>QMIH01000509.1:203505-275956 GCA_003987875.1 Clarias batrachus
ATTTATTTTTTTTTTTTTTTACTTATTCATTCCCATGATGTCCCAAATAGTACCATAGCTACTTATGCATGTATTTTTATATTTATCATTTTTAGGTCCATCCTATCTTGGTGATTAATTTTCATTTTAATAAACGCATAATTTGTTTGTCAAGACAGCAAGATAACTTTATTTAGGTGATTATACAAAACCTATTTAAAAAAGCTTTTTTTTACCAGAACTTTCTTTCAAAGGTGCAAATTAAAAATTTATTGTAATTAGTTAGAAATGTATTTCTCCTTTACAGCCCCTAATAATCCTCCCATATAATTTCATTAAGGAAATGATCATTATGATAAAGGTCAAAGAATTTAAACTATGTCTAGCACTGCATGTAATGCATCTTAATTATCTTCAAAGACTGTAAATATTACTCTGGCACATGGTTCATTGACCGAATTACTGTTACTAGAATGCTGTTTATTACTCAGTCCATAAACATGTCTGAGTTGCTCCTCCCTCTGCGCATGAGGCCATGAAACAGTGGCATTGCTGTGATTTCTTAAACAGTCCAGAGAGGAAATAGGATATGGAGAAAGTTCCATAGCTCTTCCTACTGAAAATGAAGCCCATGCTGGAATGAAAAACAGAGCTATACAAACATACTCCTTGACCTTGGCATGTGCAAAGTATGTAGGAATATCAGGAAGTGGAGTCGATGGATTTATTCACGACAAAAGAGCTTTGACAAGCTTAGGAGCTCATGAGAAATTATTGTCAATAACAATATTGTGTTCTAATATGAGGATGAGAAGGGGAATAAAAGTAAATGGGTTCTTTGCTAATAACGATGCTAATAGATGATATGATCCTCCCACAAGTGTCAAAGATGTGTATAACTAATCTAATCTAATCTAAATCTAAGATTAATCTAAAAACTAATCGAAGGCTCTTGCAGAGGGGATGGTTTTAATTTCATTACCAGGGTCATAACAATTCAGTTTTCCAAATAAATCCTGATCATTTACTATTTTGTTCTATTTAGGTGTTTCCTGGTGGCATTTCATTGAGCTGGTGTTTGTGTTTTTTTTTTTCCAAAAGCATAAGGCGAAATTAGCAATACAACAATAGAATGTCAGCTTAATTATAGTCTGTATGGGTCAAAATTAGCAACACAGAACCATAATCTTCTTTTTATCGGTTCTATTTGTGTGTGCGTGTGTGTGTGTCTATGTGCACTCTTATGGTAAATATATCCTCCATGCCCATGGCGCTGTGGGTTGTGGCTGGAGTTGGCGTGAGTGGGGATATGGTGCTGGGGGATCAGTGGTGAGAGCTAGTCATCACTATAGCTGTAGTGGGGATCTGAGCCCTTGTTGTGCTGCAGGCTCTGTGTACTGTAGTTGGGGTGGGGTGGGCTCTGCTACAGGAACCCAGACTTTGGCACATACTCATCTCTGTTTCCTTTAAAGATGGATAGAATAGTTGGCTCAAAACAGCCACAAATCCAAGCTGGGCCTTATTCTTCTAGGTCTTTTTTAAATCGAACAAAGTACCATACCATGGTCAGTTGGCTGTCCATTTTCCTAGAAATGCAACAGAAGTTGAACAGGATAGTCACAAACAACATGAGGATATACAAAAGTTTACTTGATATAAATGAGGGTAATTATATATATCCTGTTCTGTTTCTATAATAATAACCTCCATTTCAAAGACTTGGTGAGCAAAACACAAAGTCATTCCATAGTTTAAAATTATGCTCTGTTAGTGTCTTGAAAAAGCTGTAATTGTTTCCTCATGCCAAGAAAAGCTCGTTTAAATTTAGTATCAACTAGGGATGCAGTACAATCCATTGTTCTGATTTTGTTGCAGTTTTACATATTATCAGGATTGTTCTTTCACTTTACAAAACCTCTAAAAATACAGGACTGTTTTGAACACACAGAGCCCCTGATATTTATGGTTACAGCTATAAATAGAGGACTGTTAAACCCAGGAACTGGGCCCATTTCTGTCTCTGCCATAATTGTATGTGGATTCTCAAAAAGGCACCAAACACGACTAAGGAAAACAACTGAGCTCAAAAAATAACTTCACTGTTGGCACGTTCAGTACTGCGCAGTCGTCTAGATTGCAAAAAAAAAAAAAAACTTTATGTAAGAATCACATCACTTAAACTCTGCTATTTTATGTTTTGCTTTCATTTGTTCACTCATCATAAGCAGGGCTAGGCTTCAGTTGAGGCCATTCCTCTCTGACACTCAGCATTTTCGTGAGCTCCTCTCTGCTTTTTTTGAGTCATGAAGTTGACTCAGTGAACCTGATGGTAAAATGGTAAAGAATCCCCACTTTATTAACAGGTGCAAAACATCGGGGAAGCCTTGTTAATGAGAGAAATTAGAGGAGAATGGCCAGACAGGTTCAAGTTCACAGGAAGTCCACAGTGTCTCAAATGACCACTCTTTAAAACCACTGTAAGAAGTAAAGCATTACAAAACGCACAACATGCGGTACTGGACTGGTCTTGTGTTGGAGCACAGGCCAAATCATGTTCCACTTCTATAAGGAATCTGCGAAGAGGAAAATAAGTTTGTTGACAAAATAATTTGTCTCAGGTAAAGATTGGCCCTGGACTTTTCTTAATTTTAAATTGGCAGAGGCAGAACCTTTTGTGGTCTTCTCCAGCTGTAACCTATCCATTCAGGGTATTGGATATACTGAGATGCTGTACTGCCCACCATTTCTGTAAAGAGTAGTTATTTGAGTTTATGAGTTTATCTTACAGTTAATAGCATCCTTGACTGAAGATTAGCATTTTATAGCACATCCATAATACATGGAATGGAAGCATTCTCTAGCACTCAACATCTATACCACATATTCCTTTATTCAGGGTCACGGGGGGCCTGGAACCTATCCCAGGAGCCTTAGGGCACAAGGCGGGGTACACCCTGGACAGGGTGCCAATCCATCGCAGGGCACACACATACTCACACACTCATTCACACACTATAGCCAATTTGGGAATGCCAATTAACCTAATCTAACTTTGGACTGTAGGAGGAAACCGGAGTACCCGGAGGAAACCCACCAAGCATGGGGAGAACATGCAAACTCCATGCACACAGAGATGGGAATCGAACCCTGGAGGTACAAGGCCACAGTGCTAACCACTACACCACCGTGCCACCCGGAAGCATTTTCTAATAATAATTAGTAGTAGTAGTAGTAGTAGTATTATATGGATTTCTTTATCTTTAATAGGTTTATTCTTTAAATTGGAAAAAAAAATAATAATAACTGGAACAGGATGCAAATAAAGAATTGAGCTGAGCGGTGTTTTGACATTCGGTCTTCAGTATAATTGAGTTGATCACCAAATATGTATAGTATAGTGACATCAATACTTGGTTTAAAGTCTGATTAAGAGATTAATGTCCATATAAAATTTAGTGATGTGTTCCAATTGAAGGGTGTGCTACAATAGGTTCACTTGAAATAATACGGAGTGTCTGTAGCGATATTGACACGTGACTTTATTTAAGAGTCCAGCAAACGTTCTCTACCATTTCTAGGCATTGATTTTAAAATTTGGTTTTCATTAGGTTAGGATCCCAACTGATAAGCTACTGCTGCATTACAACTCCCACTTAAGGTTGCTCAATGGTAATCCTGAACCTTCTTTTAGACAATTCTTGACAACAACAAAACACTAAAATCAATAGCTTACTTTTAATGGCAAGTCTCCAGTGACCTGTTTCTGTGTATACAGCTATGCAACATTCAAAAACTGAGCTCCACCTCCTCGAGGATGTCATGGAACTATTCCTCAGGGAGCAAGACATATATCAGTCAGAGCAAGCAGTCCACCTCTTTCCCAGCCTATGTGATAAAACACAGCCTATTCATGCACCCTGGTTAAGTGAAGCAAATGAAAAAAATGCCAGTGGATATTAGTAATGTACTTTTAAAGAGATTTTTGCACAGCCATTCATTGGTGCAGGATAATCTCTCTTTGTGATTCGCAACAATATAACTCCAAATGAGGAGGAAATGTCAGGTTATGTTTCAGAGGCGACCTCCTCCCCACCCTCCATCTGTAGGAATGGCCTGTGTTCATTGCAACATATGCTGCCTGTTGCACAGCCGCCATCTGTTCCCTCCTAACTGATGAAGTGATCCTGTTGCCATGGAGATTAGGCCATTCAGTGAACTGGCCTTGGAAACGTTTCCCGCAGGAGCTTCCCTCTTTTTCTTTTTTTTTCTTTTTCTTTTTTTTTTTAACGTCTCTCTTTGTGTTATACAGAAACGCTTCATACAACTCTGACCAGCAGAGGAAGCTGAAGGAGGGCCGCATAAATTTGCAGTTGACCTGTGTTATCATGTCAATGCCAGTTACCTTTCATTAGTTTTATGTGATTCCATACATTTCCCTTTTTTTTTCTTCTTTTTTTTTTTTACAGTGTGGTTGCATAGGAATTTAAAGCAAATGTTCAAAGTAATAGTGCATCAATAAAGGTGAGGATGTAAATTGAATAAAGTGGAATAAAACTTCATGAAAGTTGTAAGAGTAAAAATGTAATGTAAGAGTAAAAATGTATAATTATTGTACAAGTTATTGTATATAACAATCTAATATTAATAAATAAGCAGCAAATAAGCCATTGCTCTTTTTCATCATTTATTCAAAAGTGTATGACATCATTTTTTTTTTATTTTTTTTTTTTAATCCAAACGATTCCCAGGAGTGTTGACCAACGACAGACCTCCCAGAGGCCAGAGGTCTCTGGAGCCGGCTCTTTGTGTGACGACTGTACATGGCTCTGAGGGTGATGGTGTCTGGTGTCTTTGCTCATAACTGCCACTTTTCTGTTAAATCCAGGCCACAAATACGGGGGAAAAAGCAATGCCAGACAAAAGAGCCAAGAAAGAAGCCAACGACTGTGGAAATCTAATCCCAAAGACTATGCTTGCAACCTGTCTGCTTCTTTTCAACTCGACTCTCATTTGACAGAAACAAGATAACGATTGAAGGAGCCATACTTTTTTATTGGACCTGTTAGCCATATGTCACTCTTCAAAGTGACATTGAATAAATGGTGCCATAAACACAGACAGTGCTTCAACACAACAGAATATACAGTCTAAAACGTTTTAACACTAGGTCTTGAGTTTGTTGGAGTTTAACAAGTATGTACACTGACATCAATACTGGGTTTAAAGCCCAGTAAAGACTATTTAATATTAAAATAGAAATGGGTGATGCGCTCTAATTGAAGGCTGTACTGTAATAGGTTCACTTGAAATGATACAGAAGACCAGTAATGATAGGGAGGAAAGCTGTCATGATATGTTAACATACTGTATTGTGCAAATTGTACATATCAGGAAGGCACTCACCGGCCAAAACGGTGATGAAGGGAATGTGTGGAAGTGGAAGTCAGATGTGAAAGGATGTAGAGGGAAGGGAGTGCACTTCCTGTCTACGACACTCGGGCAGATAGTATGCTTGTTGGACATTTCTGGTTGGATTTTTCTTCACTGGCCGTGCCACATGACCCCAATATTATTGTTACCAGTTGCAAAGTTCCATGTAGGAATGTAAAAATAAAAATTTATTTTATACTTTATGATTTTAAATCATCACCATACACAAACAATTTTAGCTTTTTTTTTTTTTTTTACTTTTACAGTTGCTGGTTTTTCAACTAGGTAAAATATTTCAACTTTTAAAAGTCAATAGGTGAAAGTGTGTCTTTCAAAATTCGACACAATTCCAGTGGAATGTGATATTTCTTTGGTTTCTTCACTTTGTGTAAATTGTGACTGAAGCTGTCACAATCTAAGTCTATATGTGTGTGGGCTAAGGGAAGCAGGAATTCCAGCTTGTTAATGGAAAAGACTGGTTTGGGGAATTTGATGCCTCCAGAGTACTCAGGAGTTTACACCACTCTTCTTCACTGTAGACCATAATGAGTGTTCTTGTAAAACTGACAGAGTGCTGGACTTGGATACTCACAACTCCAGGCTGTCTCCCAATTCCCAGTGTAGATTGTCCTGAACTTTGGGTGACTGAAACAATAGCCGTGATTGACATCCATTGCCACAAGTGTGTGTGGTGAAAAATTGGAGAAAAGGTTTATGTATGTGACATGTGCATGCTCAAAGAATTGTACTGGTCTCTAATTACAGAATAACAGTCACCAGAGTGATCCTTACTTAAAGGGAGCCTGTTATGCAAAATTAACTTTTCTGACAGTAGACATGCTTCTTAGATTTAAACTAAATTTATTATTATCATCATTATTATTATTATTATTATTATTATTATTATTATTATTATTACACACAGTCAGATGGGTCTCCAGTGTGCATGTAAAAAAAAAAAAACTGAGACAAATCATTTCTGCTTTTGTATTGGCCAGGTTTTTCCCCTATTGCTAACTAATATAAGACACTCCAGTTCTATTCACTTTCAATTTATTTGTATAGCGCTTTTACCAACTGTCATTGTCACAAAGCAGACAGTGTCTTGTTGATTAGCTCAGCTCTTCTCTGGAGAGATATGGCTCAGCAGTAGCTCATTTACATAAACACTGAGACATTAGTGCATTTAGAATAGGTGTGGGAAAAGGGAGTTTGCTGTTTGATGTGAAAAAAATATGACTTACCTGAGGAGTATTTCAGTTGGAGCATTAACAGATACACCTTGGGGGATCTCTGAGACCGACCTGTGCTTGTTACAACTAGTAAAGAAGTAGTTAAATGTGGAAACTTTCAAAAAATATTTTAACTTTTTATAACTTAATCATTGTTATATAAGCTATAATCATCCTTAAATTTCCACTGACACACACACACACATCTGTATTTATTTAACTGACATGAGTAATCTAGACATGCTCTGTAGCTTCACTTTAATACTTTAATAATTCAGGGTTGTCTTGTGGGTGTCTTTTGCTAGTAGGAAAAATCCCACTCCCCTCTCCTCAAAATGATTTAAACACTGCCAAAATAGCAAACATGAATCCCCACACAAGCTTAGAATTAAATTTAGCTGAGTTGTGATTTACTGGAGCCTGCGAGTCGAGTCACAGTTGAAAAAGTGATGTCTCAGAAAACAAAAGGAGAGAGAGGGAGAGACAGACAGACAGACAGACAGAGAGAGAGAGAGAGAGAGAGAGAGAGAGAGAGAGAGAGAAACCTCACATATTGCATGCAGTGGCCAAACCATATCACCCCCACCCCCCCAAGCCCACCACCACCACCGCTACCACCACCGTCTACAACGCCCTACTAGAGCTGCAAATCAAAACCAGTTTTATTTTTTCCCACATTTGAGGGAGGCTGTTGCTGATGATCCAAATATATTTTACTGTGAGCCTCTAAAGGCAACCAACAGGACAATAAAAGACAATAAAAAAGGAACAAGAAGGGGAAAAATGGTGTTGAAACCTCGACAGCCTCTTATTATCGTCTCCTTTCGGCACCGCCCCTCTCGCATCAGTGCACTGACATTTGGGTTGTGTTATTCCTGACAATTCAGGCACAGTCTCAATTCCTGTTGTTAAAAATAAACCATTACTATTAAAAAAAAAAAATCCTTGTAGGAAACACAAGTGGACTTTTGGTGTCCACTTTAAAATTGTGACAAATGGCATGTTTTCATGTTGTTCTTTTCACTGGATAGAGAGAGGCATTCTATCTAAATGTTTTATTATTATTATTATTATTATTACTATTATTATTATCAATTTTAACTATATCCTGTGCTCATTTTTTGTACTTGCAAACATAATTTTGTTGTTGTATTTTCTAAAAGTACTAAAAGTATATCTTAGCAAAGGGTAACCATAGCAAAGTAACTGTTAACGTTTTTTGCATTTGTAATGGCCTGACATGTTCAGCTCAACTAATAACACACAAAACAGTTATGTTTTATGGTATTTTTGGCAGAGATTTAGAATGTGACCTCCTTTACCTTCCTGATTCCCCAATTACCCTTGATAACATATGGAGACAGATAAAATTCAAGGACTTTTATCCGTGAATGATTTATGCCACTCTAAACTGGAGTTGCTGGACCATTAGCTCTTGTTATGCTCTTTCTCTGTATGATTTGGGAACTGACTTATTGCATGGGCTTGAGGGGACATCTGGATCCTGCTGAAACTGTGGCGGGTCCAGCAGGTCCTGTGATCATTTAGCACATCTTAAGCAGCCGTGTAGAAGAACTGCGAGACAGCATATGGCTTTGTAGTTAGCTCAGGAGTCACCCCCTCCTGGACCAAGCAACAACCATCTCAGCAGTGTCCAATTACAACAAATAACATGTACATTTTAAAGCCCGATCCAGTACATAGGTCTTCTTCAGGATGCAGTATGCATTTCCCACCCTCGGCAGGTGTCCTTCAAAAAAAAATCTCTTGAAAAGTTCAATTCCCTCCATGCTCGACTTGGCAGAAATGTGCAGCAAATACACTAATGTCCCACAGATGGTACCTGGAAAAAAACCGTGCACTTCCTCTGATCTGATGTCAATCACATGCATGTTAAGGCTGGGCAGTGGGAGGGTAATGTTTCTGTTCTGCCTCTCTAGATGAGTTGCCTGGGCCTCCCTCAGGTAACCCTCTCCTGGGTCTTTTGCGATAAATCTTGTTGGACTCTGGTTTTCCAAAGAGCAGGTCTTTGATCCTGTCCTTAGAAGCAGTAAATAGCTTTGATGCCACATTAGCGCTGTCCACGTTTCACAAAGCCAGGCTCTATAGTTCTGGACTGAATAGAGGTGTTACCTTGATCTTACAGCGACACTGGAGAGAATGGTGAGAGGTGAGAATGGGAAGTGTGAGTGCAGGGATCAGCAAAAGCTGCTTAACTTTTTCCTCTACTGTCATGCAAATGTCAGTAAGTAATTTTTTTTGGACCAATGTCTTTGCAAAAGAGGCAAACACCTCCTGTACTACAGCTGCAGAAAGCAGGCAGACGTCTGTGTCGGCATCACTTCAAAAGAATTAACACTTCCATGCATAGTCTACACAGTTTCTGTTGTATGGGGAAACTACTTTTGAATGTATTTATTCCTTTTTGGCACCATGTATTGAAAATCCTGTACATGTTATTCATGTGCGGTCCGATTCGACCACAAGCTATCATCAGGGCAACACGTGGATAATGTTCTGGCCACTTGACTTGTTCGTCAAATATTAGCCCCAGCTTACCTCCACTTAACCCAAGCAACATTCTATCTCCTCCTAGTACAGGGAGCTCCTGTAAAACAAGCACAAGGTGCGTCTTCCTGATGAGCCGGTTAATTGATCAGTAAAATGGACTCCCTGTTCTGCAGGCAGGTAAGTGTCACAGCAAGGTTCTCTTTGATAAGTGTCAGCGCTTCCCTTTCACAGAACAGCGTCAAACAGCGGCTTGCCACTCTTCACCCTCCCCAAAGTGGAGCCGCCTGCTCGTATGTTCTTCTCCAGGTTTCTCTAATAGAGACTCTAATTAGGCAGAAAGGTGATAATAGACCTGCTGTAGCCAGAGAGGTCAGAGTGCAGCTGGTTTGTGTAGGGGATGGGGATGTCTTATTGTCTAATGATCATGATAAATCTTGTTGATACTAAAATTATCCAGATAAAGTAAGAGGTACACAGAGTTATTGCATTTAAGGGTTGTTAAATTGTCATAGCATTGATTGTGTCCTACCCGCAAAGTGGATATGTCCCCTACGTCCTTTCTGCCAACAAGGTGTAAATAGCCTCAATTCTCACCATTCCAAGACCTTACATGTAATTGGTTTAAGTAGCTGCCCTTTCACATTGGCTTGGGAAGAAGTTAGATGTGAAAAACGGAGACAAGAGACTTTATTTCATGTGCAATTACTGCAGTTGTATCTTGAAGTACTTAGTACTTAGTACAATTTCCAATCTAACACATTGGAGAGTTATGGAATTAGATACTTATTTGGACACAATCAAGCACAGCAATGAAAAAAAAAAAAAAAGAAAGAAAAACGAACCATTTAAAAAATAACCTAGCATCCTATCACCGGAAGAGTCCCTGGGGAAGAATTTTGATTTGGACTATTTGCGTACTCCAGTACACAAGCCCATGAACGACACTGTTAGTGGAAGTTTGGCAGACAGCAGTAGTCTGTGAGAGTGTCGGAGAGGAAGCATTAGTAGGCACTGGTATCTCTAATCAGCTGATTAAAGGCTGGTTTTAGAAACTTCCCATCCTGCCACTAGTCCCCCACCTATTTCGCCACTGATAACTCCTTCGCTCTGCTCACTGTAAGATGCAGCGCCTAAGACGTTAAGCTAATAATGAGCAGTGTATGAGGCTGATAAGATGTTGGGAGCTGCCGATGCTGAGAGAGTTAACAAAGTCTTTGCCTAATGATGGCCCTGCGTATTTCACAGCTCCCTGTCACACCCTATCTTCTCTCGCTTATCTCTGTCTGGAACTGATTTACACACACTGAAATTGACATATCCACATGCTGGAGATACATTCACTGCCAGGCTGAAATGAATCATTACGAATGACTGTATATAACCTTCTTTTGTAATTGGTGTTGTTTTGCGACTAAATTATTATGTGCTTGTGGTAACTAGCATGAGTGATAAATAGCACTGGTTAAGGTACTTCATTAGTATTTTTTTTTTTTTTTTTTACTTTTTTACCTTTTTTAAGGTATCAGCAAACAGCCATAAGGGTGCAGTCTTATCACCCCACTGTGTTGTGGCTTTTCCTTCTGAACGTATCAGCTACTTTGAATTCCACACAGCACCCCATGAACGAACAAAACCAGCCTTGTCTATTTTGTAATGTGATTGAATTATATCTCTTTCCCACAAGCTGGTGTCTGCTTTCTCCCCGTGACACCCCTCCTCACGCCACTCTGTGGGAAAAGAAAGACATCCTGATTGCAGCGTATAGCACGCTTTGTAACAGGTAATTTAATTTTACACCGTGGATGTATGTTGTACAATGGAGAGTGCAGGGGCATGTAAAGACATAGAAAGGGGTCCACTAAACAGCCTTTCATGGCTCATGTGCCTTTTGGCATGTGTTTAAAAAAAAAAAAAAAAAAAGACGAAGAAGTCCAGCGGGTTGAGTGCATGAATAGGGTCAACTTGATGGAAGGGGTTTTGGTGATGTTAAGCACAAGTGTGGTAGACAACAATACGCCACCTGATAATAAAAAAAAGATCATGGCATGGTCCAGATAGCAGTTCACATCCTAGGGCAAACAGCTTTGTCATTCAAAATGAGCTGAAAGCAATCTGTCAGCTAGTGGCCACATTTTACTTTTACAGTCAATTTGTCTAAACAAAAGTGACCCAACATACTATAGTGTCCTTCCTCTCATGTTTGCTTTGTGTGGTATATATGATTTCTACAATTCAGGTGTGAATGGCTTTCAGCTGCACAAAGAAGGTTACAAAGTGAGTCCACCATGGCAGAGATGAAGCAGTTGTTATAAGAAATGTTGTAAGACCTGGTAAAGGTAATCCCAAGTCCATAGAGCGCATTGTAAGAAGCCAGACCTGTTGTGATGAAGAATTATAGTGATCAGTCAGTTCTTTGGATTAGTGTTTGTAAGGACATTTGCTTATCTCTTCATCTTCGAGTCTCACATACTGATGGATGTCACCTTGTGTCAATTACAAGGAATAGAGATTTAAGAGATGTAGGGCAGGACACGTAACAACCAGCACACTGCTGAGACATCGTAGCACACCATGACACCACATAGACTGGAACTGAACTGCAATCTCACACTACAATGGCAATGCCTCTCCACATGTCTCTCTCCATGTGTGTGGCTGTCTGTGGATCTACCCCCTTCTTGGCTACATCCTGTGTCCTTAATGAGGTTTAGTGTGAAAACTAGGATGAAAATTAAAATGTGACTCTGAAGCAGAGGAAGTTGAGTATGAGGTGTGTGTGTGTGTGTCAGTTTCATGCACAATTATTGTAGATCAAAGAGTATCCTTCAGGGGTTTAATTAGAATTAGCACCTACCTGTTAGTCTAGCTATGGAGACACTAAGGCCAGGGTTGCCTGAATAGTTTAATCACAACGACAAGACCTTGATTTAAAGTGAAAAGACAAATAGAACAAACACGAGACACTCGAAAAGAAATACAAGTCACTGGTTTTACTAGCTTACAAAGACAGTTATCATGTTTTCAAGTTTTTCTATCTAAGTCCCACATAGCTGCTAATTTAAGGCATGTTCAGAAGGACACAATGGTTGTTGGTCATTTATGGTCATGACCAACGTAAACAGAGCAACTTACTGAATGCAGGCAAGCATTTTTCTTAAAACACTTAGTCAAAAGAATTTGCTTAGGCACTTCTGTCATTCCTAAATTAACCGTTTAAGTTATGCACACAAACATTCTTAACCCATGTTCATCATTTACTCATTAATTATTGTAAAAAAATTTAATTATATATATATAAAGTTCCGAGTAGGTTTGTGCAGGATGACATCTTCAAGGACCACTTAAGCCTTAAATGCAATGAACTTTATGAGTGACGGTTAATGAAAAAGAAAATTTCATTGAGAGAATTACATTTGTTTGTTCAACTCATCTTATAAATATCAATCACCCTGTTCATTTATTGTCATATGAGCACTTATCATCGAGCCACTCCTAAACCTTAAATATCTCATTTGAACACAAGCATTAAAAGAGTCCTCTGTCGTGAAACACGCTGAAGTCAAACTCCTAACTTTAAAAGCTTTTGAAAACACAAACTTTTATTCATGGTTACATTGCTAATATTAACTATGCTTGAAAATGTAGTCAACGTTAATGACAGTTAAATAGCAGCAGATTTCTTTTTTTTTTTTTTTTTAACTAGTGAAATAAAAATTTTGATTTTTTTTTTTTATTTAAGAACAGACTCTAAATAATTAATAAATTAGAAGAGGATGGGTTCACAACTGAGTTTGTTTTCTCACAGAGGTTTCCTCCTCATGTAAACTCAGAACGTTTTCTTTAAAGCTGCTTTGTGAACAGAACATAAACTAAGAGATAAACATTTAAAGCAGTTTGGGGTGGAAATAAAAATAAATCGTTGTTATGGACGCTCATAAATTCCCCATGTGTTTTTAAGTCCTTCCCCCTTAGTGCTTACCATGCTACGGATGCTACACAACTCTCCAGGAATGTTATCATGATCAGACAAGATTTCAAATGACAATATCTGTGACAATTATATCGTATATACAGTATACATAATTGTATATAGTGATGTAAATGAAATGTGTAATGTAAATGAATTAGCTTCATGCCGTGATGTCAGAAACAGAAAAGTCTTTGATAGTGATTCTGAAGAAAGGAAAAGCCGCAGTGATTGCCGTGGCAAATGGGGGGAAAGGGCCACTGTTTGGATGGGAGGAAGACGCCTGACCTGCCACTTTTCACAACCAGCAACAACACTTGGAGGTGAAAAAGCAAACTGAAACTTCAGAATCTGTTTCCCAGTCCAGTGATGGAATTTTGGTTCACATAAACTCTCTCCTGGTCCCAAATGGTCTCACACCCCTTGGTAAAGTTTTCACAAAGTTAAAGAAACTTTCATTTGTCACGTTAGTTAAATAGCTATACCAGGCGAGAACAGAGCTGTGCACTAAGGAATAAAAGACACTCTATGGCCAAGCAAACCTTATTATTCGGAGCTCAGCTTTATGGGTTTTCACTTGCGCCATGCCATGATGTAGCGTACCACATTTCAAAAAGGATGTTTGAAAACAAATATTATTTAATATTGATTTGAAAAAGCTAAATATTAAACAAATAACTTAAATAAAGTAGTTATTTAATGGAATGAGGAAGAGTTATATAATTGGCAAATGCGGAATGAGATAAATGTGGTTAGTTGCCATAGTATTATACTAACTTATGTTGTGATAGTGGACATATGTGGTGAAAAATCTTTTGAGGGTTTTATTGTTCAATATAAAATGAAACTTGGCTCCTCAACTCATCGTGATGCTTTCATAATGGTGCAGAAACAATTCTGCATCGATACACCAAATTTTATGACTTACCTACACAAGTTTAAACAATGCAATGTTAAGCAAATACTGTATATCCACTATATACACTATGTGACAATAGCTGCCACATTCTTTAATTACATTTCTAATAAATAATACTTTCAATATTTAGTATGTAACACATTAGCATAGCAATGCATTACAATATTCAAATCTTTGTCATACCACATGCAACAGATCAGATCAAACAACTAACAAATCAAATCTTTAATCATGTGATTAAAAAGAAAAGACCAAAGATCTTCATTTTCTGGTTTCGTAATTTTTTATTATCACTGAACAGTGTCTTTCTGTCACTGATGAAAAGTTAACTAGATCTCCTCTCCATTTTAAGACTTTTCTTGCTATACCTTAAACATATTAAAATCCCAGGACATACTGTACACTTTAAACTTTAAGCCTGTGGTCTTCCTACAGGAGAATTTAACTAGTGAATGCATAACAATTTTAGGAGAAGGTGACCGCCATAGAACACTTAATTACTGACATTTATTAAAAAAACACAGAAATGTATGTGTTTCACAAATAAATACACTAGTTCTCAGCTTTTTACAGTCAGCATTAAGATGATTAATCTACCATAAGTCTATCACCAATCTCGCATAAGCTTAAAACTGTTAAGTAATTAGTAATTACAGTGATCAGTTTTCATTTGGATTTGTACTTTATAATATTATAATATAATAATATAATATGAAGTAAAGTATTGTTATTTTATGTCTACGTGTGTGCTTTTATCACAAACAGGTTCACGGGAGATTCTGCTGCTTAATGATCTGTTTAATGCCTTAATTAAACTTTCAGTGTTCTTCATATATTGGCTCGTATTTGAATGCATGCTTTGATATGATGCTAGAATGGCACTGTCCTGACTATGGAGCTCCTGCCATGGTTACCACAGATCATCCCCATCCACGGCATGTATTAGCATTCTACCACTCAAAGCCCCCAAGAATCTCAGCGCAGCCCCTCCGCCCATAGCTCCACTGCCATATTGTGAAGTGTGGAGATCCATCATCCACTTGGAAACGGGGATGCCTTAACATACGCCTCATTCTTCTGCATGGCCTGCTCCTTTACAGACAGTATTGCTTTAAAGGTGTCGCTGCTGGGGTCATACTGTCCTGGGAAAGTTAAGTTCTCCATTTAAATCAACAAACGATGCAGCCTTCTGCCGAGGATATGAATGTGCCCAGTGGCAGATGGCAGTGTCCCATACCCATAGACTCACGCACGCCTTAATCCCCGGGGGATCTTGCATTCCCGGGTCATCAGTTGTTCACATCAAGTACAAAAAAGGGAGAGAGTAGGACTCAGAGAAGAGACTGCATCCCTCCACCCGTAATCCCCCTCCCTAAATTAAGCAAATACGTTTCATTTCAGGCTCTGGAGAAAGAATGCACACATATGCCTGGAAAAAGCGTAATTAAATGTTTATCCCATCAGTGTAAGGGCTTCTGGGAGTCGCCAATACTATTACGTATACTAAACAAGTATTGCTATACAGGTTCTATATTAATCAATTACTAATTAATGGAAATAATGATATATTCATGGGCATCCTGTATCCTTCATCATCATACAAGCGATTGCAAGAGTGGTTCTCTCCAGGTAATTTTACTGCCTATGGGTAGCTTGTGCTTAGTAGTGCTATTAACTTTAATTTCATACATGACCGCTCATTTTGCTCATTGTTTGTTTAGGTGGGCGAGTGCCAAAGTGATCCCACGCTCTAGCTGTGTGTGTGTTTGTACATATCAGCTGCTTCAGTCCAAACAAAGGGGACTCATGTGACTCAGCAGCTTCCCCCAATGCCCCCTTAGGCTCTATTGCTGAGAGAGACTTTCTCACACCTCTCCATCTGGACGGGCTCCTTTCGAAACGTCAATCACAGCAGGGACTCCCATTTTTCTGCCCGAACTGGGGGATGACCCTCTTTGGGCGATCTTGTGGAAAGTCAGTGATGGTTGATTTCTGCTCAGCGTCTTTGAGAAGATCACACTGCTGTCTGTTCTGCCATGCTTTCTGGAAGCGTGATGAAAGGCTCATAAATAGGTCTGCCCATTCTGTACCACTACATACATGCCACTACATTCCTTCAGGTAATCTGCAGATTTTTTACATTGCATCAATTTAGCCATTAAAAACTAATTAAAAGCATGGGAATGCAAGCAATAATAAATATCCCAAATAAACGTAGACTATTCCAGTAACACGGGTGCACTTGTCTTATAAAGTATAAATTGGTAAGTCAGAATAAATAAGATTGACCAAAGGGTTCATGATAAACCTATAACCATAAAGTTGGTTCAATTTTCATGAAAAGCAGACAGTTATAAAAGCAACTGGACTAATTCCAGAGAAGAAAGCAGCATCCCCCTATCTGTTGTTTAATAAGAAATGCACTTCTAATTCTGTTGGTACTAGTATTTAAGCGCCCTCTAGCGGTTTCCACATAAATATTTCTCATCCAGTTATAAACAAATCCAGGTCAAACATGGCCTGAGTTATGGTTTAGTGCCCTCTACCGGATATATGCGGTAATGCCAGCGCTGATGAAAAAGTACAGTGGCGGACAAACTTGGCAACACAGACATGGAAAATACGCAGGATTTCAAAACAACAATGTGAGATTCAGAGACATTGTTTCACGCATTCTGGCGGCTTTAAAAGAATTTAAATAACAAAATAATAAGTGAAGCGCAACAGAATTTTGTATGTAAAATACTTTCTATTGAATTTGTAATTCTCAGTAAATATGTAAAATATAAAAAATTGTATTTGCCTTCTTTATAAAGAACTCATTGCATATTATGTCAAACTCATGGCATATTATGTATATATAACCAGTATACATAACCAGTGGCACATCACGGTGGTGTAGTGGTTAGCACTTTGGCCTCGCACATCCAGGGACGAGTTTGATTCCAGTCCTTAGGTCTGTGTGGATGTGTTTGCATGTTCTCCCCGTGCTTGGTGGGTTTCCTCTAGGTACTCCAGTTTCTTCCCACAATCCAAAGACATGAGGATTAGGTTAACTGGCATTCACAAATTGCAAACTCCATGTGAGTCCTGTGATGTATTGGCACTCTGTCCAGGGTGTACCCTACCTCTGCTCTTAGTCTCCTGAGATAGGATCCCGGTCCCCTGCGACCCTGTACACAGAATGAGCAGTACAGAAGATGAATGAATGTACCCCAATTGTACTGCACGTTTACAAGCATGTTGGCAGCGCGGATGTGTTGAGAGTTGTGAGAATTCTGCTGCATAAATCATTGTTTTTCCTCTGGTAACCATGGTTACCTGCAAGGTACATGCACAGGTACACCCTGTGCAAGGTTCTCTGGTTCCTGTGTATCCTGTACACAGAATAAGTGGTATAGTAGATGAATGAATATAACCCAATTGTACTGCGTTTGCAAGTATGTTGTGAGAGTTGTCACAATTCTGCGGCACAACAGTGCATGTCGAAGTGCAAGCACATGCACAAACAAACTCCTACGTGCATGCACTTGCACACAAAAGGGGGAAAGGTGAAAATTTTTGTCATAAATTGGGTGAAATGCTGGAGAATTTTAAAAGCAGGAGGAAACCGGGTTAGTGAAAAAAGAGAACAATATCTACAAATGCTAAGTAAGTACATAATTGATAGCTTACACAATATGAGACAAAATCATTATCATCCATCACAGCTTTCATGTGGAGCAATGATCCCAATCGACTAACCTTACCGCAGCAGAACATACCCAATGTGTATTGTTTTCTTATGTAGTTGAGTCAAATGTACATTTCACAAATGCACAGGTACAGGACTTACACATCTTCAAGCCAGTTGTTTGTGTAATTTATACAGAGCAATATATAGTAATTGATAGAGATTGATTCAGCTCTCAGATCAGCATCCCTCTTAGACCAGATGACCTTCCTGACACAACCCTCCTATTTTATCCAGACTTGGGACTGGCACTGCATCCAGTGGGTGGGGAGTGAACCCAGGTCTTCCACATGGCAGGGAAGAAACCCACCACTGATCTACCAATGAGATTTTTGATCAATGTCACCCCTAAAAGCTCATAGTGTAGTCATCTCTTTCACCACTAGATGGCAGTCATTAAACTAGTAAAACTGCTCTGTAATATCCAGGCCTCACCTTCTTCAGGTGGACAGTAACGCGTACTGTGTGTCCAGCGTCTGTCCCAGGACAAAATGTGCTCTGTGGAAAATTATGCATTTTTTTTTAACAAAATAAATGTACTTATAGACAACAAGCACAAAGGTAACAATGAGAAGCAGAAATTTTACAAAGAATTATAGCAATTGTGAGTGCATCTTTAAACTATATCAAAAGACTGTGCTGTTGTTAAGAAATATCATATTAACAGACATAAAACAATGGTTCATTGCAAAAATATTCAGAAAACGAGAGGAAACAAAAACTCCCATATTTCTTGACTTATAAATTAGTGCATCAATAACAAAAATTAAAGTGAATATGAAGCAGCAGAAGATAGGATTAATAA
This sequence comes from Clarias batrachus, assembly GCA_003987875.1. NCBI lineage: Eukaryota > Metazoa > Chordata > Actinopteri > Siluriformes > Clariidae > Clarias > Clarias batrachus. The sequence continues at coordinate 222,082 of QMIH01000509.1, forward strand.
GAATAAATTATAATTTTTCATGTTAATGGTTCAGCTCTTTAATTTATGTCTGTATGTTAAAATTAACATGTTGTTAATGATAATACAAAACTAACAGCATCGCCAAATGTTACACATTTGTTTTTCCTTGGCTGGCCTGTTCTATATTTGGCTGTTAATACAGAGAGTAACAACAACAACAATAATAATAATAATAATAATAATAATAATAATAATTCCTGTTTTCAGGCAGGTTTTCCAAATACTAAATGAAAAAAAAAAGGTTCAGTCTAAATTACTGCATGGATTTTATCTGGCTAGACATTATATACAAAAAAATTGGCATCTGTTTTGGAATTGCCCCCACAAGTGTTACTTTCTGAAAAAAAATCTGATTACTTTTTCATAATTGTTAGGATTTTCTGATTTAGTGTAAACTTTCCCATGCCTCTATCTTTTACATATTTATCTTTGTCCTCTGCCATAAGTCTATAAAACAGCTCTCTTACTGCGCTTCCTCATACCTTATACATTAATACTTCCTATAGCTCAAGGAAAACCTTTTGTTCTCGCCAGAACATGTTAATATGCTTCCTATCATCTGTCTGTCTCCGGGTCTACATACGACATCCTCTCTTTATTCTCCCTATAACATTTTAATGACTTTTGTTCTTTTGATGTAAGATATGTTCATGACACATGTCTTGCCAAAGGTATAAATATGCACTTTTTTAAAACAGAGATCATCAAACACCATCATCATGCATTCTGTGTAATATCTCTCCTAGCTGGTAACTGAAGTGTATCAGAGCGTGGTATACACATTAAGAGTTCTTCCTTTTTAGTTGATACATTGCTTCATATACATTGATTCATGATTCACATGAATTGGTTTATATACATATACATTAGTTCATATACATTCATATAAATTGGTACAAATTCATCTTGTTTTATATGAATAATGTCATAGGAAATGGTTCATAAACGTTGGTTTATATACTGTACATATTAGTGCATATAAATTGGTTGAAAGTGACATGGTGGCTTATTGTTTAACACTGTCGTCATGTCCGGGTCCGATTGCTACCTTGGGTCTGTGTCACATTAGTTTCTCAGTAAACCAAGTTATAGACATAGAGCAAGTATGAAAAAAGAAATGGAAAATATAGTTGCAAGCAACGATGAGTGGGCCCAAGCACCCTGTGCCACCAGAAAGACACAGTGGGCACAGCGGGCACTTAAAGGGGACATTCCAATACCATTATTTTGTCATTTTAAAAAGGGGGGGATTTTATGGTTAGACCTCCAAATGCCGCAGATGCTGGAAAAAAGCATCACACTACGATGTCACACAGAAAGTTATTAACCACTTTTCGGCATAATTTTCACGACTGACAATTCCTCTGCAATTTTGCATTCTCAATGAGCCCTAGATGCATACCGACTTCATGAGCATATGTGCAAGTGTATATGAGCTATGCAGCAAAACTTCTAAAAAAAATAATAAAATAAAATAAAAACTCTCCAGCATCCAGCAGATTCCAAATTTTCTGCCAATTTCCATGACTTTTTGAGAATTGTTAAGACCCACAAAGCCAGATTTTCTGCGGGGGGGGGGGGGGGGTGTCTTGGAAGAACAAGACGGCTCTCACATAATATGACGACATAGGGCTGATGTCATAGTGCCTGGGCCCTAATTTGGCTGTTTCTCAAACTTATGAATTTATGTTTTCACTTCATGACGTTGTTGATATAAGTCCACGTACGTGCGCCCTGTGAGCTGTCCGCGTTCTCGTGCCTTCCTGCGCAAATGTGACGCAGCCAGTGTTTTTACGAGCGCGCCTCTTCCTTGAGGCTATGTGTCATGCGCAGAAACTCGCACTTCCGCTTCCGGGCAGAATTTCAGTCAGTTCTGTGTAAAATGGATGTGATGGTCTGGTGGTTATGTTAGCTCTCACACGTGTTTTGCGTATATTGTAAGAGAGCTCATTTGCATCGGCGTTCGAACTGGAGCGCGGTTAGCGTTCTGTTCGGGTGTTCGTTTCTGAGTGCGTACAGGTCGAGGCGCGCTTGCGGAAAACTCCTGCAGTAGCTCTGGTGTTAGCGTGCGGCCAGCTAGCCGGCTGAGAGCACCGGGTATAGCCGTGTAGCGCGCTGCTACATAGCCAGCTTTCACTGCTTTCAGTTCGAAGGCGGCAGGGCGCAGAGTGAGATGTGCGAGAGATCCTTTGTGCAAGAAGACACGGCACGTATCTGAGACTTTAGACCACCCTCTCGTCGCGATTTAGTGGGTTTTATTCGTGCTGCTTGCTGTTTTTTTTTTTTTTTTTTTGAAGCATTAACCTGATTGGACAGCATGGGGACATACCTGTCTAAGCCAAACACGGAGAAAACCACTGCCGACGGGGGAAGCCAGAAGCTGAGCTATGGACTCGCGGCCATGCAGGGATGGCGCGTTTCAATGGAGGTAAGGATGTAGCTTAACAACCGGCAATCCTAGCCGTGGAGAAATGATCGATTCTGGATGCAACTTCAGCACGTAGACTTCTGTATACCATGTGAACGTTATGTGAAGAGAAGATTCGTTGTGTACTTTAGGGATGGTGGGGGACTGAATATTTGTAGATTCTCTGTGCACTGAAGCAGAGCGTTCCTGGCAGGCGGTGTGCGCCACAGATGTGCAGCTTTTCGCGCCATTAGCTCGGTGCTTTACGTCAGGGTTCACGGCCTCTCGGCGTTGTGTGGCCTTTAACTCCAAATCTCCTCTGTTTTCAGGACGCTCACAACTGCATCCCGGAGCTGGATGAGGAGACGGCAATGTTCGCGGTTTATGACGGACATGGAGGTAAACATATGACTTTAAACAGCAGCGATAGCAACTGTTGTCTGACTCGAAACTGTTATAGATCCCCCATAGACACACACATAACGTTACAGTGACGTTTAATGATGGTAATTCTTCTATATCAACAATTTTGAGTGCGAATTTTTTTTTTGTCTGTTTGTTGTATCTTTCAGGTGAAGAAGTTGCTTTGTACTGCTCCAAATATTTACCAAACATCATAAAAGAGCAGACAGCATATAAAGATGGTAAACTGCAAAAGGTAAGCTGGACTGCACTTTTTACAAACATGGACTTACAATTGAGTAGATTTCACACCCTGAATGTCTTTTACAACCTATTAATCTGATTGGACGAGACAAGTGGTGATTGTAGATGGTAACAGCACTGGGATTGTTTAGGTGTATGTACCGTGCCATGTCCGAGGTATTCTAATGCCCGTTAATTAAAAACCCGTACACTGTTGGTCAGCAGTGAAAAATATGTTTTTACTTCTGACCGCAGTACAGAAAAGATGAGGGAGAAGCCACCTGCCAAAACTCGTGTTCAAAACCAGCTACAGAAGCACTTTAAGCAAGAAAACAAATCTGCTACTTAATTGCTCCTAAATCGTCCAGATAGCCTCTGAACTGTTCGTTTTGTTCAAGACTAACTGAACTATTTGGTGTGTGTGGAACAAAGCACACTAGTTGTCCATTTTTTTATGCTATTTGGAATTCAACCCCAAAACTTGGAAGTCATTGTAGCTGGTCCTTTAAAGTTTAATCAGCAGAAATATAAACAAAAGCCTACAGGACTGTCCACCACCTCCATGGTTTATTTCCCTCAGTTTTTGACTACACAGAACTAATAAGAATTTAGCACTTTCACACCTGTTAATTACACTGTCGGTCACTAACACCGCCAGTTGCTATTAGTTACTTCGACCAGCCACAGAAGGGTGTGTGTTGGCTTGTTAAATAAGTAAACAAACTAATTATCCACCGGCCAAGCATAATCTTTACTGGCCAAAATAATAAATTGCGTTTTATCACATACATTTCTTACAGTACATTTTAGTCATATAGGAAGGTATTAAGTTGAATGAAATCTAAAAGAGGAGGCCAGAGCAAAGGTTTAAGGGGTAGTAGTTTTATTGATCACTTTGCACCGTTCCAGAGGGTGTAGAGGAGAAGCTCAGACTGAGCTCAAGACAGAAAACATGGCATTTGTTCCTGGTTACACATTATTTCCGACGACAGAACATGCCTTTCTGTATCACTACAGCCTCAGCATCATATTGTTGCAAACCTCTTGAAGCCATTTAATATTTACTCATTAATTTACCAATGTTTGGCACTTACGGAGTGTTAATTTTAGGCCCTGACTGTGGCATTGTATTGTTTAGTTATAAATTTAAGATCTGACATCATAACTATGGAAATTTAGCTTCTATTCCAACTTCTTGCAGGTGGGCAATATACTGTATTTTTGTTTGTATACAAGTCTTTGTTTGGATGCAGACTTGAGACTTCTCATGCTCTATATGAGCATCACTAACCATTCCACAACCTCAAAAAAACTTTACTCCATTAGAGTAGTCCTCCAATTGTGTAATGAGTTCTGTATCCAGATTTGTAATTGTCTAGTGGAAATGTATGAGAGAGAAAAGTGAACGTCCATTCACTTGGAGATCATTAAAATGTTTGACCTTAAAAATAAATTGGTTGTCTAATATTCCTGGATTGGATGGTTGCAGGCTCTGGAAGATGCTTTTCTGGCTATTGATGGCCTCATCACCTCAGAGGAGGTCATCAAGGAGCTTGTGCAGATAGCTGGCCGCCCACAGGAGGAGGCAGCACCAGAAAAAGTGGCAGATGAAGATGATGGTGAGGAAAAATGGTTTAGAAATTACTTTACAGATGCAGGATTAAAGCTTAAACCATATCGCTTTCTACTTTGTATCTTCTCTCCTTTTAGTGGATAATGAGGAAACGGCCCTCCTGCACGAAGAGGCCACAATGACGATCGAGGAGCTGCTTGGCCGCTATGGGCAGAACCTGAATAAATCGTCCAAAAAGCCTGCGCAGGATGCCCCGAAAGAGCTGGAAGACAGAGCCGATGCCCTTGTAGATAAAGGGATCAATGGTGAGACAGAATGTGGGCCATCTGAAACAGACAGCAATGGGAAAGCAAAATTGGAAGAGCCAGCTGGGGGCTCCAAAATCAGGGCATGCAGGAGAGCGGCAGCTTCCTGTGGGGGGGACTCCACTGGACAGTCCACTGATGGGGAAAAAGCAGGAGGCACAGCGGATGCTGGTCCTTCCTGTTCCTCCTCTGCAGCACCTACGTCAGGAAGTGCCAAATCCAAGTTTTTTGAGGACAGTGACGAGTCAGATGAAGGGGAGGATGAAGAGGAGGGCAGTGATGAAGAGGTGAGGATGAGGGCACTCTTTCATCTAGGGCTGCAACAACTAATCGATAAAATCAGTAATAATCGATAATGAAATTCGTTGTCAACAAATGCCATTATCGATTAGTTGGACTGCTCACGTTACTGAGGAGCGCGACCACAAGATGCACAAATACACAAAGATACACAGCCGCTCGCGTAACGGAGGTTACAGAAGCGTCTGCAGGTTTGACATTTTGAGAGCAGACAAAGCACTCTATGCACGTGCGGTGTCTCCAGTGCTCGCTGAACATGTTCTCCGTGCACGCGCGACTTCTCGATTCTGTGCGCGCTCGTTTCTGCCTTCACGCGCAAGCAACATTTATTTTCTGTGCGCGCTCGACTCTGCCTGTACGCTCGCTCAACTTTGTCCAGTGTTACAAAACTGCCACAAAACCAGCCAATCACAGACTTCCACACACTACTTCTGATTGGCTGTTCCTTCTCTATCAACTGGCAATATCTGCAGTTATTGTTAAAATGCTGTATTTTGCATACTCAAATGCTGTTATTTATTTATTTATTTATTTATTTATTTAAGAAAGAGACAAGTCGGCATAAGTTAGTTCATTCAAAAAAGAAATCCCCCATGCACTCCTCAACAAGCAACAACTATAACAGATGCCATCCAATATAATAATATTTATTTATTTATATTCTGGATATTTAGAGGAGTTTTACTGTTCAAAAACAAACTTTGTCTTTAATTTAAGGTTTAAAATGTCAAAAGTAAAGAGCATTAAACTCTATATGTGGCTTTTGCATTTTTAAAGTTTAGTTTTATACATAACTAATACCCTGACTTATGGTTTTATATAGTTATAAGCAAAACATCAAATTAAAGAAGCGGTTAGGTTTTTATCCGATTAATCGAAAAAATAATCACCCAACTAATCGATTATCAAAATAATTGTTAGTTGCAGTCCTCTGTATGATTTTAAGTTTGCTGGAGTAATAGAGCCCCCCCTTTCCCTCTGCTTCTTTTTGCTGCTGAAAAGCATTAATTCAAAAGGACTCAATAGCACCTACTGTATGGGGATAAACCGAGTAGAAGTGACATTGAAGTTAAACTGGTATTAGTAAAATTAACTTTGAGTTTGTGTTCACGACCCACTAGGACTGCAGTGAGCAGGAAGGTGAGGACAGCAGTGAAAATGAAGAGGATGACACAGAAGAGGAGGAGGAAGAAGAGGAGGAAGAGGAGACAGATGAAGATGGAGAAGAAGAAGAAATGTTTGCACCAATGATGGATGGGAAAGAAGAAGTAAGTTTGCCAGTGTTTGTGTGTGTGTGTGTTTTTTTTTTTTTTTTTACTACATACACCTAAACACTTTAAACTGGACATACAAAGTTTTATGTAAATGCTTGCTTAACACAGGGACACACAAGACTTATTTGACTTCTAGTAATTTGACTTCTAGCCTCAATTTAAAAAGTCAACTTCGTAGAAAGCAGTGCTGTCATCTTTAATCTGCTTAAATTGCTAATCAGTCAATTTACTATCACTGAAACACAAAGCTAATGTTGTTTTTTGCCTAGTTGACAGGATATACAGGATACTGCTAGAAAAGTGTTAGTATTAGCTGTGTGCTAACTTGTATAGATGTAGTGAAATTGCAGGCTGTTGTCTACAAGTTGGACTGCAACATCTGATACATGATGAAGACTTCAGCACATAAAGGGTTAAAGGTTTTCAGCCAAATTTTTAAAGACATACAAACAAAGAGGAATCTAGGCAAATTTATTAAATTAAAAGTTAAATCCTCTCTATTCAATTGACAGACGTATTTAGTGTTGTAAACATTGTTTTAATATTAATGGATGAATAGAGCTTAGTCCTGCAATTAACTGAAAAATGAATTTAACTAAGGTTTAAATTTATTCACCCCATTTTTCTTTTTATTATTTTTCAGCCTGGCTCAGACAGCGGGACTACAGCTGTAGTTGCTCTGATCCGTGGTAAACAGCTTATAGTAGCTAATGCTGGAGACTCTCGTTGTGTCATCTCTGAGAGGGGCAAAGCAGTGGACATGTCCTACGATCACAAACCAGAGGACGAAGTGGAGCTGGCCAGGATAAAGAACGCAGGAGGCAAAGTGACCACGGAAGGCCGTGTCAACGGAGGGCTGAACCTCTCCAGGGCAATTGGTGTGTACACTACTGCTTCTTTCATTTTGTAGGCTTTTAGATTTTGGATATTTCTATCGGATTAAGATTGTGATTGTTTTCTTGGGTTTAGGGGACCACTTTTACAAGAGGAATAAGAACCTTCCTCCTGAGGAGCAGATGATTTCCGCTTTGCCAGATGTCAAAGTACTGACTCTCAATGAGGAGCATGAATTCATGGTGGTTGCTTGCGACGGAATCTGGTGAGGATAACAAATGGAAGGTTATAATCCTTTAAATGGTTCACGTTCAGCATAAGGCTTTTTTATTTACGTTATTTTAGATCTTGGATTATATAATGGTTATAAAGAATGTATTGCTATATGCTATAGATTCACTCAGTCTATTACAGTGAATTACAGTAGCCATGTCAGTTTTCCAAAATTATGAAATTACATTGAGTGCCTGCCATAATTGTATCTTTTCAATATTTCTCTCACTTCATTCCTTCCTTAACACAATTTTTAGTTTTATGAACATTGATAAAAGGGGTCAAATTTAAAGGTGAACACTTGCTTGGCATCCAAGGTGAATGCCAGATGTCCTGTCGGCAACATGTTAATGAGCCATATTGCAAGCATATTATAGTCTCTGTAAAATAACGACAGGGTGTTTGTGCTTATCAGGTTGCCATCACTTGTTACTAATGTACCTTTTTATTACAGGAATGTAATGAGTAGCCAGGAGGTTGTGGATTTTGTAAGTGAGAGATTGAAAGCTGAAGGAAGTAAAACCAAGCCGCTGTCTGCTGTTATTGAAGAGGTGGGCATGATTTGCTTTATTAGATAGCTTATTGGGCAGTTGGAAGAGCTAATTTTAACATAAGAAAAATTTTTTTTTTTTTTTTTAAGTGGCTGATCATTTGCAGCTTTAATTATCTGAAGTGATTGGCTGAGCGCATTGCACAAGTCAAATTGGGACTTGTGGGAAAATCATATACCTGATTTAACATTTAAAGAAGACATCTAGCATAGTACAGAGTTGGGACTCTTGGCTGTTGTGAAACATTTGAATGGTGGAAAGGCGGCCATACATCCCTGAAAGTCAATCCCGGCTGAGGTGGCTCAGAACCGAGTCTTTCACGTGAGAATTCATGAAGGATACCACACAATAATTAATGAACACCACTTGCATATTAAAGGAACACTATATGGTCACATCGCCATACAGTCTTAACCTGGCTTCAAGCCACAAGTTTGAGCCCTTAGGGAGTTCCTGAGAGGTCAGAATTTCAAACATGCAGCAGGTCGTTCAATCATGACTCCATACTGGGAAAACGGTCTTTATGACATCAGAGCGTGATCGAAACTCTGGGATAAGTGCCTTAGTGTTGCAGGGGATTGTATAGAGAGATTACGGTAGTTTTTACATCTACATCAAGGCATTTGGCAGATGCCCTTATCCAGAGCGACTTACATTTTTTCTATTTCATTATACATATGAGCAGCTGAGGGTTAAGGGCCTTGCTCAAGGGCCCAACAGGGACAACTCGGCAGTCATGAGATTTGAACCTGGGACCTTCTGAGCCATACTTTCATAACTGTGAATACAAAGTTCTGGTTTGACTTTAACACTCCTTGTACTTTAAAACGTAGGCCAGTTAAATTTATAAATTAATGGATATAGAAATGATCTCTTAATGTTCAATTTGTTTGCATTTCAGCTGCTTGACCACTGCTTGGCACCAGACACATCTGGGGATGGCACCGGCTGTGACAACATGACTTGTATGATTGTCACATTCAACCCCCAAAACGCTACCAACATGGATGACAACAAGAAACGCAAGCTGGAGAAGCAGGTGTCTGAGGAGAATGGCAATGACAGCAAGAAATCTAAAACGGAGTAGAGATCCCATCAGTGGTCGCAATACACTCTTAAGGCTCTTCTAATGACGTTAAAGCAGACACTGTTTCTCACAACATGACCCTACAAGACTTTTTTTTTTATGGATGATACCCCAAGAAAATGTTTTAGTTTGAAAATTCAAAAAGTGCAAGAAAATTAAACTGTCAACCCACCCAAACTTGCCATCATTTTTTTTTTTTTGTAAAGAATTTGAGGCCCTGTTACACCATATCCACATGTATGACATGGACAGCATTTACAATTTGTTAGCTTATGTGCGTATACTCTTGTACATAATTTTTCCAGGAACTTTTTTTTTATTATTATTTCATTGTGAGTATCTGTGACATGCTGAACACCCATCTAATTGTATTCAAATAACACATTTTGTAAATTATGTGGTTAATGCAATTTTTTAATTGGTAAAAACAAGCCGATTTGCAAATGCCATTTTACTTTTCTGATAAGAAGGGACAACAAATTTGAAATATCATTCCTTTTGTTTTGGTATGTCTCAACAAATCATGACCGTGTTTTATCTGTCCTCTTGAGGCTCAAAGTGTAATGAGTATTTTTCAGTTGTTGAGTGGAAGTGCAAACTACATGCCATGAACTTGATGTCTGCAGAGGTGCAGCTGTAAGAGGGGAGCCCTGAGTGAGAACCCGTCATCTGTACGTCTTCTATCTCCCTCATGCAGCTAAATAGGGTTTCTATACAAGGTATTTTGGAAAATATATTTTGGTACTTTTTAGCATCTTTGGGAGTTCTCTGAGACAACAATGAGAATATTGCTTAGGATGACATTTTCCTGAAACAATAAACAAGTGGAGACAAACTTGCCATGAGTTTCTTGACTCGATTAAAATGACTGGACAGATAGGAAGTATACGGTCTGTGAGACTAATGATTATTCTATTGGTTTGTTTCTTCTTTTGTGGTCACAAGCAATGCCGTTTGAAGTGATCCATGATCTACATCTTTGTGGAATTTGTCCTTGACCGAGTCTTTGCACCCATGGAAATGTTTTGATGTGTAGGAAATGATGTACATCCATGTTCAGGTGGCCCAACACATCATTTAGATGCATTGTTGTTTTTTAACTATTATCAGCTTTATAAAAAAATAGTATTGCACAGTATTGAAAAGGCTCACTCAGTGAACCTATTTTCAATACAAGTGGAAGAAAATCCTTATTACTAAATTTTGCCGATGTTGTCATTAATGCTTGAATTGTACATTTCTAAAAGTATCAAAAACTCACACTATACAGCAGCATGAATAAATGTTTAAAGCAGATTATGGCCAGTTTTACAGGGCTTTATTAGGTGTTGTGATCTTAAACAAATTGAACACAGTTTGACTTAAAAATAAAAAAAAACACCTAAAATTTCCTACCACCTTCAAATGAGTACAGAAGAAAAAAATCACCAAAGTGGAGCTCGTTTAAACATCCCTTCCCAGCTGTATGACTCTGTCATCTGTTGATTGACAGGCAGACAGACATATGTAAATGGCTGTTCAGCATACTGTAGGTGTGCTTAATTATGTGGTATACTGTTACAGGAAACCAGCCCTCACCTGCATTCTTTTGTGTAAGAATATCAACTTTTGGTTCAATAGTTCAATATCCTACAAAGAAGCATGACTGGTTTTTAAAAATGTAATTTTTTTTTTGAATTTTCTTAAAATTTCTCTTTTACCTTGACCAGTATCTCATTCTGCTTTTGCTTGATTTGAGGCAGGAGTTCTTCCAGTCTTTCAATCTGAAATAAAAGGAATCTTGATAAAATATCTCTATTGCACCAATAGAGTGACTGAATGGAGATTTGTTAAGTTTAAGATTTCCATTATTTATTAAGCAAATATGACAATACTATACTTACCCTTCTCATAATACTCTGTAATCTTGACTTCAAGCTTCTATTGATCACCATCATGGCAACGTTTCTGGGTTTAGCATTTACTTCATTTATATAAGAAACAAATATATTAAAAAAAAAAAAAAATAGGGCTTCACTTATCATCACTCGAAAGCAGAAAAACTTTGAGAAGTCATACCATGCTGAAAATATCTGGCCACCTCCAAGACATAAGGCCTATGAGACAAAATCGTAATAAATAAAAAGGATTATTTACCCTTTACATAACTGGTTTTGTGTACATAAGTTCACATTCTTTTAGATGATAAATGTTGAAAACCTAATAGAAAATAAATACACTGACTTACCTTTGTTTGGTGTTCACTGGTATATAGCCATTCAAAGGAATTAAAAAGCCATGACTGTTTCGTACCTGTGAGAAGACATTTTACTTTTTTAGCAGAATTGTAACACAATTACATATAGTGGGATAGAATACTAATAATATTTTTGCAATCTGGTTTATACAAGGCCTGACCAAAAAGTCACCATATCAGAGGATAAGATAAGTCTATCCAACAAAGAAAGCAGCTAAAGATATTTTACATTTCTTTGTAGTTAAAACTTCATTAACTACCCCGTAGTTTTCTTTTAGGAAGTACTGGTTTAAGAAAAAGTCCAAAACATTAAAACCTAGAGGAATAGTTCTGAGCCATTAGGAATGGAGAAACTTAAACGCATGCATCATGAAAGTAAGAGCATTTCCACATGCATGGTGCAATGAGAATTCACAGGATTGGGACTAAATAACTGTGTAGCCATAAGAAATCCTCCTGTTAAGGAGGCTAATCAGAAATAAGGCTTCAACTTCTGAGGGAGTAGAAAGACTGGACCTTGGGACTTTGCAATGGAAAAAAGTAATGAGACTAAGTAATCAGACTGACCCTATTACAGAGTGATTGTTGCATGTGATAGCACATAAGAATGATAGCACATGAAATGATGCATCATGAAAAGTGCTCAATGTACAAGCCTCTGGAGAAAGTGTTATAATCTTGGGTACTGAATGAAATATTAGTGTGCGACTTCTTTTTGGCTAGGCAGTGTATGAATGGTTGCTCCTCAGAAACAGTTCTATGAATACCTTAAAGGTGACCTTAGCAACATCCAGTCTGAAAGAGTGAGCTACAATCTGTGAAGAAAAAAAACTTTATTTAAAAAAAAATTATTATTACCTCCCGAATCTCAGACAAGAAGAAGAAGAAGCATACCTGTCTCACTGTAGTCATTTTTGTCCCTCTGGGAATGTAAACTTCCCTCAGAGCTATAACTCCATGATCTACAGAAACGAACATCACACACTGTGGCTGAAAAATCTCAATTTTAGTTTCAATGCACTGATTCGTGCATTGAATTATTACAATGCAATGCAATTATATATACAGTGGAACCTTGGATTATGAGCATAATTCGTTCCGGAAGCGGGCTCGTGTTCCAAAACACTCGTAAACCAAATCAAATCTTCCCATAAGAAATAATGAAAACTCAAATAATTAGTTCCACAGCCCAAAAAATAAATACAAAAAAATAATTAACACAATATATAAAGTAAAAAGAAATAAAATTAACCTGTACTTTTCCTTTAAAAGAGTTAAAATATATCCCAACAGATAAGTGTTTCCGTTTGTGCACGCAGGCACTGTGTATTTGTGTGCGTGTGTGTGTGTTAAATTAGCCCCTTCCCTCACCTCGTCTTACACAGTAAAACTCCTCCTCCCTCCCCCCACCTCACTTTTAATGTTTCACAACAAACACACACACAACAGAAACACTGTTTTAACAGGGGAAAAAAAGAAATCTCTCTAATGACACTCGTGTGAGCGCAAACTGGCGGAATCACTGCTGTAAAGTGAAAAACAAACAAACAAATGAACCAGCACCTTACCTTTGAAAAGAATTGTAGAACAGAGCAGTGTTTCTGTGTAGAGCAGAGGAAGCCGAGGAGGGGGGTTGTATAGGTGAGGGAGAGAGAGAGAGAGTGTGTGTGTGTGTGTGTGTGTGTGTGTGTGTGTGTGTGTGTGTGTGTGTGTGTGTGTGTTGGTGTCAAAAAACTCGGCACTCGTAAACCAAGACATGTTCGTTTTTCAAGTCAAAATTTATTACAAATCTTTGCTCGTCTTGCGGAACACTAGTAAACTGCAATCCGAGGTTCCACTGTATATTAAAAAAAGAAACAAAAAAGGAAATTTGGGCTGACTAACTCTAGCTGCACAGCTCACTTGTATTGTTGCATCTTTGTCAGCTGCACCTGTTAATGTCTGAGCGCTCTATCAGCCCCCTTTCTGCCAATGCTAGCATCCAACATCGAAACAAATAGATATTTCCCAGAGAAAATATATTTAGAAAATTCAGGCTTTAGAGAAGTCTGAATTCATGTCCTATGCATAGACCGGGTGTTGCTACGGTAACCAGAATGCTCAGACAAGAAAAAAATGCATCAAATTGAGATAAATGTATAAATAAATTAATAAACAGCACATTCACTGAAAAGCATTACAAACCATTCAGGTCAAGCCTTTTCAAAGCAAACCATACTGTCGAAAGTGCATTTTCCGCATGAGCCATTGAATCAGTCATCTCTGCAGCCTGGGCTCTGTGACTCTGTGAATCCAGAAATTACAAGCGATAACAGGGTCTTGTAACCCGAAGGAAATTTTCTTTCAAAATAAAAGACTTAAAGCGAGCGCAAGAGAGAGAGAGAGATAATGCAATGTTGCTATATTGTATGTTGATGAATACGGGTTGATGTTATTTACAACCTAATCAATCTTCTATAATTGCTTTGTAATTTTTTTTTTAACATTCATACCAATAAAGCCCTTCTGAACTAAACTGAACTGAACTAAGAGATATAGGAAGGCACTCTGAGAAAACTTATGGGTGTCTGGCAACATTCTGCTTTCTTTTAACACAGTGCAGCTACTGTAAATAAATAAATAAATAAACTCATTTCTAGCGTCCTTTTATGACGAAGCAAAAAAGAAAAACGAATATGTTACTATATTATATATAAAATATAAAAAAAATTATATATTATAACTTAATTCAAACTAAAAACTAAGTATATATATATATATTTATGAATAAATAAATAAATTATTGTTTTGGAAAGGTTTCAATTTATTTTGTTATTTTGTAGCAGGACAGGACGAGACCATGAGCGAGAACATCTGAGCGCATAGTGCTTCATCGTATTTCATTACAGAAAAATCGTCTTAATATGTCCAAATTAGCACATGGCGTAACCGGAAGAAGAAAAAAAAACACTCTAGCGCTGTTCTAGCTGTTTGGTTAATTGAGTGGACGCAGTGCGCGCGTGTGTGTGTGTGTGTTGTTGTTGCTGAATTCACTCTGCCAGCCGCGAGCGCACGCCCCAGTGCATTAACGTGAGCGCGAGCTGTCCTGTTCTGCTGCATTATTATCAGCTAGAGCAGCTGCGATACACTTCCTCTCAACACAAGGCTAAAGAACTCGGAGATCAGGTACTTCAGCATGAATGAGCCAGAAGGACTGCGCTACCGGAAGCTGAACAGACCCCAGATTTTAACAGACGACTCGCAGGAGCCCCAGCACAAAAGCACGAGGTGAGCCGGCTGCTAGCTCTACAGTCGTGTACATATTATTGCAAAGGTGCGCTGGACTTACACCCTGCTGGTTTATACAGAATACAGAGTAGTTCCAGAAGCAAACTGGCTTCAGAGTTCTTTTTTTCCTCCAAGTGCTTTGTACAAAATGCCCTGCTTCTTTTACTACATTTAACGTTATTAGTTAGGCAAGTTAACTTGCACAACAATTAGTTCTGACCAAGTAATCTGATTGGACTGGAGGCATACCATGAGTGCTGATGATAGACTGTAACAGCACTAGAACACATTTAACTATATGTAACACAGTAATCGATAATTACAGTAATGATAGTTTTTTTCAGTAGTTTTTGTCGGTCGCAGCATGGGTAAAATAGGCCAGTATGGTCTACACTCAAAACCAGTCACAGACGCACTTTCATGAAGAAAACACATCAGATAACGAGGTCACCTTAAACACCACTTTGTTCACTGCTGTTTGTGCGCACTACTTAGTGTGTGGAACAAGTGATTGCACACCCTAGCGCGCTTCCTTGTTATTTAATGCTTTTTGGGATTCAATCTCAGAACCATAAAGTTAACAGAGCTGATGGTCTAAAGCAGAATAAGTAGAAATATAAACTGAAATTTACAAGATTTATAGGACTGCCCACCACCTCAATGGTTTATCATCATTTGGCTACACCAGGGGTGTCAAACTCCGTTCCTGAAGTGCCGCAGACCGGCTGGGTTTTGTTCCAACCCTCGAGGACCTGCAGAGTTCAGCGTCAACCGTAATTAGAAACACCTGCGCCACCTAATCAAATCATTAAGGCTTATTTGAAAACTACATGGCATATATGTTGGAGCAGGGTTGGAACAAAACCCTGCGGGTCTGCGGCCCTTCAGGAACGGAGTTTGACACCCCTGGGCTACACAGTACCAGTAAGAAGTTAAAACTCCTTTCACACCTGTTAATTACACTAACTGTCGGTCGCCAGCACGGCCAGGCACAGAAGAATACGTATTGGCAGAGCGAAATAACTGGGTAAATAAACAAACAAACAAACAAATCATAATCTGTTCATAATCAGTGGTGCTTGTGGAACTGTTGTATAAAAATATCATCACCCTTCAAGTTCACACTGTAATGCAGGGGTCTCAAACCCAGTTCCTGGAGGGCCGCAGCCCTACAGAGTTTTGTTCCAACCATAATTAAAAACATCTGATCCAACTAAACAAGCCATTAAGGCTTATTTGAAAACTACATGGTATGTATGTTGGAGCAGGGTTGGAACAAAACTCTGTAGGGCTGCGGCCCTCCAGGAACTGAGTTTGAAACCCCTGCTGTAATGCCTACGTGCTGTGCTGATATTCAGCACGACAGCGCACTCGTGTGTGAGATTGCAAGAATACGCTGCACTTACAACCAAGAATCGTCCTCTAATTATTCTATGGAAATTTTGGGGCAATGTGTTAGTTTGCTCCAGCACCATCCACACCCACACCCACACACAGACACATAAACTGAGAGAATGTCTTGAGAAGCTTTGTAAAAGCGCATTGAACCATTTATGTCAAATTCATATCAGCACTCGGGTGTGTGCTTGGGGATCTGATTGTGTGTAGATTTCGAATGTGGGTCATGTCCATTATTAGGGCCCAAGCACTATAGGGTGCGCAGGACCCTCTTGCATTTTATTGTTATTAAATGAATAAATTGTTTAAATTTCAGCACATACAGCGGGAAGGTGTTTCGGGTCACTTTGCTGTCTCTGGCTGCATTCGTGATTCTCCCAGTCCTGGTGGTTGCTTTTCTTCTGGAGTCCCCCATTAAGCCAGAAGCATTTAGGTAAGCCTACAGGATATTGTGTATATATTACATCCATGCGTATATGTGCTATCCGCCCTGTACATAGCAGTCATATGTTACATAAGAGCTAGCTAATAGGAGATTATTGCCAAATGTACAAATTATGGAGTCATAGTTAAATTATGTCTTAATTATGCTGTCATTTGCTTCTGTCTTATGCTCCAACATGTACGACTTGATGAGAAGTCTTGTTCAGGAATGTCACATATGTAACTACATATTTTTCTTGATTAGGTGATTAACAAAGGAACGTGGAGCTATTGTAATTTTCCAAAGGCTGAACCATTGTTTAACGTTTTCATTATTGCACGAACATGTCATACTGTAAAGGTTGCACCCTGTGGTTTCCTAGTACTTCCTAGATTTAAATAACTTTTCCATTGGTAAAGTCATCAGACACACCGTTAGATCTTTGACGTGGATAATTTTTCTTATATATGCGATTTTAGTGTTTATTATATATAGGCCTTTGCTTTGAATGTATGCCTCATTTTTCTTTCTCTTGGGTCAACTCCATAGGCACTACTGCGTATTTACGTCCCTCTTGTCAAACTGATTTGCAGACATATGTCTGTCAGGGCTGTGTCCGTGTTTAATGATTGACCAAATTTCTGGTTCTGCTGGTCATGGTTCCAAGAAAGTTTCTGCATGTGCTGGGAATTGTCTTTTTATGCACTTTAAGGTTTGCTTTTGTTTTATATAGTCTCAATGAACCACCGCTCATGACTGGCTGCTTTGAACCCAACCTAAAGCTTAGACAAGCAGAAAGAATCTTTGAGGACCTGCTCATTGGGCCTGAATCCATTGCGAATATTGGAGGTCAGTACATGCAGTCAGTGTAATGTCAGTCATTCACTTGCTATCTTGGCTATCTTGCTTAAATGGGGCAAAGGTCACCTGTCTGTGATGTCAGTCTGGTTAAACTATGATGTCTCATATTTGTGCCAGGCTCTTTTGTCTGTATGCACATGTCATAGTGTGTGAAGGTCCCTATTGTTTTTCCCCACCATTAAGGGCTTAAGGGGAGTCTTAACATGCTCAAAAAAAAAATCACGATAAAGGGCCACCGAGTGGCGCCGTAGTAGGGTGACTGGTATAGTGCTTGCCCTATCATCTGCAGATGATCACTGGTGGGATCCCTGGGTGATGCTGTAGCCTCTCGCAGCCAAGGGCCTAGAGAGAGCAAAAGTGGCCGAGGTGTCTCAGTGGGGTGGGATAGGAGGCACTTGGTGGTCTCACATTAATTACAGCTCGACGGCCAGTCAGGGGCATCTGTGAGCTCATGCAAGTGGAAGGAGTCCTCCGAGTGTGTTGCGCTGCTCCTGGCAGTGCGTGAGCAAGCAGCTCAAAAAATGTGGTTGGTGACGTCATGTGGTTCGGAGGAAACGCGTGATAGTCTGTGGCCCTCCTGATCATAGTAGCCTTAATGTGGAGCCCCTAGTGACGGCGAGGAATTGGACATGATTAAGTTAGGGAGAAAATTGGGGTAAAATCCAAGAAAAATATAATAATTAAAAAAAAAAACTCATGAAACGGTTGGAATCTGCTGCCATTAGGATGCCTGAGAGTCTGTGCTGTACATTGAGGATGCAAAATTGCAGGGGGATTTTTGATATCTCAAACAGGTCAGCCGTGACGATGCCTTAAACTTATGCCGGAAAGCGGTTAATAACATCATATTGAGTGACATCACATTCAGTGACATCATAATGTAACACTTTTTTTTTTTCAGTATCTGGGGCTTTTTGAATGTTTAAAAAAATAAAATTCCCCCTTTTCTAAAATTGTCATAATGGTATTGGGATATTCCCTTTAAATGCATGTGCCCACTATGCCCGCTGTCGACGTTGGCGCAGGCTGCTTAGGCCTGCCCATCATTACTTGCAATTATATTTTCCATTATTTTTATTATTATATCAGCTTTTTGAAAATGTTCTCTTGCAGATATTCTATACACCGGTACAGCAGATGGAAGGATTGTGAAAATTGATGGAAGGAAAATCAATGTTGTGGCAAAACTGGGCAATCCTCCATGTGGTAAGTGAAAAGGACAAACATGGCCATTTCCTCACTGGGTGTGTTGTAACATTTTTCAACAGTGCAAGACTTTGTCAATAGATCCAAAGAGGTTAAAAGCTAGTACAGCATAGAGAAGTGATTTGTCATTCTCAGTCATAATTTAATTTCTCATTTGAATTACTATATAGTTGTTGGGTGAAACGTTTTGTTGATTTGTAGAGGATGGTGTGATCACACATTATATGGCCACTTGTGGACACCTCACCAACACTTGTGGATGCCAGATTTATTTAGTCTCCCTTACTGTTATATCATCCTCTCCACTTCTGGGAAGTTTTTCCTCTGGTGTATGGAGCGTGGCTTTAGGGCTTTGCCCATTCAGGTTCTTCCACTCCAACCTTTTGAAAAACATGTCTTCATGGACTTCATGTGAAACACACGAACAGGTTTGGTTGCCTTAGGAAATTGCAAAACTTTAGCGTACAAAGATATTCTATACAATTGCATGCTAACTTGTTTGCAACATCCTAGGTAATACTCGCATATGGGTGTGATGGGCGTTGTTGTATCAAGTGCAAACCAGGACCCATTCTTGGTAGTTTAATTTTGGCTACTAACTCCTATGAATTATGATTATAAAATATAAAATATTTTTTAATTATTATAAGTTGTTGGTACTATCAGTTTAATATTTTGGAGATTCTAGTAGAGACCACTCAACTTGAGTGTTGAGGTCCGGAGAACTGAATGAGGAGAATTCACTGTCCATGATCATAATCATTGCTGGCATTAAATTCCTGATGACTTGTTTAATAAACCATTGTTTTTAGCTTGTGATGTTGCAGTGAAATGTTTACATACACACTTATCATGAGCATAAATGTCTTGGCAATATTGGGCTTTTAATGATTTCCTTGTATTCGTCTTTGGGTCTCTTGGAGTAGAAGGTCTTTAGTTCATTTTGGGTTTACTGATATCAACAAATATTATACAGTGCATAAAGGGTCAAAAATAAACACAAATCTACTTAGATTATTAATTCAGTGGTGCTGAAAGTCTTGAAATGTTTTTCAATTTGACAAGCACAAGGGTGATCATCTTCCTGTTCCTGGTCATGACTAACAGCTTGGTAGCTTCTCTGTGACAACATAAAAAAAGCTTGGAGCCACCTCTAAACAAGGTGTAGCAACTTTGCCAAGCTCTGGAGGAGGACCCAAACTGGCACCCTTCGTTGCAAGGAAACAGCTTTGGATGGTTAGGAACAACCCAGGAACCACCAAGTTACATGCCTGCCATGAACTGCCAGCTGCTGTCATATGGACTGAAGGACTGCCTTCCTAGGGGAAAAAAAAAAAACCCTGTCATGACCTTGACTAAGGTTTGTAGCTGACCACACAGCCCGAAAAAAGCTTTCTGGAGGAACATTTTGACTAGAAGCATGTTGGGAGATCACTGTAGCAGCTGTGAAGCATGGTGATGGTAGCCTTATCCTTTTGGGCTGTTTTGCTGGCTGTAGAACTGATGAATTGTGGATGGAATCCTAAAGTGGAAGGAAGACTACCTTAGAATTCTTCAGCATAACCTCAAATCATGAGGTAGATGGTTGAAATGCAGATAGAATTCAGAGTTTCAACAGCCCAATGACCCCAGATGCACATCAAAGCTGATCATGGAATAGATCAACTAAACTGTTTTTGGAGCCTCAACCCTATGGGAAAATATTTTTTGGAAAATGCATAAAAGTTGTGTGCGTGTTCACAAATCAAGCAATTTAAATGAACACAACTTAAAAAATAAGTAAATAACAGAAGAACATTTGCCTGCCTGTAAAGAAAGCAACATATTACATGACAGACCTGTTTTCAGATTGAAACAAAAAACCTAATTTAGGCTCCTGTGTTTTGCATGAAGATACAAAGGAGCAAGTGTGACACAGTTACTAGGCTGCAACTATATACAATAAACATGGACCCAACAGTGTTCTCACTTTCCTTTCCTCTGTTTAAAAGGGTCTCCTGAGCAGGAACACGTTTGTGGACGGCCGCTTGGAATCAGAGTGGGTCCGAACGGCACCTTGTTTGTGGCTGATGCCTACCTGGGGCTGTTTGAGGTTAATCCTGTCACAGGTTAGATAAAGAAAATCATATCTCATTTAAGTATTTATTTTCCCTCACCTTTCTCTAAAGCTTTAATCAGGGTTAATATTTTGAATAGACTTAATTTTTGGTGGGAATTATCCAAAAGTTAAACGAGGTAATTGCTGGGACTTCCTGAAATGGCCTGAAAAGTTCAGACAAGAAGTTGTTTAGATAAGCAGCTTATCTGAGAAAATGAAAATGACTGATTTCTCTTTTCTGTTGTCCACCATGTTGTGACGTCAGTGGTAAGGTAGGCTCTAACCATATCGCTGATATTTGGGGAGTTCATGAACTGAATTTCAGTTTAAACCGGTTGCATATTCATTGCTAAACAAACTTAGATGTGGCATTTTGTCAATTATTTCAATTTTAGCACAACCCTATGTATTAGAATCCTTCTAATACATTTCAGTGACCTACTCCTCTGTCTTTGGCCTTCAGGTGAGACAACACTCCTAGTGAGCACTAAGAAGTTGGTTGGTGGTCGACGACTCTCATTTGTCAATGACCTGGACGTGACACAGGATGGGAAGAAGGTGTATTTCACTGATTCGAGCAGCAGGTGGCAGCGTAGAGACTTCATGAAACTTATCATGGAGGCCACTGCAGATGGCAGGTAAGTAGTACTTTAAAATTCCCTACTCACTCCAGTGGCTTTGCTTTTACTGTAGTTTCAGGGAATCTTTTTTTTGTAATGCAGACTGTCATTATGCATTAAGGTAGTTTACTTGTTTCTATGCCTGCTGATACTGATTTGGTATTTTAGAGTTCTGGAGTATGATACTGAGACTAAAGAGGTTGCAGTCATGATGGAGCACTTGCGCTTCCCTAATGGTATTCAGCTCCTTCCCGATGAAGAGTCTGTTCTTGTTGCTGAAACTACAATGGCAAGAATAAGGCGGTAGGTTCCCATCTAATTGTTTGGTGGCTATCTTGGCTAGATTGTAAAAAAAATTGACTACAGGATACTGTGCCCTACTATTTTTAGTTAAACGGTGGCAAAATATATCACTACATCACCATGTAATTTAACTAAATGATGTTGCGTGCCTTGAGGCATTCATTTGAATAACTGTGTTTAGCCAGTTGATGAAAATAATGAAGAGTGCAAGCAAATATTCTCAAATGAGGATTTTGGAAAAGGTGTTCAAATCTAGTCCTGGACAGCCAGTGTCCATCACAATTTGGTGATTTTTCTGCTTAAACACAGCTGATTGTACTAATTATATGCCAGGGTTAGTTGGTATGTTCAAGTGTTGATTAATTATAGACTCTGCTGCAAACTTGCTCTTAAGGACCTTGAGTAATTAATCCCTGACCAAACCAGAGCACTAAAAGAGATCATGTCCTAAAACTCAATGGGAAATAGTAGGCAACTGGTGATGTGCTGTTTTCCAAGGTGGTGTTCAAGTCAAACTGGGACTTGTGATGAAATAAACCCGATTGGCATTTACAGAAAACTTCTATGGTGATGGAACTCTTGCCTGCAGTAAATCGTTTTTTTGTAAACAAGGCCATGTTGGCCGAGGTGGCCCGAAGCAGACATTTTCCATGAACTTTCAATGGATGGAACACTCTCGGGCAAAAAAAACAACCTGGTTTGATGACCATCGGTATTCAGTTTTTGCATGACCTCACACTGCCAAACACACCACTTGCCGTTTCAGCAACTCAGCTGGGAGTTATTGCCACAGTGCTAACCTCATTCTAAGCGATTTCCACTTGTTTGGGCTTTAAATGAGTTGATCAGTCTGATCATGGCTCTGACATACTGAGAAAACTTTCTACCTTGAATGTTATCCACATAGTAGTGAAACACTGTATTAAGTGTTCGATAGGGTTATCAGAACTTGTGTTCTGTCATACATCTTGGTTTGACATGAACGACCCTTGTACTATAGTATATATTTAGTATGTAACATGTGATTTGGGAAAATACACCCAGATCTATGTTTAATATGTAGCAATAACACTAAACTAGTCAGTGTACAAGGAAAGAAGCCTGGGGAAATATACCATTGCTGCTGCACATCAGCATATTAATCTTCCCATATATAAACTTAAATTACCAATGGGTTCAATCAAGTTTCAATTATTCTCCAGCTGCTCTTATTTTCTCCAACTCCTTATTTTCACATCACGTTTTAATTCACTCAGCACAGCTTACAAGTCTGTACGACACTCACACATCTGACCTAGCATGAGTATATGGTTGAGTATAGGTTTAAAACAGCTACAGTTTGGAAACTACTGATTTTGAACCAAGCACCTGTATGTGTTTTACATACACTTTGATTTGCAATATAAAAAAAGGGACTAAGGAATATTAGGGGTCTGCTTAACGAACATTGCATGATTAAATTGGGATTGTCCTAGGAAGATTGTCTTTGAGCTGGAAAGGAAGAATGAGAGCATGGATGTCCCTTGAAATGGAATTAGTTTTTATTTTTATGACCTTCTATACTGATTTTAAAACATTCAGGTAGCTTTTTATTCTGCTTTCTGCCTTCCTCTTTCATTTTTTTCCTCATACTCTCGTACATTTATTTCAGAGGTTCCCTTCTTGGCCTGCAGTCGATTGACTGTCATGTTGACAAAATCCAACCCTGTTGACCTTCCTAGTTTATCACTTCTCACAGATGAGTTCTGTATGTAAATTTGCTACACCCCTCTCACTGTTCTCATGCCACTCATGACTGCTGGGGGCAGTAAAAGTCCTACACAGAACATACACACACTTACCTGGATAAATGATGTAACCTTACTGTTGCCTAGGTAACTAAATCCTTCATTAAGCTTTTAGTGTTGAGATAAATGGCACGTTTGTTCTATTAGTCAAGCTAGTGAGGGAACTACAAGAGGAATTGGAGGAAATGCTCTTGTGTAGGCTCGCTCTTTATTTTTGTGGTTTGTTACATGGGGAACTGTAACAATTAATGTTAGTCATCATGATGAAGACAGAAGGAACCCATTAAATTATAGAAAAACACCATGAATGACACAGTTGCACTCGCAACAGACCAGTAAGAACCAGGACTCATAAGTAGTCACCAGTATCGTTTATTGTTTATCCATTCAATGATAAGTCTGTATTGTTTGTGAATGTAGATTTAATTAGATCTTTGTTAAAAAGTCCCTAATGAGCTATCATTGAGAATTTTCACATTTCTGGTCAGCTGCACAGGATTAATTCAGGGACATCCATGAAACAGCTCATTATTATAAGTAAAGATGCCATATACAAGCATGTGATATCAAGGCCATAGCTTTATATTTAACTTTTTATGAATAAAATAACAGAAGTATTGCTAAAACCATAACACGACTGTTTTATTGCACTTCATTACTCTTCAAGGTCATAACGTGGTGATTTATATTCTCTTTATTTTTTTATTTGCCCAAAGGATTCACGTGGCTGGTCTCAATAAGGGAGGCATGGACACCTTTGTAGAAAACCTGCCTGGCTTCCCTGACAACATCCGCCGCAGCTCCTCTGGCGGGTACTGGGTGGCAATGTCTGTCATCCGGCCAAACCCTGGCTTCTCCATGCTCGACTTCTTGTCACAAAGACCCTGGATTAAGAATATAATTTTTAAGGTAGGTGTATACAACCTGTGCATGCTGTCTCCCAAGATTATTAGCACCCTCTATAAACATTTGTTAGGAAAATTGGAACATGAGAAATTTAACAAGATCGAAGTAAAGCAAAAATATATCAAATAAAGCTTATTTTAATTTGTCGTCATCATTCAGTGCTCTCCACTGGTTTTTTTTTTTTCTTCTTCATTTATTTATTTTATTGGTGTATACAGTAGTAATAACCATCTCAGTCATCTAAACTAAAGTTTGTTGCTGCGTCTACTGAAGAATATTTGTTTTTGGAGCGGTGTTTGGAGTGCTGTCCTACTGAGAAGCTTACCATGACCCAGTTTTAGTGTCCTGGCAGAGACAATGAGATTTTAATTTAAAATCATCTGGGGCCTCATTTATGGTCCCCAGAAAATATTCACAGCACTTCATAAGTATATAAATATGGCGAAGTTTTTTTCATTTGTAACTCTTTGTACTAAACTGGTGAACTCAATCAGAATGAAAAAAGGAGCATTTTAGAATGTGAGTAAAATGTCTATGCCCGAGTCAGGCAATCAATCCACTAGGATAAACCAAGCCAATTACTTGTTTGAGATCACTTGCACATTTATTGAGCAAATTTAGTTTATCTTAAAATAAGAAGAGAAAAAGAAATCTCTGAAAGAGCCTTTGTTGTTACATTTGATTCCTGATTATGCTTCAGAAAACCTGTAACTGCTGGCAGTTACATTTTGATGCTGGCCTGTTTGATATGTGTGGGCTGTTTATGCTGTCCTATATGACTGGCACGACATGGCTCAGGGATGACTCAGCGATGCCAGACCTCATCAGCCCTCCCTGACAAGTCGTCATTCCAGGCGTCTCACAATTGACAATTGCTTGTAAGATAGTTCCATATGGATTGTATGATGGTCTCTCTGCTCCTGGCGGTCATTCAGAATAGCATTCCTAACGAATGGCTCTAGGGAATTAATGGTAGTCATTATATGAGCTATGAATTGATTTTCATTTTGAAGGTTGACACCCTCTCATTTATGGGAATTCTCTGATTTTTTTTTTATTTATTTCGCCACGTTGATGGATAACAAAGGGTGTCTCATCTGTTTGCCATCTCATATTTATACCCCAGTGAATTAAAATGCCATGGTGACCACAAATGTGTTCCTAATGGTTTAGCTTTGCTTAATTTTACTTCACTGTAATGGTGAGTACCTCTCATTGTTCCAGTTCATAAAAAATGGTGTTTTACTTTCCCCCATGTCCTGTTTTGTTCATCTCTATTAAGGGTACTTATAATAATAATAATCTGGAGGGCACTTTCAGTGATGCTAGATACTTTTGTTATTACTTTCAAGTTGGCGACTGCAAACTTAACCAGAACTCTAAATCTTAATTGTGGAACTGTCATTTGTGAAACTCTTTTCTCACATCCAATGATTAATGTGACTTGGTAGATATTTATACTGATCAGCCACAACATTAACACCACCACCCGGTGGGAACAAAAAAAACCCTGTCACGGCTGGCCATGACAGACGGGTATCAGAACACGCAATGCCTATTGTGTGCTTAGCAGGCAAAGAGTCCAAGGTTGTTGACCCTGCGTCCAAATTCCCCAAATCTCAATCTGGTTGATGGAATGCGCCAGCAAGTCTAATCCACGAAGGCCCCACCCAACGACCCACAGCAGGCAAAGGACACGCCACTAACATTCTGATTCCAGACACCACAGCACACTCCCAGAATTCCCATGAAGCTACAGCCCACAGGCCAGAGTTGCCCTGGCAGCAAAACGGGAACCCAAAACCTATGTGGTTTTATAGTTATGGCTGATCAATTTATAAGACAGTAGCAGAGTCCTCGCTTCCAGATTGGTTATCCACAGTTTCTCTATGCTTTTTCAGCTCTTCGCCCAGGAAACACTATTGAAGTTTGTGCCACGCTACAGTCTGGTGGTAGAGTTGCAGGATGGAGGAACATGTGTGCGGAGTTTCCATGACCCTCATGGCACTGTGGCAGGCTACATCAGTGAGGCCCATGAGCACAACGGTCACCTTTACCTGGGCTCATTCCGTTCTCCTTACCTGTGTAAACTGGATTTAAGCAAAGTGTAAAACAGTCCTACAGCAAAATGGGACTTTACATCACTGGCATTTTCTTGGGCTTATTTATCAGTCCTGTAACATTTCAAGAAGCAACAAAACCCTGTGGTACCCTCACCCATAATCCTTTGCTAGGTCCTTTATACTCATTCCTACATTTAATGCAGATACCGATTTTCAGCTTTGACTGATCTTTAGGTTTTTGTTTTGCTGAGCCACATGACACTATTATAATTCCCCATTTTATTTAGAACAACATGTGTATATATTTCCATGCCTGCAGATGCCCCTTGATTTATTAAAAAGGGTGACATTGCTATATTTGTTTGGCTATTGTGACAGGAGGTGTACATTGTTTGCCCTGTGATTAGTTTTATTTGCACTGAACTGTCATCTGGCCCTTAAAATAGAGCTGCTGATTTACTTGAAAACTTTGCACCAGAAATATCTGTGCGGGTGATGACTGACTTGTGAAATCCAAAATGTAACTCTGGAATGATGAAACAGTATTTTTCCTAAACCATTGCTTTATCTTAAAACATTGACATTAGTTATGTACTGTATATGAGACTTTAAGCGTGCCCTGGCAAAGATGATTTCAGTTTGAAAAGGGAACTGGCAATTAGCAATAATTTCCTGTTCAATGCTTATACCAATTTGTGAATTGTCTATGGTAGCATTGGTATCGGCTACTCCATAGCGTGTACAATAAATAAATGAATACATTTGACTGTTTGTACAATGTGTCCACATTTTCCACTAAACATTACTCTGGTGCTAAAGCTAGAGATGACATGTGATCACTGCATTCATCTTCATATCAAGCCTGAAGCTTCGAAATCACCTACTTCTTCTACTAAACCTTAAAGACAACCTTTTGCTACCTAACACAGTACTAATGTATCCTAAAGCTATATATTCTAACTATCTAATCGGAGGGAGAAAAAAAATCAAGCGTGATCAGTGAAGGCACAAATCAATTGCATATACCAGTTGAGTATTTTAATTTTAGCTTAATGTTTTGTGTCAGATGCATAGTTAGATTTACAGCATTCGCACACACCCTTATCCACAGCGACTTGCACTTTTATCTCATTATACATCTTAGTAGTTGAGGGTTAAGAGTCTTGCTCAAGGGCGCAACAGCGGCAACTTGGTGGTGCTGGGGTTTGAACGTCGGGCCTTCCAAGCAGTATTTCAATACCTTAACCAATGGGTTACTGCTGATCTTAGTGTTAGTTTGTAATGATTTGTTTAAAGGAAGGCAGACAAAATGTGTGGTCTTCATTGTCTTCTGCCATGGTATAGCCCATACCTCAAAGTTACAGAGAAAAGTCTGAAACATAAAAAATAATAATACTGCATTTGGCTAAATATTTCTAAATAGTAGCATTTGATAATAATAATGAAGAACTGACTCCTGAATGAAATTCAGTGACAATGATTTCAATGTACTTTATCTTAATAATATTGTGCATAATGAAAATAATAGAATTATAAAGTTAATTAAAATTTTCATTCAAAAAGAGAAACTCATTCTTTTTTTGCTTGTTTTCAGCTCGGTGATTTATGGCTTACAGCTTCTGAAAATAAAAAGTATCTCAAATATTATAATATTTCAATTCAGGTTTGAGAACTACTTAAAGTACTGAGTAGTCTAGTTTACTGCATGCATAGGGAAGACTGCTGACAGTTGTCCAGAAGATGATCAACACCCCCCCCCCCCCACAAGGAGGGTAAGCCACAGAAGGTTATTAAGGACTGTTGACTGGAACAGAAAAGCATGATGGTAAAAAGTGCACAATAAGTGCCTTAAGAAGATTGTCATGCAAAGTCAATTGAACTTCAACTTCACAAGGAGTGGAGTGAGGTCTGTGGTCCAAAGTTCTCTTTTCTGATGAAAGTAAGTTTTGACTTTCATGTATACATTAAGGTCCCAGAGTCTGGTGAATGGTTGCAGAGGCACAAAATCTAAGTTGCTTGAAGTCCAGTGTGATGCCATGTCAGGTTTTGAGTGCATAAATGACTAGAATTTCTGTATATAAACCCTTTTTTTAATTGATAAGTGAAAATAATCTAAAAGACCTGGATTTTTTTATTTTCATGAGCCATAAAGCAAACCCAGTCTTGAAGTATTTCAATTTACGTGTAATCAGTGTAGAATGAGTTTCACTTTTTGAATTCATTAAAAAGGAATTCTAATGTTTAACAGTTTGAGATTCGATGCATTCGAGTATCTATGATCAATCTGCGTATGTAATTATTCTTAAATTGTTCACTCTCTTTCCATCAGGATTTCTACACATTCTTAAACACACTCTTCACCTGTTGCAACTGACGTTTTGGCTGGAAGTTGCACTTAGCAAGATCAGTGTCGGCCTCTCTCTTCTTGCACACGGTCCGAGATATCTCGACCTTCAGAATGTACTTTATACCTTTAACAATCTGTGATTTAAAAAAAAACAAAAAACAGGGTTTATTTTTTGTGCAGTTTACACATGAAGACGTACACATGAGGTAGAGGTCTTACTTGTCTTTGTGCCTTGTCGATGGCTGAAGCTTTAAAAAAGAAGGCATCATTGGACTTGTTGTTGAAGGAGTAGGTTGCGATTAAGACAGCCTTTTTAACTTCTGTATCATTCTTACTGACATTTTGTGGTTTGCCCGGAGCTGGCCTTGTCGCAAAGATGGGATTTTTCTCTGGAAGAGTTTCATAAAGATGCAACCAGAAAATTAGGTGATTTTTGCAGATTACAGTTTCTGGTCCAGTCTGCTGTTACACAACATAGCTAGCTAAGGTTTACTCTCCATATGTGTACCCTGTTCAGAAAACTATTGCCAAGCAATGAACAAAGTTTTTTTTTTTTTAATGGCATTTCCATGCCTAATGAGAAATCAAAGCTTTGGTGTGTCACAAGGCTTTAGCATTTTTATAATACCAGCGCCAGCTCATCACTTACTATGCAAAATTCAATGATCACCCAAGAGAGACTATGAGAGATGATAACTCGAGGGTTAAACTTTTTAAAAGCCCCACAATCACTTTTCAAAAACTCATGGAAAGAGATAAAGGCGCCAATGCGGCTTCAATGAGCCTTTATAATGAAGTTCTCACACACTTTAAAAACAAAGATGACATACAAAACATTGCATTTTTGATCAGATTCTCAAGGATTTACACATGCTTTTTCAAAGATGAAAGTAATTTTACTCAAAAACGATTAAGTCCGAGCAGTGCACACATCTTACGTCTGACTCAGAGATTTCAGGCACAATTTACAATTTGACTCACGATTAAATGAGTCAAAATATTAACACAGATCTGTATCGCTTACCCTGCACACTTTTGTTTCCTTTTTCATTCTTTACCAGTCTCTTTCTCTCTCACACACACACACACACACACACAATCTGTCATTTTGCAGAGAAAACAGAAAGTGGTACAGTGACTGATAATTTGGCGCCTCAGCTGTAGGCTACAAGTCCTTGTGTTAATAGAGATGATGACCCAAAAATCTTCATACACAGGGCAAAATTAACACTTTTAGCAAAATCTAGCTTTGTTTACAAAACATCATCTACGTAACTGCCACTTCTTTGTAAACCCACACCAAATCATGTCTCCCGCTCATGATCAACTCATCTGGTATTGTTCAAATGTCTTCCTTTATGCTGTGTGCTTTCCTGATACATGACCTTCACAATCTCTGAGAGGTAAATTGAAATCAGTATGAAATAATTGATTTAATTGAAATATTATGGGAAATGATTTTACAAAAAAAAAGTGTTAACTTCCCCCTACGTATAGAGATCCTTGGAACACACTGTTACACTGGTAGGATTATGTATCTTTTGGCAACATTTACTGTGGTAAACCTCGGTTTAAAAATAAGGTTGTGCTCAGACAGGTTGACCACTGGCCTAGTGCATCAAATACACATACTTTTAAAGGCAGAACTTTTTAGACAGGAATGCGTCACAGAAAAGTTATCGATGCTTATTTATTAGTTACACTGAAAAACAGACACAGCTTTCAAAGGTAAAACAGGGCTGTTCCCATATTAAAGTCTATTAATAGTTCAAACTCACTAGTGTAGTATTGATACAGTATATTTCTTACCAGATGAACAAACTCCAGCTAGTAGAAAGACTAGAAGCAGACAGTAACAAGCGTCCATGGCTGTGCAAGTTCTCTCAGCTTTGCTCAGCTACTTCCTGTGGAGCAACACTTCAACCACCCTACCATAACTGATGCAGCCCCCAACTGCACTTACCACACCACTGCTAGAAAGTTCCACTTAGACTTAACCACACCTCCACTGCAACAACGACCATAGGTGAAATTAATTAAGTAACATCCGGTCAGGAAAAGTGTTTGATCTCTAATATTTGTACCAATAGTTATACACTCAAAAAGATGATAAATACAGTGATGCTAGCTCATTACTTAGCTCAGCCTGTAATTAGATTACATTTATTATACTGATTACCTGTTTTTTATTGTTTCATTGTTGCCATTTGCATGAAAAGCAAAAGAAGACAAAAGTCGCCGGAAAAAGTGACTGAAACAAAAATATTTACTGTGCCAAACTGGGTCTGAAGGTTGCCAGTAGACCCTTGTGGTTTCCCACACATCCTGTGTTCAAAGAGTTTGTACGCCTCACAAAGACTCCGCAAAACAGCTTGCATGACCAACAAGCAAAACTCATACTCATAAATTCTTCCTAATTAAATTGTATCATAGGCGTCAGTCAATTGAGTTTGCTAATTAAGGAATTACAGGGCAAAATCTAGTTAGCTCTGGAAAAACGATTCCTACAAGGCTAAAATGTTTGCTACTAGGCCTCTCTTCCAGTTTCTGGTTGGAACTGTCAGCAGTTAAAATGGTGAAATCAAAATGTGTTCGTTTGTTTGTTTATTCTGAGTTCATTTACTTTGCTAGAGCAAGTCTATCAACGTCTTTGAGTTGCCTCTGCGGTCAATGAAGTTGATGCTATTTAAGCTATTTGTGTCATCGTGGTTTATTAACAAGTCTACAGTCATTACATGTATATATGATGCGGATGTTCCATTTGTGTCCGCCAGATGGCGGTGTGTGGACGCTGTAACTGTCTGTGTTTTCCCACATGGGAAATGAAGCGTTCAAGCTCTGTTGTGTCAATAAGGTAATCATTACTGCTGTCAAACCTTGAATACAGAAATATCCATTATTTAGCAGTCAAAATGAACCCGGTGAAAACTATAGACTCAGATTCATAATTTAGATCCAGTGGCACATGCTCCTTAAGTTCTTTCTTTATATAGTTTAAATTATTTGGAGTCTAGCATGTTACAGAATTGGATATGTCGTCAGATGGCTATGTTGTTCATGCTGTCTCATCAGTGCAATAATACTAATAAGATATTTTTAAAAGGCTGAAATAAAATGCTATTCCAGTTTTAGCATCAAGTGCCTTTATGCTTTCCAAAGGTTGGAACTGTGTCCAAGCAATGATCCTCATGTGCATAGCCCTCTTGCATGTTTTTTGCCATGCTTGTCTGATCGTAATTGAGCTTCTGTCTGTCCACCTCGATATGAACTGGATTACCATTGCAGAAGAGCTATGCTCTCATATGAGAGCGGTCTAGACTCACCAGTGTATTCGCACTGAACCCCCTGCCACCAAAATCCCTCTCCATCTGTTGGTTCTCGGCTGCTTCACCAGTACCCATTGAAGGGCTTTTATTTATTTTTAACATTCATCCTGGTATAGTGTTTCACATCCTCATACAGTCAAAAACAGGGTTTAGGTTATAGGTGATACTTTAATGTAACACTTCCCAGTATCACTCACTGTTGTTGAAATATTTCACATATCACAGACATCACAATACCGCATAATCATAAATATGTTTTCATGTGTCAGACAAAAGAGATTTGGTCATTTTCACATGGCACTAAAATACTAAATACTGTATAGGAAATATACAGTGCCGTGAAAAGGTATTTGATTGATTTTATTTTTTTTTCACATATTTGTCAAACAAATCTTAATATTACATGAAGATAACCTGAGTAATTACAAAATGCATTTTTAAGTGATTTTATTCATTAAGGGAAACAAGAAGTCCAAACTTACTTACCTGAGCCTATATGAAAAAGAAATTGCCCCACCACCTTCCCTGAATTATGAATGACTGTGGTTAGCTGCATTATTTGGAAAGCTGATTTAAATTTCACTTGTCACACTCAGGCCTTACCACCAAATCTGTTGAATCAAGAAATCACTCAACCACAAACTGTCTGACAAAGTGATGGATGCTAAATTATCTCACATTATGCCGCAATCTAAAAATATCTTCATGAACAGATGAGAAACTCTGGAAGGGGTTACAAAGGCATTTCTAAGGCTTTGGAAATACATAATGACGGCCATTATGGAGAAAATCTGGAACAGTGGTGAACCCTCCCATGAGTGGCCAACTTACCAAAATTAATCCAGAGCAACGTCTAAAAGACTGCAGCCTCACTTGTATCAGTTAAGGTCAGTGTTCATGTTTAAAAAATAAGAAACAGCCTGGTCAAAAATGGCATCCATGGGACAGTTCCGAGATGAAAGCCACTGTTGACTAAAAAGAACACAAAGACTCATATTTGCCATAAAATATCAAGTATTTGGCCGAAAGATGTAGACATAAACCAAACAGACCATTTCATAAAAAAGAGCCTCATACCAACAGTCAAACATGATGGTGGTTGTGTGATGACTTGCCATAATTGATAGAAACATGGATTCTGTGCTCTACCAGAAAATCCTGAAGGAGAATGTCTCAAGTGCACTTGGGTTATGCAGCAGGACAATTATCTGAAACACACCAGCAAGTTCACCTCTGAGTGGCTCCAAAAAAAAAGAAAGAAAAAAAAAGAATTGAGGTTTTGGAGGGCCTAGACAAAGTCTGGACTTGAAATCCAATTGAGATGCTGTGGCATGACCTGAAACAGGTCATTCATGCTTGAAAACCCTTCAGTATGGAATTTATAAATATTGAATTAAAAAATTCCCGCAAAGAATTTTAATTCCTCCACAGCATTGAGAAAGACTCTTTGCCAGTTATCGAAAATGCTTGATTGCGGTTGTTGCCATCAAGGGTGACATACACAATGGGATGGAGAAAAACAATTTTTCAATTTCTCATTTTATTTTGTACGTATGGCTGAAATTGACAAAGTGGAAATATCCAACCCAACACTTTGCACTTAGTCAAAATTAATTAAATTAAATTAATTAAATGCATTTTGCATTTAGTCAAAAACTGCTTGGTGAAGTTGCATCATTAAGATGAGTAGGTAGCAATCACAGCAATGTTAAATAATGAAATAAAGAGCAATAAAGCATAAAGCATAAGGTTATGAAGGGTGTTTCTCCACGTGGTATCAGTTTGATGACTCTGTGAAATTTTGTGTATATGTGAGTCAAACAAATGAATGCAGAAGTGAACTATGCATAGACAACTTATAAATGTGGCATATTTTGTTGTTCAATTCAATTAAATTTCATTTATAAAGCGCTTTTAACAGTTATCCTTGTTGTAAAGCAGCTTATCAAAATCAAAGGAAAATTAGGGAAACGACTATGAAATGTGTGGCAAAATATGGTTAGCTCAAAATTCTCAGACTAATGGGTAAGCCGAGGGTGACGGTGGTAAGGAGAAACTGACAATAGAAAGAAACCTTAAGAGGAACCAGACTCAACAGGGAACCTGTCCTCATTTGAGTGATAATGGAAGTGTTGTGTTCTGTCCACTTAATTTGTGCATTCTGAAAAAGTGGTTTCAGTTTGCTCCATATTTTGTTATTGTGGTATATATACAGTCATGGCCAAAATTTTGAGAATGACACAAATATTAGTTTTCACAAAGTTTCCTGCTAAACTGCTTTTAGATCTTTGTTTCAGTTGTTTCTGTGATGTACTGAAATATAATTACAAGCACTTCATACGTTTCAAAGGCTTTTATAGACAATTACATGACATTTATTCAAAGAGTCAGTATTTGCAGTGTTGGCCCTTCTTTGTCAGGACCTCTGCAATTCGACTGGGCTGCTCTCAATCAACTTCTGGSCCAAATCCTGACTGATAGCAACCCATTCTTTCATAATCACTTCTTGGAGTTTGTCAGAATTAGTGGGTTTTTGTTTGTCCACCCGCCTCTTGAGGATTGACCACAAGTTCTCAATGGGATTAAGATCTGGGGAGTTTCCAGGCCATGGACCCAAAATTTCAACGTTTTGGTCCCCGAGCCACTTCTCACTTTTGCCTTATGGCACGGTGCTCCATCATCCTGGAAAATGCATTGTTCTTCAACAAACTGTTGCTGGATTGTTGGAAGAAGCTGCTGTTGGAGGGTGTTTTGGTACAATTCTTTATTCATGGCTGTTTTTTGGGCAAAATTGTGAGTGAGTCCACTCCCTTGGATGAGAAGCAACCCCACACATGAGAAGCAACCCCACACGTGAATGATCTCAGGATGCTTTACTGTTGGCATGACACAGGACTGATGGTAGCGCTCACCTTTTCTTCTCCGGACAAGCCTTTTTCCAGATGCCCCAAACAATCGGAAAGAGGCTTCATCCGAGAATATGACTTTGCTCCAGTCCTCAGCAGTCCATTCGCCATAATTTTTGCAGAAGATCAATCTGTCCCTGATGTTTTTTTTGGAGAGAAGTGGCTTCTTCTTGACACCAGGCCATCTTCCAAAAGTCTTCACCTCACTGTGCGTGCAGATGCGCTCACACCTGACTGCTGCCATTCCTGAGCAAGCTCTGCACTGGTGGCACTCCGATCCCACAGCTGAATCCTCTTTAGGAGACGATCCTGGCGCTGGCTGGACTTTCTTGGACACCCTGAAGTCTTCTTAACAAGAATTGAACCTCTTTCCTTGAAGTTCTTGATGATCCTATAAATTGTTGATTTAGGTGCAATCTTGGTAGCCACAATATCCTTGCCTGTGAAACAATTTTTATGCAACACAATGATGGCTGCACGCGTTTCTTTGCAGGTCACCATGGTTAACAATGAAAGAACAATGATTTCAAGCATCACTCTCCTTTTAACATGTCAAGTCTGCCATTCTAACCCAATCAGCCTGATATAATGATCTCCAGCCTTGTGCTCGTCAACATTCTCACCTGAGTTAACAAGACGATTACTGAAATGATCTCAGCAGSTCCTTTAATGACAGCAATGAAATGAGTGGAAG
This sequence comes from Clarias batrachus, assembly GCA_003987875.1. Classification (NCBI taxonomy): domain Eukaryota; kingdom Metazoa; phylum Chordata; class Actinopteri; order Siluriformes; family Clariidae; genus Clarias; species Clarias batrachus. Next base: position 257,794 of record QMIH01000509.1, read on the forward strand.
GTTTTTTTCAGGATTAAGTTAATTTTCATGGTAAAGAAGGACTATGCAATTCATTTGATCACTTTTTATAACATTCTGGAGTATATGCAAATTGCTATTATAAAAACTTAAGCAGCAACTTTTCCCATTTCCAATATTTATGTAATTCTCAAAACCTTTGACTGTACACTGCTTCAATGTTTTTTAGCGCTTTTCATTAGATGTTACTATAGTATACTGAAGTATAATTACAAGCATTTTATAAGTGTCAAAGGCTTTTATTGACATTTATATTACATTTATGCCAAAAGTAAATATTTGCATTATTGAACCTTCTTTTTTCAAGACCACTGCAAATCGCCATGGCATGCTGTCAATCAACTTCTGGGCCACATGGTGTAGGTTTTTGTTTGTTCACCCACCTGTTGAGGATTGACTAGAACTTCTTGATGGGATTATGGTCTGGGGAGTTTCCTAGGGATGGACCCGAAATGTTGATGTTTTTGTTCCCTGAGGTGGGGAATATTACAAGGTTTCATCACAGTGTGCCAGGGCAAATTCAGCTTGACAACCTACTCTGCCTCACCAACAACAGGCTGGAAATCCAAGCTGCTCACCAGGGTGCCAATCCATCGCAGGGCACAGACACTACGGGCAATTTGGGAACACCAATTAGTCTAACCTACATGTCTTTGGACTGTGGGAGGAAACAGGAGTACCCTGATGAAACCTACCAAGCACGGGGAGAACATGCAAACTCCATGCACATAGAGACGGGAATCGAGCCTGGCCGGGGATCCAACCCGGACCCTGGCGGTGCAAGGCGACAGGGCTAACCACTACACCACCTTCTGAAAATCCCTTTCTGAGACAGAAACTGAGTAACAGAAACTGATAATTAGATTTTTATTACTACAGTTATAGATAAAGTTAAATTCTAGTATTTTTGCAAGAAATACTTTCCATGCCTTTAAACCACATGTCACCGTAATTCCTAGTTAGTAGAATTTATATTAAGAACAAGACATTGAAACTAAGAACCCACAATTCCACTTAAACAACAATTTTAACTCAACAATAATTGTAAGAGCTCTGTAAATGCATCTGTTCCACAGTTATCTGTTGTGCTTATATGGTAAAGCAAATGATGTTGAACCAAGAGCCTGGCCTTTTCATAAGCAATCATTTGGGGGTTCAAGAGCAAACCATCTCTCTGATTAAATTATATTTGGGCAAAAACAAGGTTTTCAAATGTATTAAGCAACAATATTTGTAAGAGAATCTAGTTTATCTAAGATCAGACTTCATCTTGGATAAATAAATAGCAACTATAAATAACACGTTATTAGTTACGTAGCTAGATTTCTAACTTGACTTCTGCAATAATTGTTATTATTGTTGAATGCAATTATTAAACAGACCATGTTTACATTAACTTATCAACATATCATTACACTAACCTGAATGTTATTTTTTTCCTGCGGTTTGCCTGTCTGTTGCAGTTGCTGTTTAATGTTTTGTCCCGAATGTATGCATTCTGTGTAAATGCACAGTTTTAGAAGTAGCATACCTAATTTCCCTTCATTTCACTGCATTCTGCACAACAACAGTGAAGACTTCTTCTTCTTCCTCTTCTTCTTCTCACCAGTGTATTAGTTTCCGAGATGACATTCAAACTGCTTTTTGTGCTATGGCTTGCTTCTTTTAGCTCTGTAAGGAGAAAACAATTCAGGAGGAATAGAATGAACTTGTCAGGTCTTGCAATGATTCTATATCTGCTTTGTCCTTAAGTACATGGGGAAGGGTTTTAACAGAAAATGTCTGCAGTGTAGAATACCACTGATTGAATACTGTTGAGCAACTTTGTCATTGTTTTTAAGAAAAATATTGTCATCTCTTAAATATGAAGAAACTTCTCTGAATATTGCTTAACTGGGGATCTAATTTATAGAAAGAAGGTTCCACCAGAGTTATCCGTATTATTATACATCCTACCTGAAACCTATTAGAAATCGTAATTATGGTCTGATTATTCTGCATAGACCCTTTAAAGGTAACCCTGACGGGACTAAATGGAGCACACATGAAACATTTTACAGAATCCAATGTAATAAATAATTTGCTAAATGAATTAACTGTCATGGACAAAGTCGTTTCCAACCAAAGAAGCATGTCCTTCCTTTATCCCGGCTGACCTTGAGATTTTACTCTAAATCTCCCAGTCTATTTATTTGCTGTTCCTAATACATATAATAGGTTGCTCACATTAAAAAAACGAAAAAAATTAATCAGAGTAATGATATGAGAATGATGTGCTAGAACAGTTTGTTCTTGATCAGAGAGGTGGTGTAGAATAATCATTTTGCTGCACAATATAACACTGAAATCCAATTCCTTAGCGTCCTTTGCTGATTACTATCAGTGCAACAAAAATGATTGATGTTCACGGATATGTTTAACCAGAGGGACATGGAAGATGAATTCAATCTTCAGTTCAATCTTATGTCTTAAACCACTGTGACATTTGGAATCTATTGGGTCATACCTAATATAGGTTTGTTCGATATTTAATCTCATATTCCTGACATTTTTTCAATAGGGATCTGAATGAAATTAGAAGCACTGGCTAGACCTGCTAACACAGTAATTTGTTTCTCAATTAGTATGACAGAAATATTTTTTTTCTTTATAGGGACATGTCACTGATATAGAAATATCATCTAGACAGTAACACAAGTATAAATGTCACCTTGTTATTTTCCCATTAGAGATAAATGTAGCTTTTCCAGTTTTATTAAGCAATATGCACACAAGAGGGAGTGCTGTTGAGCTGAATATCAGCATATCAACATCACAACCTTGAGAGTGATATTTGCTTTTATATAACAGTCCTACAAAGAAAATTTATTATTGACAGATTATGATTTGTTGCTTTACTTAACCAGTTATTTTGTTCCGCCAACACATATCCTTCCACGACTAGAGTAGAGCTGGTGACTGACAAAAAGCAGCTGACAGTTTTAGCAATTAACAGGCAAATCAATTAACAGGGGCGAAGGTAGTTTTAAATTTTTGCAGGTGCTTTGTAGCCAAAAGGCGAGAATATACCATGGTGGAGTGTTAAATGGAAAATTAGTGCACTAGAGTGTACAATAATTTGTTCCCCACACCAAATAGTGCCTTTGATCAGAGGTTAGAGAGGAATTTTGGATTCAGCCTTGTGTTAGAAGCTAGTTAGCTTTATAGCTTGCTTTAGGTGTAAATAAAGCAACTTTATTTTGAAATATAATAAACGTCAGAATGACTTAGAAGCAACTATTAAAGAGACAAGTTAAACTAAAAACTATTAGAAATTCAACAATTTTGAAGATGGGTTGTTGCAGGCAGCTAGTCGCCCCTCAATAGTGAGGAACTATAGTAATGAGTAGATTGATGTCTATCTGTATAATTTTTTTTAAAAGGTTTTTTCTGTACATTGGTCAGAACTTGTTCTTTCAATTATATCTTTACATTTCATACATTGGAGGATCTGAAACCAGTCAACAATTATGTGCTGGATAAATAATCTACTTTAACATAAGCTACTTTTAAGCTACTTACTCAATTTAAACAAACACCTTCACCAATAGATATTAATTAGAAAATCTAATCTGGATATTTTTACTGGTATTAGTAAATATTTTCACTGATGAAATAACAGTGCTGAAGTGATATAAGTGAATTTTAAAATGCTGGAGTCGTTTTAAAGACTAAATATAATCTTTATTCAGTCTAACTTTTCGATTTGTCATCTGTGATTCACTCTCTGATTACTAAACAAAAGGTATATTTGGTTGATGACAAAAAAAAGTACATCTTAGTGTAAACAAGGCATACAACACTCAACCTTACAGAAAGACAGGCAGCCATGTACAGTATGTGGGCTTCAACCTGAAATAATGATATCACTGATTACATTAAAGCTGATCAGCTTATTTTTAGCTTTAACCTTTTAACTTCAGTGAAACCTTGGATTACAAGTAACGTAGTCTGGGAGTGTTTTGCAAGATGAGCCAAATTTTTTAATACATTTTAATTAGATGAACGAGTAAGGTCCTGAAGTAGTACGCATGCGCTTTGTCTGCCAAGCTTCACGTGATCACAACTGAGCCAATGGTTCTTCTCTCTCTCGCACTGTGGGATTGTGGGTAATTGTCTCTCATTCTCAGTCTCAGTGCACGTACATTCTTTGTTGAGCAAAAATGAGAGCCGACAGAGACTCTCGGTCAGAGAGCTGTGACTCCCTTAGTGTGTGTCCCTAACCCTAATCCTAAATTGTCCTACGCTTGTACAGTTGTCCTTCAACAGTTGTGCTACAATTATAGCCTCTTGTCCTCAGTTGTTGTTCTGTTCAATGGTAAAGTGAAGGTTAATTTGTTTTATTTTTACTTAATATTTTGTATTAATTATTTTAGATGCATATTTTTGGGTTAGGGAATGAATCATCAGAGTTTGCATTATTTCTTTCTTATGGGGAAATTTGCTTTCATATACGAGTGCTTTGGATTACATGAATGCTCTGGAACAAATTATGGAATCCGAAGTTTTACTGTATTGACTTTCTAAAAACTTTGTAACTGTCAATGTACTGTCAAGGTACTAATGCTAGTTAATTATATAAATAAGGCCTTCAACCCTTCAAGGGTCAACTTGTAGGCTTACAGGTTTAAAGATAAACTGTTTTATGTAGGAAAAAAAGAAAATTAAAAGAACTGGTGGCACTGTTGTGCTGTGCGGGCACTTGTCCTCTTACAGGAAAATCACTGCAAATTAATACAAGCTATTCAGGCTGATCACCTTTACCCTGCGATGAAGCATGTGATAGGTGTGATTTCTTCTAAGAAGATGTCCCCATCCACAGGCCACGAGGGCTGTCTGAATGGTTTGATAACCACTGCTGGCAATTCTGTCTTTTTTTGGTGAGTCTGATCATTTGGCTTATGTCATCAATAATGTCACCCTTTTGGCTTGCTGATGGTTATTTATTTTCAAAATTAAGAGTGTGCATTATTTTTTCCAGTGAATAATGTCCGAAATTATTTCATAGAATGTTATTTTTTAATATTGAATATTATATAGAATAGAATAATATATTTTAATATTGTATTTTATAAGGCACAATTAATTTTCTTACATTAAGCATGTTATTGTGTCCGTGGTTTCTGTTTCTTTATGAAGATTCCTTTTTATACTGATAAATAACACCTCTAATATCATATGACTACAAACATCTCAGACCGCAAGACCCTGCAGCGGATAATGAGGACAGCAGAGAAGATCATCAGGGTCTCTCTTACCTCTATCGAGGACATCTACATCACACAAGGTGGAGGAATGTTGTTTCGTTTCACTAAACTGTATATGGTTGAATTGACAATAAAAGCCTATCTGAACTTGATCTTCAACAAGCCCTATTGAGCACTGTCCCAGTATGCCTCGACAGTATATGTTCTATACTGTATATGGTATTAAATATTCTAATACTGACTTAAAATAAATGCTCTCTGTTCTATCATTCATTGGAAGCTGTAGAAAAAATAGGGAATGGCACTGCTCTTCTGCACTAATATAAAACATAAAAACATAATTGTGGGAATTATTTTTGAAGAATGGTATTCATTCCTTTAATACAGTCCCAGAGATCTGTAAAATATATGCCAAGATACAGTGTAGTGTTTCTGGTGAAAACACTGTATTGAAATTTCCTTTAATCTGTCACTCATCTGTGTATATCTTGTCATGTAAATGTGAAGTTGAGAAGGGACGGATGCAATCATAGGATACAAGGCATTTCTATAATCAAATAGCACCAATCACTTACAAAACAGTTTTTCAAAGCCAATGTCAAAAACAGGCATGCATACATAGTCATAACTAAATAAAAATACACTAGAATGGATTGGTAAATGGAAAGTTAGAAACACTGAACTTAATACTATATAATAAAACAACAATATATAAGGGCTTAAATATCTGTAGTGTGGAGTGAAGACCACAGGGAGGCTTGAGGGGAGAGTAACAACCACAGCAAGGCCAGGGTGGGGTGATGTCCACTGCAAGGCCAGATGGAGAGTAATGACCACAGAAAGGCCAAAGGAAAGAGTGATGACTATGAGGCCAGAGGGGAGAGTGACAATGATTGCACAGCAAGAAGATGAAGTGATGTTTCCCACAGACTTGAAATACACTTCAGGTGGAAGGTAATAAAACAAGCCATCATTACCAGCCAGCTTAAAACTAGTGTACTTCACATTCACTCACTCATTCATTTATCATCTATACCACTTGTCCTGTGTACAGGGTCTTGGGTCCTTGGAACCTTTCCCAGTAGACTTAGGGCACAAGGCGGGGTACATCCTGGACAGGGTCCCAATCCATCGCAAAGAACACACATACAGCATATGAGGTGCCGTATACACATACAAATATTCACACAATCATTCACACACAATTGGAACACCAATTAGCCCAATGTCTTTTGGACTGTGGGAGGAAACCGGAGTATGTGGAGAAAACCCACCAAGCACCAGGGAGAACACAGACCCAGAGGTGGGAATCGAACCAGGACCCTGGAGGTGCAAGCGTTAAGCACTACACCTCCGTGCCGCCCTACTTCATACAACAAACAATAAATGCGTGTGACTTGTAAACATAGTATTTTAATTTATTTTACTTTTTTCATGTAATGTAATGTATTACATGGATATGAACACTCTGCCCTCCCCTACTGAACTACTAATATGAGAAGACTAAGACAAACCTAAAATAAAGTATTAAGCACTCTTTGGTGTGCAAGATGGCACTGTTTGTAAGAGCACTTAACCTTCCTAGATTTTACAAGGACGTGCTCAAGCACTTAACATATTTAAAAAGAAGTATAATATGTGAGCATTAAAATAGTAACCCTAAAACCTTCAGAATCTAAAGATGAGTCACAGATCTGTATTACTTCTAAAACTGAAGTGAATGATATACAGTACCTCTCTCAATGCTTTAATGAAAAACATGGTAGTGTTTGTTTCTGTTTAGTTTTTTTTTTTGCCAAACATTATACTCATTCAATCAATCACTCACTCATTGTCTATACCGTGATTGAGCAGTTTGAAAAAATGCGGTTGTCTGGCATTACGTGGTTCAGGGGAAGCACGTGATAGTCTTCGGCCCTCCTGACTGAGTGGTAGTAGTAGCCTTAATGTGAGAGCCCCCTAGTGACGGGGAGGAATTGGACACGATTAAATTAGGGAGAAAAACATGTGAAAGACAGGTGTCTCTAGTTGCTCAGGCGTGCTTTGATAGTGTGATTGATTTAACAGTTAATATCTCTGAATGTTTACTTTTTGTTAGAGCCCTGGGTTTCGCCAGTGAAGCCTGTAATTGTTGTTATAATATAATGCCAACAGACAGACCAGAGAGATGTTAATGGAATAAAAGCAAGCCATTTAGAAGCTGAACAAATTGCACAAACAAGCGTTATGCAGCAGAGAATGACGGGTATGTATTGTGTAAAATTGCACATCAACATCACTGTTGCCCTGGTTACTGTCAGGTAGATCTTAAGTACTGTAGATGGATGGATGGATGGATGGATGGATGGATGGATGGATGGATGGATAGATAGATAGATAGATAGATAGATAGATAGATAGATAGATAGACAGACATTTCATAAAATGTTTTTTGTGCTATATAGAGTTCAGCCTAAATATTAGGCTGTATAACGAGGCCAAATCAGTGCAAATTAACCTCATCATAGGAATAACTGGACAACTGGACGCGTAAAGAGTTTTGTAGAAATATTTAAAAGATTAAGGATAAAAATAAGCTGATCAGCATCTGTCTCATAACTGCTCATAACTTCCTTTCTACAGTACTTAACATATAATTTCTGTGTCCTCCACATACCCTGTCTAAATTGTAAACTATCGTATAAAAAACCGCTAAATGATGTGACATAATCTGACACATAACTGTTCATAACTTCACTTCTATGCAAAATTTTTATTTCATTTATGGTGCATGTTTAACGTCAGAAAAATACCAAAGGACTGGCAAAGTTTCATTAAATTCTGTCCAGCTAGTTTTGCATGATTTCCCCTTTGCCCAGCAGAGTCTGTAACTTCTGGACCAGCAGATGTACTCGGTCCGGTTTCACGGAAGTGGAGATCATGCCATTGAAACGCGGAGGATGATGTGCAAACTGAATCCTGTCAATACCCAAGGAGATACGCCTGGCAGTAGTTTCCACGCTGCCAGCTTCTCTGAAAGGGGCACGAGCTTTGACACTTCGGCTGGATGGGGGGGGTGTTAGGTGTTGGGTATCCTGAAGTGTGGCAGGAGATGACCGAACACCCAACATTTCGTTGGAGACTGGCGCTTCCCGAAACACCAGTGGTGGCGGGGATTGCACACCGGCCTCCTGGGAGTGCCAGGGAAGAGGCTCTGTTTTGTGAAGGAAATCCAGGCGCCCCTCCCCCATGGCCCCGGGCGCACGAGCCTCAGGACTTCTTCTTTGAAGAGAGGAAGCTCCTCAGGTCCAGTCTTTTTGAGGCAGATTGAGAAGAGCGGCAAGCCCCACCCCAGTCTTTACGAAGGGGTGTGCGGCTGGTCACGCTCTCCTTCTGCACCTCACGCCTGATAGGGGCCAGACCTTGTCGGGACCGGGTGGCTGACTGTCCCGGTTCTTGAGCGACAGAAGGTGAGACGGCGGCATCAAGGAGGACCGCACGATTCTTATCCTTGATGCCCGTGAGGTTCAGCCAAAGATGCCTCTCCGTGGATACCATAGAACGGCCCACAGCACGGGCCGTCTGCTTGGTTGCACGGAGAGACAGGTCTGTGGCTCAGCGCAGCCCTGCAAACGCCCTCTCATCACCCCGCCGGTGCTCAGGTCCTTCAGCAGGTCAGCCTGGTAGGCCTGCAAAACCGCCATGGTGTGCAGTGAAGCACCAGCCTGACCTGCTGCCTGAAAAGCTTTCCCCACCAAAGCAGATGTCAATCTACATGGCTTGGAGGGGAGAGTAGGCTTTTTCAGGGAGGATGATGTTCCAGGAGAAAGATAGCCCGCAAGCGTCTCTTCTATCTGTGGAATCATCATATAACCGAGTGCTTTCACATCAACAATATTCGAATAAGTCGAAGTCGATGGCACAAAAACACGCAATGAATACGGCTTGCTCCATGAAAGAGTTAATTCGTCATGGAGGTCACCAAAGAAGGGGACAGAGAGACTTTGAGGCTCCTCCCCCCGGCAACCCGACAGAAACCTGTCGTCTAATCTTGAGCGCTTGGGGGAATCTCGCTGCTGCGCCCAGTCGATATGCAATCGCTCGACCGCACGCGTTATGACCTCAATAATTCCTCATAAGCTCTGTCAGCAATGGAGGCTACTTCCATGGAAGCGAGAGAGGAAGATTCTTCCGCTCCTTCACAAGAAGCGCCAGAGGGAGCTCGCAAAGGGGAAGCTAAAACTTCCTGATCTGAAGGGAGCGCAAGAGAAATTCCGTCTCGTGCGCGTCTGCCAGATCAGCACGCGAGCCCCAGGAATGCGCCGCGGCTCGCGGTTTCTCTTTTAAGGCGCGCGAAGCACCTTAATAGGGAGAAGATCACAGTACTCACAGTCTCCCTGAAGCCAGAGGCGAGCGTCTTCTTCCCCCAAGCACTCAAGACAAAATTCGTGGAGATCGCCTTCCGAAAGAGATCTATCACACGGAGGCACACATCTATTAACCAACTCCGCCATATCGGTGAGTTAATGCTGTTAATTTCTTTTTTTTGCTTTCGTTATTGCTTGCACACACACACGCAAACACAAAGCAGTCCTGAAGACAAAAAGATCTGAGGATGTTTCCGGTTCACTCCTATTTATAACCTGCAGGTGAACCTTATTCGCTGACGTCATGCCTGGCAGAGGTTATAAGCCGAAGTATTCGGCGGTTTTGACATGCACAGGCTTCACAAAAGAAGCAACAAAGAGATGTTCCCATAGTGTTTTCACGCAGCATCTCGTTCCCGCTTTATCAGGGAACAGAGTTACAGCCAAGTAACCTGAGACGTTCTGACCAATGTACAGACAAAACCTTTGTTTTATTTATATAGATGACAGGGACAATTTAGCTCTTCTATTTAGTACTCCATATCAAGTTAAATTCTTTTACAACTAATAATGTTGAAATAACACAACTGTTAATCCATAGAATGCAGAACACTCATTTAAAACAGCACACAAAGAAACCCCTCCTACCAATAGGTCTAATCCATCTTGTGACTAAAAGTTTAAGGTTGTCCCTTCATTTTTTTTCCACATTGAAAGTTACAACCCTGAATGTTACAAGTATTCCTACTTAGAATTCTTCTTTCTACCACAGTGATTTTCTGTGGCTTTCTCAGCTTTTTTTCTCCTCTGCTCACAATTGCAATCTTTCTTTTTAAGACTGAATCAAATTGTTTATTAGGTCTCTCCTAATGTTTTCGATATCTTTCCGATTAGTTTGTTGTAGTTTTTTTTTTAGTCTAATGATAGCTTGCTTCCACACTTGAAATCAACTCTAGAACTTTTGTCCGCTAGTGAAGTAATAAGCAAATAACACACACCAGACCATGACACCAGACAGCTAAAAGAACCAGACTCAAATTTTTAAAAAAGTTCTATGTTCTTAACCTATGATGGACTACAAGCAACATCGGGCAACATCAGCTGAAAAAGATCAGCTTTCATGTTCTCTTTTTTGCTCCATCCCTTACTCCAGCTCTGTATTTTAGTGAGTTACATGTTTCTCTGTGCATTTATGCATTTCTTACCAAAACACAGAATGGCATTATTGCATTCCTGTCAAAAGTGACACACTTAGTCACGCTTAAGCTCATTCTGTTTCTTCTTTTCTTTTGTTAATCTGCTTTTATACAGAATGTTTCATGCATGACATTTAAGAACAGCTCAAATCAATGAAACGTACCAAAAACAGGATTAAAATGGTCTTTAATCTTATTTAGAATTTTGACATTGAACAAAAGTAATGTGTTCTTAATAGTGTATTTTAAAAACAACAGAAAACATTTTTTTTTAAGAACCAGGACTTGCATTGGGGTAGGGCTTATTTATTTAGAATCCAATGTCTGCCAAGTGCATCTTTGTGCTTCTCTTGCTGACACAAAGTTGCTTAGATATCACATAGTAACCAGTGAACAATCTATTTTCTTTGCCCTCAAGTATGTATGTTGGCCAATTTTTAGTCACTTAAAAAACTCACAAATCATGCTCATAGCACAGGTGACTGACATTTTGGAAGATCCATAAATTCCATAAAATGCAAAACTCGGAAAGCTAAAATTTTTACTTTCCTGTTACATCCTAAAGGCTACTTTGTTTTCTTTTGGATCATTGATTTGTTTTAATTTTCTTTCTTTCAAATAATTTTATTAAATGTGTGTGTACATTTGTAACAATTATGCAGTAGACACTTGAAAGTAGTACAACTATCATATTTAAATATACTACGTACCGCATAATAAACATTAATGACTTCCAGTTTTGGAAGGATCCTTTTCTTCAATGGAACATGCAGAATGGACACTGATATTGTACTTGGGCAGCACATTATGCATGCACCAGACTGACCTAACACATCTTCAGAAACCATAGCCTGACTCTCCATACGAGGATTATTAGGATGTCTTTGCTCCTGTATGAATCTGAGATGGGCCCATATTTACTAAGCATCTCTGAATCACTCCTAGAAATCATGCAGAAAGTTAATTTAGGACTAAAAATACTCCTACCTCAAAATTCTACTCTTACTTTGAACAAGGAGTTGGACTGCTCCTAAGAAACCATGTGACATCACTGTTTACACCACTCCTAATCCTAATCAGACTACTTGGATCTTAATTGTAGGATTATCAAAATCTGATCAAAGTGATTCTGAAAAAAGCCTGGGGGGAAGAGAAGACCTTTTTGCTTGTGGAGGAGATTGTGAAATGTAATTAAAGTAAAATTCTTACCTGTAAATATAAAAATAGTAAATGGATAGCAATCTGTGAAACATCAATGTCACTTGAAAGTTTGTTACGCGTACCTCTGAGAAGTGTGAAAAATGTACTAGAATGAAATTTCAGCTAATAACAGAGTATCTCAAACTGGTACTCATCACTGTGTAAAAGTCTTGGGAACATTATTATCTGTAGTACAAAGGTTGTTATATACAGCTCTCGAAAGAAATAAGAGACTGCTGCAATTTACTCCAGAAAACTTCTGGAATGTCATCAAGAGGAAAATGGATGGCCACAAATCATCAAGCAAAGCTGAGCTGTTTGCTTTTTTGCAAAAGGTTACCCAACAGCAATGTGAAAAACTGGTGGAGAGCATGCCAAAACGCATGAAAGCTGTAATTGCAAATTGGGGTTATTCCATTAATTTCTTAAAGCTTTCTTAACGTTATTTAGTCAACACATTAACATAATTTCTTTACAAATTATCACTATTTTGTTTTATTTGGAGTTACTGTATGATCTTGGATTATTTTGATGTGTTGTGATGTTCATGTAATTTCATTTAAATATACATTCATTTTAGGAGAGATATTGTCAGGAGTTCACAAGAAGTAAAACAAGACTGTATAACTCACCAATACATGCACCTGTAAGAAAAAAAAACATAAGAAACTAATTATGCTGCAGTGAAAGAAAACAACATACAGTATTACATGACAGACCAGTTTTCAAATGGAAACAAACTGACAAAAAACGGCAGGCTCAAGAAAATGTGAATGAACAAGTATTACCAGAAAAACACTGACATATTCAACTCATATTCTCCATTTTGCATTATGTACAAATCTGTATCTAACACTTCCAAGCAAAGAGTTTTCACCCCATATATTGAGTGTTTATTTTCATACTCTTTAGTTCTCTTTATAGAAGTTGCCTTTATGTAGAAATGTTTGAATCTATACATGACTTGTGGTGCTGTAAAAACAATCAAAGTTTGATTTATTTTTGCTGGCACTGTTGGATGTGACGAACCCAATTCATCCCTGTTGCAAAACTACATCTTTCCTATTAATCAAAACTGTAAAATAGCAATCACTTTAGATTCTGTGGAGACAACATATGAAATGTTTGTTGATGGACCCGTTGCACAAAAGGTGTTAAATTTTTATGCAAATCTTGCATTATCTTTTAACAAGCTCTGCGTCATTCAGTGTTACCAAAACATCTCTCCTCCTCGCACATCTCATCTGCTTGAATGTCAGTTCCTGGCAACCCCTAAACAGTCAGGAGAACTCTCGAGATAGGAGTGATTTCCTTTTTTTAAGAATGTTGAAAAATTGCTTTTACCTGTACTCCCAAAAGAACTTTGAGAATTTTTGGCCACATAGGAATGATTTCATCAAGAAGCTTAAGCATTTCAACAGTTGAGACTGCGACATCCTTAAAATCAAGTGGAAGAACAGGGAAAACAACAACAATATTTTTTGTGAGCTGGCCTTAGTAATTGGCCTTAGGAAGTAATCGCAAAGCACTGTCTTCAATGTGCTGGATACTTCAGAGGAATAGAATTCAATTAATTCAATTAATGCAGTATTGACCCTGCCATCTTGAGACCACCAAATGACTGCCACAGAAGGATGATTAGGACGCTTTGCCTTGCATAACCTTGACCAAAGTTGCCCATGAATGTTCTGCACCCTGACTGGACTTCTCCAGCCACATTTGATATTGCCATCAGAAGTACTAAAATAGGAGGTCAGAGAAAAGGACAGATAGTCATTGCTTGCTTTGAGTGGATGCAGTTTACTGAAACAGCTTTTCACACAAGCTGAAGCCCATGACCCACCTCATCATCTAGACACACTGTTCATTTAGATTTCAGTTCCTGCTGCCCATTTTATTTATTTTATATTCAAAACCATATAGACAAAGTATTCACTTTGTCTATATGGAAACTGAACCCATATTTAGGTTTGCAGAGTTATCCCTGGGACTGTAATAGTGTTAATTTCTATAGCAATACAAGTTATGATTTTATTAAATCGTATCCACATCCATGTAGTAAACAGTAGTAAACGTTATGTATTATGGAAACTTATAAATCCATATGGGTCAACTATATCATTAAAATTACACATCAATCATACAACTTACTTAATTAACTCTATTATATAGCAAGTACAGTAAAAAGAACTTGACCAAAAATATAGCCTTTGCAATGGATAGAAGGGTTCATTGTTTGAAGTGCAGATGGCACACTCTGCTGATTGCACCACCTTCTGAAGAGCCTGCTGGTCTGGTAAGTCTCAGGTCCTCCAAGTTGATGGTGAGTTTGGAGAGAAGTGTAATAATGAATGCTGAATTGTAGTCAGCAAACAGCATTTTAACATTATTTCCCTTCCTGGTGTCCAAATGGTGCAGGGCTGTGTGTAGGAGGTGTCTGATGGCATCATCATTAGAGCGGTTTGGACAGTACTGTATGTAAACTGTACTGGTTTTAGGGTGTCAGGGAATGTAGAGGTGATGAAGGCTCTGACCAGCCCTTTAAGGCATTTCACCACGTTTGACAGGGCTACGGTGTGATAGTCACTGAGGCAGGCAGGTTGTGGTTTCTTTGGGACAGGAACAATAATGGACTGTTTAATTCCAATGGGAAATACTGACTGTGACAGAGAGAGGTTTATCTCTATGAACAACTTCAGTAGCTGGTCAGCACTGGCCCTATGGACCCAACGCAAGATGTCATCTGGACCTCTTGCCTTTCTGGTTTTCACTCGTTAGGTTTAAGAAGAATGCATATTTGTTAAGTTTTAAGGTAAATTAAAAGAAGATGAATTATTGCTTGTTATGTCCGCTGCACTTTTATACACTTACTGGCTGGGCCCAAACAACCGGATAAACAAGCATGCATGCTTGATGTCTGAAGATCTCTGTTTATTATCAGCGAAGAGAGCACAAGTAAGCTTTTGGTCAGGTGCACTGTGTGTCACGTATATCCAGGACATCAAAATGTCATCAAAAAGTCATTAACACGGAAGTCACAGAAAGACTCGGAGACAGACAGTTAATAGAAAATACATTTGAATGTTCCTGTTAAACAAAAGCTTCCAGTAGACACGAGCTGTATGAACTGGATGTATAGTTTCCAGAAAAACAGAATGTATAAAGTTGTTTTATAAGCATAGAAACATGGGAAACTTCACATCATATTATAAATCCTTACAACTCTCCTGAAGGTGAGTCTCTCATGGGGTCGTCCATGATGATGAAAGCATATCTTTTCTGAAACTGCCCATGTGCATGCTGCTATTAGCACTGATAGTGCTGTTACAAATTTCACATGCTTCTCCCTCTCTTTCTCTCTCTCTTTCACAATTGATGTTTCAAGTATGCTTTAACGGCATGAAAAATATTTGCATTTGTTGTGCCAAAGACTAGAAATAAGGTACAAGAAAATGTACCTCTAACAGGAGTAGATAGTAAAAACAGACATTTACTTAAAGTCATAGAGAAAGTGTGTAAGAGTGAGAGATGTGAGTGTGTGAGGGTTAACATTTATGATGTGTGTGTTGAATAGTGGGAATTATACCTTAAGACCTCCAAAAACCAAAAGGATGGTGTGTGTGTGTGTGTGTGTGTGTGTGTGTGTGTGTGTGTGTGTGTGTGTGTGTGCGTGTGTGCGTGTGTGTGTGTGCGTGTGTGTGTGTGAGTGATAGATGTGAGCGTGTGAGTGTTAACATTTATGATGTCTGTGTGCACTGTAAAAAATAAATTGTAAATTTTACGGTAAAGAACCGGCAGACCAGAAGTTTACCATAAAAAAAGAGGTTGCAACATTTTTGGTTGTACAGGATTACACTCATTATACTGTACATTCCTATGGTTTTTAATTGTTTCTTTTTTTTCAAGCCAGGAATCGAACCCATTCCCTGGTGGTTCAAAGCAACAATGCTAACGACTACACTACTGTGCTTGCTGTGCAATTGTTGTCGCTGTTGGACTTCCTTGGTTTCCCTGCATCCCCCGCACGACTTGCACTCCAACAACGACAACATTTGTGTAGCAAGTACAGTAGTGTAGTAGTTAGCACTGTCGCCTTGCACCGCCAGGGTCTGGCTTCGATTCCTGGCCAGGCTTGAAAAAAAAACAAAACAATTGGAATCCGTAAAATGAGTGCAATTCCATACAACCTAAAAACATTGCTACCATAGTTTTTATGGTAAACTTCTGGCAACCACAGAAGTATGGTATATTTATAAGTATATTTATGGTATTTTTACCATAAAATTTAGGCTTTATTTTTTTACAGTGCAATAACGTATTTTTTACGGTAAAATTCTGCCAACCACAGCTGCCAGTTTTTTACTGTAAAATTTACATTTATTTTTTCCAGTGTGTGTATATGTGTCATATATGAATGTGTTTATGCGTGCGTGCCTGCGTTTTTGCGAAGGACCCAAAATAACTGACTTCCTGTTGAGTTGAGCCCATGACATGCGTGAAAGTGTGAAACTTGTTCGGCTCAGTGAGCTCTAAATGTCTACTGAGTTTTGTTTGCATACTTCCAAGTGCATACTGTATGAGCTAAGCAGCAAAATCTCGTGTGGCACGTGACTCTCAGGCATCCTATTGGCAGCAAATTCCAACTGTCTGCAAATTTTCATGTGGTTTGAGCATGTTAAGATCGCCAAAAAGCCCAAAATGTAAAAAAAAAAAAAAAAAAGAACTAAAATTCCTTAGGAAAACAAGCCCTGACTCTTGTTTGGGGTCATTGAGGCAGTTGAAGTTGGGTATGATTTTATTGAATTTAGTGGAGAATTCAGTGCGAATGTGGTGATATTTCGGGCATTCAGTGAGGAAGTACAGCTCTGTCTCTATTTTATTACGCATGCCAGGGGGCAGGCAGGACTGCCTGTGTCGCCCCGTCTCCAGACGGTGCTCACTGAGTCTGCACTCTCTCTCTTTCTCTCTCTCATTTCACTTCCGGACTGACATTCATGCAATTTCCACTCTCTTTGATCTTTCTGAAAAATGTCAATTTTATGTGACCCAAGGCATTTGGCTCAAGAATTATATACTCTGCCTATGCTGTTAATAAACCAGAAAGAATATTCAGACACCTCCCATCATGTGTGCGCGTGTCTCTCTCCCAGTCGAATGGCAGGTCAGAGCTGACCTGGAAACATACAGAGGCATGGCAGACACTTCAAGCAATTCTTCCTTCAGTTTAACCTTAACAGTACTTCATGATGAGACACAGAGACATGAGGGCTTAAATAACAAACTAATCAAAAGGCAATACTTAAACAACTGTGGCACATTAAGTAGAAGACCAATGATGAGATTGGAAGAGACATGGTGGTGTAAACAAAGAAAGCAGAAATCTATCGCATACCGCTGTTAAGTGCATAGCAAACCAAGATCCACAGCAGGAAGTGCTCGGTGTGAGGAAAAGAGCACATACAATCACGTGTAAAAGTTAGTAGCCCCTCTTTTAATTCTATATGTTTTTGTGTAAAAGAAACGGTTCTAAGAATGAACAAATGCAATAACTTGAAGTCATTGTTTCCTCTATGACTTTATCAGTCTCTCACATCATTTTGGAGAAATTTTTGGCCATTCTTCAGGACTTTTATTTTTCAGTAATTCCGATGTAGATTTACTGGTGTGCTTCGGATTATTGCCCTGTTGCTTGACAAAATTTCGCAGAAGATTTAGCTGTCAGACAGATGGCCTCACATTTGCCTCTAGAATACTCTGGTATACAGAGGAGTTCATGGTAGCTCATGGTCATTCATGGCTGGAAGGGTGCCCAGGTCCTGTGGCTGCAAAAACAAGCCCAAATCATCACCATCATGAGGTGGTTTTTGCTGAAATACTGTGTTTAAGTTTCACCAAAAATTTTGCTGAGAATTAAGGTCAAATAACTCCACTTTGATCTCACTTGTCCACAGGATATTGTAACACGGCCACACATGCGACAGGCGGTTGCTAGGCAACCCCGCAATATTAACAATCAAGGAAGACGAGCTACACCTGGCCGGTAAGGTACTTAAGCTCCCAGAAACCAGCGCACGCTGTGCGAACATTAGATAGCACCAGGTACGAGAGCGTGGCTCTGGTATAGGGAGTGAAAAGAGAAAAGTGAAAAGAGAAAAGT
>QMIH01000509.1:276241-310813 GCA_003987875.1 Clarias batrachus
GACGAAGCACCGTGACACGCGCCGCCATAAGCGCGCCCTCCTTCTCCTTATAAACTGTGTGGCGTTCACGCGAGCCGATTATTCCTCCCGAAATAAACAATCCACGGCCCATATCCCTCCAAGTCCTGCGTTGGGGCTCCCATATAATATTAAATACCGAGGGCCGCCATATTGAAGCGCCCCCCAATAACAGATATTGCTCCAGACACCTTGTGTTTTGTTCAGATGCAGTTTTGCAAATCTCAGTCATGATTTTATGTTCTTTTTAGACAAAAGAGGCTTTTTCCTGGCAATCCTTCCAAACAAACTGCACTTCTTCAGTCTTCTTCTAATTGTGCGGAGTGAGACCTGTAGGGTCCGAGGTGACAAGCTCATGGGTCTATCTTGAAACAATTTTTTATTGTAAGCTTATTAAGATTTTCAAAGACCATTGCTTATGTTTTTCCCTCTGGGCATTGTGTTAACATACACTTGAATGCCCCAGACAAGCAAACTACCAAACCCTCTGCTTTTATAGAGGCGTGCACACCTGCTGATAACCAATTAATCAAGTACTGAGGATTAGCTGCAGCAGGTTGCACCCAACCCTCTCAAATCCTGAGGAAGCAGTAAGGGAGTACTTAGTATTGCCCAAATGTTTCATTTTTGGCTTTAAAAAATGACAGTGAAAACAGTCACATGTCGTTGTTTGTCTGTGGTTGTAATTGCCTATTAATGAGACCCTAAATCAGATGTTTTTTCTGATGTTATTACACAAAATTATTGAATTGCGGTGGGGGGCTTCTAAAAATAATATGTAGGTTATATGGTTTACTGCTACCAGGGTTTAATGTTTATCAGCTACATAACTTTTCGTCTGTCTAATACCATTTAATAATTAGCTTTTTCAGAAGCTCCCACAGGTGCAAAGTGAACTTCGCCCCTTTAACACAAAAATGCAGATGGGCATTTCTCACTATTATTGAAAAAAGATTGGCCCTCAGCTCTACGTAGAGTGTAACCTAGCAACAGTGTCTAAGTGCCATCTACTTTAATCTAGATTTGCAAACACAGTGCTGCTGAAGTAGGGTTATATCTAATGTCACCTGAATTTGCATTTTATAGAGCATGTATGAAAATGCGAAATAGAGAAATAACTGTCGTCATTCATTCCATGGTGCATGGCTTATAAAACATTCGTTCCAACATTAGCAGCTGAATGAACACAGATGGTTTTTTTCTTTTTCTTCTTCTTCTTTTTCCATAAAACACTGTATGACATCTTCTTCCTTTTAAATGTGCTAGAAGGAAAGGAACCATGCAGAAGATGATAACAGCAGGCTTAGGAAGTAAGGCATGGCACAGACAAAACAATTGATCAAGACCACACAGCCGGGGTGAGACAGGGGTTTGTTTTTAAAGCAAGCACAGTTGAGGGATGACTTCAGAATGGCAAAATGCATGGTGAAGGGATCACTCTTTTCTGTAGCAAACATCAAGCCTCAGTACAGTAGTAACATTGTTAATCACACACAATGATAATCTTTGGCTTGCTTTCACTGAAGCCTACATTATTTTGGAGGGGACTGAGGAGGTTCATCACTTTCGAATTGTGAATGCAAATCTCCCTCCTATTCCTATTCCTAATGTTGCTGAGAGGGGCGAAAAGGGGAAAAAATAAGCCAATCTTTTAGGAGAAGTATTTATTCATAGTTTATTCAAGTTTATCCAACTCTTTATTTCTTTGGCTCCATGAATTACTGATTAGGCTAAATTTGTGTTTACGTTGAAAATTTATGTTTATATTGAAAATTCTGGTCTGTTATGTAAATGTCTTCCTAGTGTGCTCAATGGTGTAACACACCTATCAGCATGCCAGCAGCACGCCTTGATCCCATTTTGGGGGACAAGCTAACAGCAGAACTGACTCATGAGTCATACTTCATCCATTCACCAACTGATTGGGCCTAATCCAGTAGTTCAACACTACAGTACAAGCCTACATTAGGTAATCCACTTCAAGAGCCATTTACACCACTAGTGCATGCATCAGCAAGTGAACCTTGGGTGCCAGCTCTTCAAAGATATGACTGCAATTCAGGAGAGTGTTAAGGATTCCTACCCAAGCCCAGAGAAGGGGGTTTCAGTGTACCTACCTTGCCTCTCTCAGGAGGTTTCTCATGCCACTTTCGCCAGATCCATGCAGTCACTGCTTTATGAGGGAGAACTGTAATAAGGCTAGTGAATAGTGAACTGTGACATGGACCATGTTTTCTCCCAAAATAACAGGCCTTGGACTGGTACTGCAGTCACTATCTTCTGGGGTAAGAGACCCTATAGCATTTGCAGTGTTCACCAGCTAACTACTCCTCTGCAAATGGCAATCCAAAACCAGCACCATGAGGGGATCCAGTTTTATCTGATCCACTCCCCAGAGTTCCCAAATGTGTTGGGTTTTCTCTGGCTGGCTGCCCACAACCCACACATTGACCAGACAGCTGGTTTGGTCATTGAATGGAACCCTCTGTGTCATTTCATGTGCTTTTTTGCCAGTTCTAAACACTTTGCTCCAGGGATCTCAATTCCTCCCAGGCTGTCTTGAGTCCCTCAAGTTCATTTAGACCTGAAAGAGGTGATCATTGACAAAGGACCACCCCATCACCTCCTTGAATGTCACATTGGCCTTCTCCCTGGTGCTTTCCTCTCCATGGGGAGAATCTTCCTTCTCTCTGCCTCAGAGAATGCTGTTAACACAAGTACATAATAAAAATCCCATGCTGCTGGTATAATTTCACCTTTGACCTCTCATGGGGATGCTGGCTGCTTCTTTGTGCAAGAAGGATTTAAGGGCTTCATCCATGCATAGATTACTATTATGAATACTCCATTATGCCCTTTGACTTGATCAGTGCTTCTTCTGTCTTTGAGGGGCTCATTAATGACATGCTAATTAACTTGTATCAACCTCCCTTGTTCTAAGACCAGGATCCTGAACATCCTTCACCTGTCTGGCATTGCAAGTAAATGTGAAGGAAGGTGCATTCACACTGCTGCGAGCTTTACAACAACAACAACAACAACTCCAGGTCAAATGACAAATGAAATGCACAGAAATGGAATACAGACCAGCTCGACATCTAAGGCATGGGCTGAAAGTTTGACTAACCCAAGCTCTAACTCTGCAAGTGGAGTCTCGCAGACTGGCCACAAGTTATGCAAGCTTGAAATGTTAAGAAGGATTTATTCTGTTGTTTATCATCTCTTTCCGTCAACTTTCCCTGAATTTTCAATTCAATTCAATTTTATTTGTATAGCGCTTTTAACAACTGTCATCGTCGCAAAGCAGCTTTACACAATCAAAAGAATTATTTAAGTTTATATGAAATGTGAATGTGTATGAATCAAAATGGTCAGATATTCCCTGATGAGCAAGCCGAGGGCGACAGTGGCAAGGAAAAACTCCCTGAGATGGCAGTAGGAAGAAACCTTGAGAGGAACCGGACTCAACAGGGAAGCCATCCTTATCTGGGTGAAACAGAAAGCAGAAATTGATCTGTTATATACTGTGTGTTGGGTGACATGCAGTTCAGTATAACCGTTGTTAACAGATGTTAATTGAGGATAACATGGTGTCCAGGTAGTTATTGGAGGATCGGGTAGACTTGTAGGAAATTCCAGTCCTAAACTATCAGGTGACTGCAGCCAAGTCCTCAGAGGAATAGCTGTCAACATCAGTCGAGGCCAGGACAATCTCCATAGTAGAGTGAAACTGTCACGCACGGGAACGGAGCGAGATGGATCCAAACGCGGAGGATGACGGCAGTCTGGAAAGGGGGCGTGGTCGGGGTGCGGAAGCGAGGTCGGAACCAAAAATTCAGTCGGCGGAGAATCAAAGCAGTAACGGAAAGCGAAAGCCGTAGTCAAAAGGGAGAGCGGAGATTCGGTAACCGGGAGATCAAAGAGCGGGGCGTTAAATCCAAAAACGTAAACGAGATGCCGAAAACCAGAAGGGAAAGCGTGAGGTCAAAACCGGGAGATCAAAAGAGCGAGGCGAACAAATCCGAGACGAGAGGCAAAAGCGAGAAAAACGAGAAACAAAGCGAACTTGGCAACGTGAATCCGGAAAAGAAAACGCGAGAAAATTGGGGTAAATAACGCACAATAATCCAGCAGTTAAGCCATGTGCAGCGTGCGCTTAAATGCTGGAGCAATCATCTGGAGAATGAGAAACCGGTGTGCAGACGGGGCGGAAACTGAGGCGTGGGAAAAAAGTCTGACAGACAAGGGAAAACATGAGCACGTGAGCAGCACTGACAGCGTGGGAAAAAAAAGAACAGACAGCAGACATGACGTGGATCATGACAGAAACCATCCCCAGACACTGGACGCATCCCAAAGAGACACACGAGATCTCCAACCAGAAGTGGGGCACCCGGATGAGTCAGACAGCTCCAGAGGGCAGAAAGAGTCTGGATCAATGGCAGCTCAGGAACGACATGTGTAGCTCGACAGAGAGAGGGAAAGAGAGAGGGGGAGAGCAAAAGAGGAGAGATAACAGTTAGGTACGGACACAGTCACATAATGTATAAGGTGAATGTATATTTAGTGTAGAGTGTAAGCAGGGACTCCGGCAGGACTAACTATAACAGCATAACTAAAAGGGAGAGCCAGAAAGAAACACAGACATGAGGGTTCCTTGTAAAGCAACCAATCACTGTCAACAAACCTGAGTGATCAATGAGAGTGGGAAAGACAGCATCTAAACATACCAGTTCATCATAATACTCTACGTCCACGAGTCTCCCAGATCTGCTCCTTTTCCTAAGGCAAATCTATTTACCAAAATGCTTGGTTAAATAAATAGGTTTTTAGCCTAGACTTAAACACTGAGACTGTGTCTGAGTCTCGAACATTAATTGGAAGACTTTTCCATATCTTTGGGGCTTGTAAGAAAAAGCTCTGCTCCCTGCTGCAGTTTTTACAATACACGGTACTGACAAGTAGCCTGCATCCTTTGATCGAAGTAGGCGTCGTGGATCGTAAGACACTAGCAGTTCACTCAGATACTGCGGYKMGAGRCCATKTAATGCTTTATATGTCAAAAGTAGTATTTTAAAATCAATGCGAAATTTCACAGGGAGCCAATGAAGTGAAGATAATATAGGGGTGATGTGCTTGTATCTTCTGGTTCCAGTGAGGACTCTCGGTGCTGCATTCTGAACTAATTGAAGCTTGTTTATGCACTTAGTTGAACAACCAGACGTAATGCGTTGCACTAGTCCAACCAACAGGTGACAAAAGCATGAACTAGTTTTTCTGCATCTTTTAGTGACAATATATTCCTTATCTTGGCAATATTTCTGAGGTGAAATAATATTATCCTGGTGATATTGTCTACATGAGCTTCAAATGAAAGACTAGAATCTATAATCACACTGAGGTCTTCTACTGTTTCACTAGGTAGAGCAGAAAGGCCATCTAAAATTACTGTGTGATCTAAAATCTTGCTTCTAGCTTCATGCAGTCCTATGACTAGAACTTCTGTCTTATCAGGATTAAGCCAAAGGAAGTTAATTAGCATCCAGTCTCTTATATTCTTTACGTATTGCTCAACTTTAGCAGGCTGGTTTCTCTCATCTGGTTTTGCTGAGACGTATAACTGTGTATTGTCAGCATGACAGTGAAAATTAATCATTCCTGCAACCTGCACCTGCAACAGGTCCAACCAGACTTTGAGTTCCCATGGGTCCATCCCATCCACTAGCACAAGTCATTGTTAGATACCCCAACCCTGCATATACTTCACAGGGTGTTTAGCCATGTTTAGTATGATGCCAAACCTCAGGGACTCAAAATGTTCAGTTCCGAGGGAACTGCGAACATTGTAGGGAATGCGTGAATCAAAGAAGCAACCCAAATCGGTGAGTACTCACAGAATAGTCGGCGAAGCGTCAGACAAGGCATGGGTGAACTCAATGACTGAGCAATGTGAAGCGCCATTGTGTCTCCATTTATGCTTCCTGGAAACCCGACCGTATTACTTCCTGGTCCTAGTGCCGGTCAGATTACGAGCGTGCATGACATAATCTGAGTTTTCATTATTTCTTATGGGGAAATTTGCTTTGATTTATGAGTGTTTTGATATATGAACACGCTTCCGGAACGAATTATGCTCATAATCTCATAAGGTTGCACTATATCGCATGGAGGAAGTGACGTCTGCTTCATAATGGAACGCAGCTCAGGTTTTTCCATCAATGGATTTCATCCCTGATGGCATGGGCATTTTTCAGCATACTGTATGTTGGCCACCACTGAGTCCAGACCTTGACCCCATTGAAAAGACTTTATGCAGCTTCACTTCAATCTATATAAGTGAAAGAAAGATTTTGCCTTTTGGTCAGAACTCGCTCTTTCAATGATATCCTTACATTTCATACATTGGAGGACTCAAAACCCGTCTTTTTCTGTCTGTATGTCTGTCCAGACGAATTTGTCACAGCATCAACCAAAACTGGCTGGACAGAATTTAATAAAGCTTTGGCAGTAGTATTTACCTAAAGTAAAACTTACTTCAGCTGAATTCTACTTTGGCAGTAGTGTAAACCTGAAGCTTCTAATAAGCTACTTGTTTAATGCTACAACTGCACCAATAAAAAATTTTTAAATAATTAAACTAAAAAGTTAAACTGAATATTTTATACAAGTTTATTGAACTGATGCCATGGCTGTAATCAAAGCAACGGTTAGTTTTAATTTCCTTTACCATAACTTGCTGCTGATAGGAGTTTTCTCCTGCTTTGCTCTACATACAGTATAATCGTGTCCATCATAATCGCAACAACAACTCATCTGTGAAAAGCCTGGAAATTTTTTTTTAACTCCATTGTATTGTCAGGCAGGGTAATCTTTACTCCTGGCTTCCAGTGATACTGGATCTTACACTGTGGGTGATGTGGCTTTGTTTTCCAATCATCCTGGAATCCAACAAACTTCCCAAAAACGTCCTCCTCCTTCCCCTTCTCATGTTCAAATGAGTGACTTTCACCCACTGAGCTTTTGCTAGCTGTGCAGCAGGAGTATCATATTATGTGTCTGAATTTTTAAACTCATTGTTGTCTTCAATCAACTCGCTGTCAAAACCACTCTGTATCAATGTTGCTTCCCTCACTTAAGTCGTCAGCCATTGTTGGATGCATAACTTCTTTGTGAGCTAAAACTGAAACAAACAAAATTAATTTTCCATAATGCATTTTGCCTTCTTGATGCAGGTCATTGGTTACATGTCTTGAAAAGAATAACATCGTATAAATCGCAACTACATCACATCTGGTCTTAATGGTTTATACAAGCATGAACAATCATATGATCTTAATGGGTATATGCACCATTCTCTTTCATATAAATTAATGTAGGACATGGAAGAAAGCCTGTATTTCCATAGCCCTGACACTTGAGCTTTCATATTTATATTTATTTGAATACACTCATCCTGCTTGGTCCTTAGTTGGCATTACAACAATGTGTATGTGTCTCAATGCACACAGAATAGGTTTGCAATGAGACAAACAACAGCACAGCACATACGACATGCTATATGCCTGTTTTTGATGTGTGAAAGAACTCCATATGCTAGTCATCTCACAACCTCTAGAGAATCTATCCTATTTATACGAATGACTGTTAACAACTAAGAATAATAATTAACTTAAGTTAATTTTGACTCTGGATATTCATTATGCCAAGGATATGGTTATTTATCGGGTTTAAAGTTTAATGCTCAATTTTAGAAAACATTACTGACTGTCTAATTAGTGTAGTTTAGCCTGTGCTACATCCAGTACCTAGTAAACCAGTAAGTTGTATAAAACCTCTGAATGACATCTAATGAAATTTTACAATTTCCCTCTGACAGGATCCTATCTTGTTTATTTTGAGACACATTACACCAATGACGTGCTTGACTTGATTTGTGAGCCTTTGGCATATTCTTCACTGGCCTTAGCGTTCATTGTTATTCACAGATTCCACTCTACATTAGCTCCATCATTTAGTCACCACTCATTTCTCAATTCTCCTCTCCTATTCTAGCCTCATGTGCTAGTCTTATTGTGTATATTTTGCGTATTGCTTATTAAAATAGATGCCATATTAATTATCAGTGTAAATGATAACAGTTTGTATTTTACAATTACTTATTATTATTATTATTATTATTATTATTATTACTATTATTTAATTGTCATTATTTCATGCCCTGGGTGATGTTGTACCCCATTGTGGCCAAAATTTGCATAGTAATTAATTGCCTGTTGCTGGGGTGAGCGTCATTTCCATTTGACTGCACTGGCTGCCCTTTTAAAGGTTGATTTATTCTATCCTTTCTAAATTAGCCACTTAAACCTCTCTTTGTCTGTTTTTGTTTTTTCTCTCCCATTTATTTCTCAAGCCACCACTGTAGGAAGAGGTTTAATAGTGATTGACCACCCCCCCCCCCCACACACACACACACACTCACCCCCCCGTTGGCATTATAAAGAGTAAATGCATCTTCCTGTACTCCTCATAAACATTGAGAACCTTTTTCGACAACAATAACAGCTCTAATACCAACCATTGTTTCTTGCTTGCAGGGGCTTTGCAAACCACAGAAATAGTATTTTTTGTAAATTTATTGAAATGCCAAAAGAAGACATTTCACCTAGACATAATTCATATGTGTTGACATTCAAGCACACCCAATCAATAAAAGTTAAAGAATGTCGTTTATATGGTTTATATGTAGTCATGTCTGGATGAAAAGAGAGGGGATTGACATTACAAAAATATCATATTGTTAACCCTGTGTCCATTCATTTCTTGTTAGTGAGAAAGATTCATGGCCTATCATTCTGTTGGTATTTGTGTATGGACAATAGGTTTCAGTGTGTTATTTCAGTTAGGCAGAAGGGAGATATGCTGCTCTATTGTAAGCTGGTAGAATAAGCAGAGCTGCAGTGTTTGTGTTCATATCTAATTAATGACCCTAGAGGAAAGACTGCCACACTGATTCATTGAACACAATGCCCAGCCTCTGATGAATGCTGCCAGTCTTTCATTTTTCCACCGTCTGAATCATTTATTTGATGGTTATACTATAAACAGATTTTCAACATATGTATGCTGGGTGACTTTAGCCTGCTTCATGTTATCAGTGTGAATAGTATACAATACGTGCTTTAATTTTGTATAGTTACCTACAATATGAAAAATAATTCCTAGAACATATTCCAGTTATATATTTAGTAAAATCCTATAAAAAATTAATAACATCAGATAGCATGATGGCACATTGATTTATGCTCAAGGGTCCTTGTTTCCTTGGTAAGCTTAGGTTACTATCTGTGCTAGGTTTTGTATATTCTCCATGAGTAGGTTTCCACTGCGTTCTTTGGTTTAGTCCTACCTGCAAAAACATATTAGTGAGAAGATTTACCTATGCTATTTTGCCTGGTAGGGAGCTGCAATAGGTTGCAATTAACTAAGTACAATTACTCCATTGCTGTGCTTTTTATTTATTTATTTGTTTATTGTTTATTTCTGTATTTTCGATACTAGGTCGTTTTTTTTTTTATTATTGCTACTTACTTACAGTTAAAAAACTCTATTTTTTACAATTTAAATAGACTTACCTAGCTTGTTACTACTCAGATAATGATCACGTAAAAATGCTTGGGGAAAAAAAATTATTCTGATCTAAACATAAGCATTTAAGCTGTCACTTACACCATATGATGACTGATATACAGTTGAACCTTGGATTATGAGCATAATTCGTTCCAGACCATAAACCAAATCGAATTTTCCCATAAGGAATAATGAAAACTCAAATAATTTCATTCCACAGCTCAAAAAAATAAATACATAAAAATAATTCATACAATATATAAAGTAAAAATAAAACAAATTAACCTGCACTTTACCTTTAAAAAAAGTTAAAATAAATCCCAACAGATAAGCGTTTCCATTTGTGCGCGCCGCCAGTGTGTATTTGTATGTGTGTGGGTGTGTGGAATTAGCACATTCGCCTCGCCTTACACAGTAAAACTCATACTACTGTACCTCCCCCCATCTCACTTTTTAAGTTTCACAACAAACACACACACAACGGAAACACTGTTTTAACGGGGAAAAAAAAGAAATCTCTCTAATGACATTCGTGTGAGTGCATACTAATGGAATCACTGCTGTAAGGTAAAAAACAAACAAACAAATGAACCAGCACTTTACCTTTGAAAAGAATCGCGACAGGACAGCGTTTTCTGTGTAAAGCAGAGAGTGTGTGTGTGTGTATGTGCGTGTGAAGCCGGGGAGTGGGGTGTAAAGGTGAGAGAGCGTGTGTGTTGGTGTCAAATTACGCGTGCGTGCTGGTGTCAAATTACGCGCGCATGCACACACATAGGAGACACGCTGAAACAGAGAGGGAGACGTTGATTGTACCAGTAAGAGACGAGCACTAAGACCCAGCAGGGGAGACGATTACCCACAATTCCACAGCGCAAAAGAGAGAAAAATCATTGGCTCAGTTGTGATCACGTGACGCTCGGTGTCAAAACAAGAACGCATGCGTGATACATGATACTCGGCACTCATAAACCAAGACTTGCTCGGTTTTTCAAGTCAAAATTTATTAAAAATCTTTGTTCGTCTTGCGAAACACTTGTAAACCGTGTTACTCGCAATCCGAAATTCCACTGTACACCCCACATGGCAAGGATAGAACAATTCCTAGAACGAGTGCTACTGTAGCTGTGGATGTCAGTGTCATTATACAATAAAAGCACAGATTGGTTAGCACATCAAAGTTATTGGTAATCCAGCCCACTTGGTCTCTGCACATTCTTCTGGCTCCTTTCTCAATCCTCTCGAACAGGGGTAACTGTTAAGGTAGTTAACTCCTACCCATTTAATTTGTGTTTTATGGCAATAACAATAATATAATTTAAATGTTTTTGGCATGTCCTTTAAACTGATCATATTCTGTTTGATTGCAGTATGTCCTTGTTTAATTGCGGAGACTACTAAGCTACCAAAGTAATGAAAGAGGCTAAAAAATCAGTTCCTTTGTAGAGTACTTGTACCTTTGGATTTAACCATGATTTATTTACTGTTTGTGCACAGTTGCAAGAGTACATCTAGCTGCCCATCCTAATGTAAGCGCATACACATATACACACACACACACAAACACACACACACACACACACACACTATTATTCAAAACAAGCTTTATGGTGTCATAACTAATTTGTGTCTATTATTCAGCTAAATCATACTCTCTGAGTAATAACTTCCAAAGTGGTATACATAAACAAGCCGTGTTGACATTTTTCCATTGCCTCAGAGTCTGTCTCACAGAGCTATTAAAACAAAGACCAATCTGATCATGCATTACACTAATTCAGCAGCTGCACTTTCTGCCATCTAACCCTTTTAAATAAATAGGACCATGATGCCTGCTGTTATGAGTAACAGTCGTGTCTACAGCTAGATAGCTTATACATTCCTGCCATCAGTGAATGTAGAAAAACCATGTCCTAACATTTTATAACTTTGAAAAATTACTTCAAACATCAAAACATCCAACAATTTATTTATGCCTTGCAATAACTGTCACAAAAGTTGTCCTGTGCCAGCAGACGGCACTGAAATACTGATGAAGTGAGCCCCTTTATATATAAACAATGGTAAAACTGCAGTAAAGCTGTACACCTGCTCATTTATGCAATTATCCAGTGTTCACATCAAACACATTATGATGAGGAAGGATTGTTGCTACCAGGTGGGCTGGTTTGAATGTTGATCTCCAGGGATTTTCACTTGGAACAGGACCTAGAATTCATATACTAAAAATAAAATAACAAACATCTAATGAACAGCAGTTCTGCAGATTTGAGGCTGATGTGGGCAGATGAAACTGAACAATTTGATAGGAAAATGTCAGCTCATCAAATGAATCTTGATTTCAGCGGCAATATGTAGATGGTCAACAGTATGAGTCCATGAACCCACTCTGATGTGAACAGATCAAGCTGGTGGGGTGGTGTAGGGGGAGAGCGATGTTTTTCTTGGCAGAAATGATGCTCCTTCATACCACTTGAGAATAGTCCTCAGAAAGAGAAATTGTAACTTTGCCTCAATTGTAACTTTGCCTCAAATACAGCATTAATATAGAATTTGTACTAAAGTGGCCAGTGACAAAACTGCAGAACACATGAGTTAGCAGCACAGCTTTTATCTATTTACACAGGTAGGTGTCGGACTGCAGCAAGTTTTATAGTCCTTGCATGCAGAGGTAAAATCGCACATTTATTTTTATCTGGCTGGACATCTATAAACACTGTAGGTGTTCAGTTTATCCTAAGGAGTTTACTGGGTAACATGAATTCTGCCTACTCTCAAGACCATGGCAGGCCACCAGAGCTTTCTAAAACACACTAAGTATCCAACCTTCCTGCATTTCAAGATTTAACTGTTAACTCAAATGTTTTCTCTACTGGTAGCAATAGCTGTTCTGATATAATTGCTTTTCTCTTGAATTGGTTTGTTTCAATCCTTAAAACAACGTTCAAGGTTTCACAACATGATGAACTGAAGTTTGCTTGAAATAAATCAAATCAATATACAGTAGCACTGAAATCTTTCCTAATTACCCCAATATCAGCATCCTGCTTGGATTAAATGGCAATTTCTTTAATTAGAGATCACCTTAACCTTAACCTCAAGTTTCTTCCCTTGCCCGAACACAGCTTCACAAAACATCTGTCATTATCTCATTTGATTCCTCTGGCAAATGTTGGCCATAAATCAGTTGTGAGCAGTGAGCAGACTGCCCAAAAAATATACATATTGTGTCCCAGTGGTTAGTTATTAATCCTAAATGTGATGCTTATGATATAAGTTGAGGTGACCTCTAGTAGGACTTGATGTATTTATTTTTTTCACAGCGTAAAATGCATATACAGTGGAACCTCGGATTGCGAGTAACTCGGTTTACGAGTGTTCCGCAAGAAAAACGAGCATGTCTTGGCTTATGAGTGCCGAGTTTTTCGACACCGACACACACACACTCTCTCTCGCCTTTACACCCCCCCCCCCTCCCCGGCTTCACACAGACACACACAGTCTGCTCTTCACAGAAACTCTGCTCTGTCGCCATTCTTTTCAAAGGTAAGGTGCTGGTTCATTTGTTTTTTGTGTTTTTTTTTTACTTTACAGCAGTGATTTCGTTAGTCTGCACTAACGTGAGTGTTATGAGAGAGATTTCTTTTTTTCTCGTTAAAACAGTGTTTTCGTTGTGTGTGTGTTTGTTGTGAAACTTAAAAAGCGAGGTGGGGGGAGGGAGGAGGAGTTTTACTGTGTGACGAGGCGAGGGAAGGTGCTAATTCCACACACACACACAAATACACGGCGCCTGCACGCACAAACGGAAACACTTATCTGTTGGGATTTATTTTACCTTTTTTTGTGAAGTAAAGTCCAGGTTAATTTGTTATATTTTTACTTTATGTATTGTACTAATTATTCTGTATTTATTTTTTTTGGCTGTGGAACGAATTTTCATTATTTCTTATGGGAAGATTTGATTTGGTTTACGAATGTTTCACGAATTATGCTCGTAATCCAAGGTTCCACTGTATAGGGTTAGTGTTTGGTCCTGATGTACTGACATATGCATGTGTATAAATAATTGTTATTATACTTTTGAGAGACCTTGTTTCTAAGTAATTTATTTCAGATTCCTTGAATGCATATTTAACTTATTTAATTTATTTGGCATTTGACACCAAAGAGTTACAATGTACAATGAAAAAAAAAAACAATAGACCTGAATTTAACTGAAACGAGTACTATGGAAATAAAATCAGTTCCTCTATTGGAGAAGGTGAAGCGGACTTTTTCCCTAGGAAATTATATACTATGATGAATTTTGGACAAAGCTCTGAAGACTAGCTGGGATTTTAATACTGCTGATAGCCATGGTTTGGCTTTAATGGAATAGAGTCACAGTATATTTAAAATACAATAGTAAAGCACTTATAATCATTCCATAAAATATTTTAAAGGGACTATTTAGAATGCAGTCATTTACTTTCACTCACTCACTCAGGAGATTTTGGTCTTTCTACTGATTTTCCTGATTACATTAATAGAAATTTACTGTCGATATAATTAGTATTTGGGAGAAAGCACAATGTGTCCAGTCTCTAATGACATGAGCATTGGGTACCGAAAGACAAGGAAATACATTTGTTTGCTTGATCATGTGGTGCAAGGAATGATCAAGCATAATCACATAGATTATATGAGTAAATACTAGATTTGAATGAAATGACTACATTTATTTAGCAATTGGTTGCAGTTCAACAGTGGGTAAAATCCCCCACATGGTGAAAATCCATAACACAGTGTAAGTTTATACACCATCATAATTTGGCATGTAGAAACCGAAAGCCTGGTTTTGAGACTCCAAATGTTATCTAAAAAAAAGGATTATAAATATTTACAGCCCTCTCAGATCAAAATATTACTGCTAGACAAGGAAGGTTAGAGTCCTGCAGCCCATCTGTATGGCTTTGTGTCCATCTTACCCTTGAGTGTTAAATAAGCCCCTTCTCCCCTTCTTGTGGTCCTTTTATAAATTGTAGTTCCTTATAAGAAGGCTTCAAAGCACTGTGGCACTTCAGATAGATTGGGTTTTTAATACTTCACCATCATCCAGAGAAAAAAAATAAGAGTACACTAAAGGCTCAAAATACTAGATTGGCACAATAAATATACTAGATGCTCAAAGCACACTAATGATTTTGCCTTGTAAAGACCTGCTTTTGCCAGGTATTAAAACCTATTACTATAGTATTTCGAACACAGTTGCCACTGTGACAGACCGTAAATACGAAAAAGGAATATCATGATTTACAATGTCACAATGTTTACAAATGAGGATCCATTCAAAATTCCAGGTGATTGGTAAAAGTGCTGTAAAATATGTAGATCATCAAGTGGCCCATTAAAGTAAATCCACATTGACAGTCAATGGCAAGATTGGAGGCAGGGCAGGGCTACAAGTGGTTGTTCTTGGAAAGGTATGCAATAAGAGCCACTGCTACGCCAACGTAGATGCCGGTACCAATGGTGATGGACAGGACAGCTAGGAAGAGAGCACGTCTGGAGCTCGAGCTGGCATGGTGAAAGTCCCCTTTATTGACTGCTTTGTTAGTCTGTTGGAGAAGGAGAGACCAAAGGAAATGCATCAGTAAATGCTACAGTACAATAAAGCGAGTTATCAGAGAACATTGTGAGAGTAAAAAGCAGAACAACAGGATGATGATGATGATGATGATGATGATGATGAGGGAGCAGCAAAAAAGAGACAGAGAGTAGAAATTATTAATTGGCTCCTCTCCAGCAGCTGACTGACAGGGGGTTCAAGTGGTTGCATAAATAATTTGAGTGCCATAATTTGCTTCTCTCCTGAGGACATGCAAGCCTTTGAAGTTCAGGAAATCTTGCCAAGACCATTTTTTGATGAATTCATTTATATCCTAAATCTCTGCTGCATTTATTCTTCACCTCATATATGGCAGATGTTTCTTTGTACCATCCAAAATTATTATTTGATTCATTTGATCTATGACATAAAGGTGAGTGAACACTCAGGGTGAGCTTTCTGCCTCTAGCGTTTTTGCTTACATCTATGATTGAGGATGTAGCCATTAAAACAGGCAGCAGCACACTAAACATAGCTTTAACATAAACATGGTAATTGTTAGACCTAAGCTTTATTCCATCAGTCATTTATATTAGGAAAAGCCAACCTAGCCACATCAAAAGACAAAAGCAGATTACCTCAAGCATGCATCACCAATCAGGATGATCTGTGCAGCATTGAGGAGGATCACATTTTTTCATCCTATAAGTTTGATCTACGCACCCTTTAGTTCCAATTAGCTACCTCTGTAAAGTTAAACAAGTTCTCAGTACATTTTGGTCTGATTGAAAGTTTTATGAGTTTTACCATAAATCTATTTGCTGTTCTTATTGCAGCAGGAGTGGCTGTCTGATACTAGGCAGACTAAGGAGAATGAAACAGCATGCGGGGTAATTTGGAACGGATTTAGATCACTGGAGAATTTATCTTTTGCTTAATAAATGAGTTTTAAAGTACACACAGGCTGTCTCTCTCTCTCTCTCTCTCACGCACACACACACACACACACACACACACACACACATTCTCATATTCCTCCTCTCATGGGAACCCCAGTTGTTTCTGCTCGGTGAAAAAATAGAAAGTAGAGTGTGTCCATGAAAGTCCTTTGAAATGCAGAGGTGAAAGGAAGAAATGCTATAGAAAGAGAACCAGAACTCCACATACAAAATAATCTATAGTATACACCCAAAACACTAACTGATCATCCTCCTCAAAAGCTTAATTCAAACGTGAGTGTGAATGTGAATATGAACTTGGACAATGGCAGCACTATTGAAATATTTATATGTTCTTTTGTATGTCCCATGAGATCACAGCAGGACACCGGCACAACAGACAGAGCTGCAAAGTCCACTGGGGGCATGCAGTAAGTGCAAACCTAGAAATGATGTGCTGAGTTTAAAGGAAATGTATTTAGAACTATTCAAACATATAATTTACTGCAACTGTTTCTGTGCTTTTAACCATAGCTTCTTCTGCAAGATCTCTTTTGTCTCGCTCTAGCTGTTGTGTCACACATTGAAATACAAAAAAAACTGTTCCCAAAAGTGTAAGAATCATCTCAGTTTTGGGGGAAATTATTTTATGGTGTAATCCTTTGTAAATGCTAAAGTTTGCAAAGGCAATCCATATCACATTCTTCAGAGCATAGAATCATTAAGGGCATGGGACTTTGAGAGCTTACAGAGCATGAGGGATAGCGGTCTCCTCGTGCATGGGTGTCACGGTCACTTGTCTTAAGTCTAATTTGCATTAATAAGTTTTTCTCCTCCTATGAAAAGCAATGTTTTTTTTATGTCTCATGGTAATCTTTGAGATGCCATCGTTAACATTACCTGACAAATCTAAAAAACTTGGAGTGTAATTTATTTATCTTCATTTTTGACATATACTAAATCAACATTTATTTCTGTATTTAAGAAATTAATCTACTAAAACATTGAGAGATATTATCATGGCACTTTGCCTGTGTTCATTGCAGAAGCAGGATGCTCCAGTCCAGGGTATACAAATGAATGACAGAGTAGAAGATAACAACTAGTTGGTATGTCGGTCATGTTATAAATATTTTAAAATGGGGGGGGGGAAACCAACCAGTTGTTATTCTCTACTCTGTCATTCCTTTATTCCCTATTTATATGACATGAGACAACAGAGGCATAGTTCATGACTCTAGAAGTGCATATGCAGTATACAATAGATACAATCCTCGATATGTAGGGACTATCACATGCTGGTTTCATAATTGATCCGTGTAGGTCAGAGAATCAACGTATTTCCCAATATACCTGCTTATACTTGTATCCTGTTTTGAAAAAAGAACTTTGATGTTTTTGTGAGCAACAGCGACTATAGTTTATTTTCCTATAGTATAGTTTTAAAAAATCTCTTTATTCATTTGTTCATACTGGAATGCTGTGGGGGAAAATGGCAGTTCCGCTGAATCACTCCCATCACTGAAGAATTGCATCTCTATTTGCTCATTTGTATTGTACATTGCAGGCCTTAATCAATTACTTGCTATTTTCTGCAAACAGTGCAACAGTGCATTAGTCACTCATCTTTCAAAATGTTTGCAATAAAAGAGGAATTATAAAATACCGTCCGTGTCAAGGTAATACATTTAGAAAAATCAAGCCTAATGTTACCATAAATGCTTTTACACATTTACACCTAGCTCTCTAACAGATTTAAAGTCACACAGCATCACAGCTGTGTTTGGTTTTTCTCACTGTGATTCACTGTTATGGTGTCAAACATATTAAGTATGTTATTCATTAACTGCTGTAAATTATTCAGAAACAACGGTGAAATTAATTGGTATGGTATCTAGAGTAACAACACATTAATGTTCAACAACTCATGTAATGAAACAAATTAATTAATAGTACCTACCTAACAACCAAGTCAGTATTATTAATTACAAATGAAAACTTGTCCTGAATAATAACTAATGGATAGATGGGTCATTATGATCTAAAAATTCGTCATCTCACAATTTCTCCTTGTGCTTGGTTAATTTTTCAAGGTATTTCAGTTTCCTCCCACAGTCCAACGCAGTGCATGCTGTCTGGCATTTCCAAATTGCCTAGAGTGCATGACTGCGCATATGAGAGTGTAAGAGTGTGTGTATGTGCCCTGCAATGGGTTGGCACCCCATCCAGGGTCTATGCTGCCTTGTGGATAGGCCCTATATAGATTATAGATGGATGGATAGTCTGTGGACATCTGAGCATCATCTGCATATATGCTTGTTAAGCATCCCATTGCAGATTTACTCCTCCATGGCCTGCACAGTCACCAGATCTAAAGATTATTGAGCCACTTTGGGGGTTTTTGGAGGAGTGAGTCAGGAAACATTTTCCTCCACCAGCATCACGTAGTGACCTGGCCACTATTATGCAAGAAGAATGGCTCAAAATCCCTCTGGCGACTTTGAATCTGTCATTCCCAAGAGGAATTGATGCTGTCTTGGCCACAAAAGGAGGCCCTACACCATACTAATGAATTATTGTGTTATAAAACCAGGCGTTTCATTGTCCAACCACTGTCATTTATATATATATATATATATATATAGAGAGAGAGAGAGAGAGAGAGAGAGAGGTGGAAAGAGTACTGTTACTCTTGAACAGTCCTACTGAAAATTAACTGTTTTACTGAAGTACAAGTAAAGTTACCATTATAAAAATCTACGCAAGTAAAAGTATAAAGTAGCTCATAAAAAAAAATACTCAGAGTAAATGTTACTGAGTAACTTTTTTTTTTATCAGTGGTGTGGGATTTTTTAACTGAAGGAACACCTTTGCATAATAATGCTGTTGTCTTTCTTGTTCTTGAATACATACTTTAATATGCCGTTACGTCCCAGTCTAGGGTCGGGCCGTACAGCAAAGGAATGGTTCAGGGTATGAACCAACTGTATGGAAATGGTGGTATATGGCAGAAAGAACAGGATCCTGTCATTAACTGATGAAATAATGAGGTTTGTATTGTGTTACAAAAAAATACACACACACACACACACACTCATACACACACAACAGGAGGATCAGATTCATGGTGGACCCAGGCCAAAATAATAAACTAAATGATATTTATATTTAGTAGCTAGATTACCTGAAAAAAAAAAAAATAAAATACAGGTACCTTCCCTGACTCCCTAAACCAAAAACAGTGAATAAATTCCCTCTTCCCAAAATAAATGGCAGCCACGCCCCTACTACTGGTGAGTGCACAAACATACAGTKAAATTATCTACAAATATATACAAAGACCAACSAAAGCAATAATCAAAGTCAATGGGAGGCAAAAAGTCACAACCAAATACCAAAACGCAAATCTCAATCTCTTTCCTCTTTCCCGCGTCTCTCTTTGGTTTATATATGGTCGCACTGGTTGATCATGTCACTCTCAGGGCGGAAGCGACCGCATGGAAGGTCAGGTAGATGCCGATGTGGGGACAGTGAGAAAACCTGGAGTGGAGACTGGAGCGGGGCACGACCAGGACACGAGACACACACGCGAGCGCAACCAAGCATTTATACAAAGCAGAATATTTTTTGCATTTTCATTCATTTGTTTTACTCAGTAGCGCGTATGATATAAAATGTAGCGAATTACAATACTTACAAAACATACTTAAGTAAAAGTAAAATTACAGAATTAAAAACTACTTTAAAAAGTAGAAGTACACAAAAAAACAATAACGCGAGTAAATGTAATTCATTACTTTCCACCTCTATATATATATATATATATAGTCTATAAATGGCATGGAAGGCAGTAATAATTCTTCAATATGGAAGGCAGACATTAAAGCAGGAAATTGTAAAAAAAAAAAAAAAAGTAAAATTTGAGCAATCCAAATTCTACAAACAAACAAAAAAGAGGATAGATTATGCATTATTTCTGCGGATGTTTACATTTCACTGCACATTTACTCTTTAGAAAGACAGTTCTCATTAACATTTCTGCAAAGAAAGTGTTATTCCCACACCCGTCAGCTGAGATGTGTAGGTTTTATGAGAAGATAGTTTGTCTCTTCCAATGTATGCCCCAAATCAAACAAGTATTGTAGGCCTTATGAAACTTTAATAGAAATAGCCTACAGATGTCTTACTAAAACATGTTTTTCACTGAACAATGACAGCAAATGGATCTTGGTTTATGTAAGAAAAAAAAGAAAAAAAAACCTTCTTGAAATACTTTCCTCTGAGGTGTAAGTAGACACTTACTATGCAAATAAGATTAACAATTCTATTGTTCTGGCCAGATGAGGAACTCTTGTAATTACTGTTTTACTCTAAGTATGCCTGATTAACACAAAATCAAAGCAAACCTGATTAACAATGGCTTGATATTGAAGGTACAAGGAAAAGATGAATTATGATAAAGAGAGAAAACATGCTCCAGAGATGAAGCGGTAGTTTTAGTGTTTCTCTTACACTGAATATGAAGAGGATTTGGATTATACAATTACAAAGCATAAGGTAAATGCGCAGCATAGTAGACTAGCGGATAGACTTGTTGCCTCATATTTGTTGGGTCCTGGGAGTTAGATATTTAGTGATCTTGAGCTCATATGTGTATGGAGTTTTGAATATTCTCTGACTGCCCCTGTTGGTTTCATGGGGGTTCTAAGATTGGATGATTGGATGGTCAAAATTTTGCATCATTGCAATTTTCCATCATGCTGGTGATGGGAGTGTGCCACAAGCCAAGTCATTTAGCAGGGCGCATGACCGCAGACATACTCAATTACACACTATAGGCAATTTAAAAACATCAGTCAAGCACAGGGAGATCATACAAACTCCACGCACACAGACCCGAGGCGTGAATTAAAACCTCAACCCTGGAGGTACAATGCCACAGTGCTAACCACTATGCTACCGTGCTGCCTAGCCTAATCAGAAGCATAAGAAAAACTTTGCTGAAGATGAAGGAGTGAATGAAGAAGGTTGCACAAAATAATAGTACCTGATGATTATTAGCGTTGATGTTATTTTAAATGTTATAACGATCAGTACAATGTACAAAACAGGCCAGTGTAAATCTCTCCTGAACACCCACGGCTGTATATAGATGTAAATTGTGACTGCCTTAGTTCAAATACATCCATTCTTTGTCCATGGAAGGTATTTTTCACAGCTTACGCCTTACAAAGCCCACTCTTTCACATTTCCAAGCCAGAATATTACATAAAGATTTTACTCATGGAGCAGCCTGTAAAACCGATAAATTAGATTATGCACACAGGATTACCAAAAACAGATTGTTGCAGTTCATATAAACATATGAAACACAGCACGTCTAAGGCCTCTTTTTCCATAACTGAGAATTTGTTTGAGGATATTTTTGTAAAGCCATCTGAGGAAATGTGCACATCCATAATAACGAGGCACAGTGAAAGAAAATCAGGTAGTTATGGAGGAATCTTGCTGATATTCTGAGCGGAACCTGTTACGAACAGGAACATGCTGTTCAAGTGTAATATTTAGCTGGCTCTTTGCAAGACATATCACCCCTAAGGTTTTGAAGTGCAACAAAAACTCTGTGCACTTTGTGTGACTAGAAATGATCTATGTTTAACAGCCTAGGAAAAGTCTGTATATATTTCATATTTTACAGGAAAAGCTAAAGGCTTTACTGGACTCAAATTTATATGAAATCACAGATAAAGCTACAGTATAGCATTGTAAAGTCTGATTGTAAAGTGGGGGAAAAAAGATATTAAACTGCATTTAATGGTGCAATTCTGACTTCGACATTGGGTAATACCAACATTTGCATTATGGCACTTGACAAACATGGTTATCTCATTATACATCTGACCTGTTGAGGATTAAGGGTCTCACTCAAGTCATTTTGGGGAAATGTGATTTCTTATCAGAGTATTTTGATGGCAGAAAGACTCAATTTAGATCAAAACCTGTTCTTATCTTAAGTGACATAGGGCAGGTTTTGCCAGGCTACCACAAATTTACGAAACTAATCAGAACCCAGATAGGTTAACTGACAAGTATGAACAATGCTGCAATGTAAGTTATCTAGTTTATATACTAGCATATATACCCTAATATTTATCTAGAGTGATTTAAATGATTAGTAATAAACTAGAACACCATCAATGGTGCATCCTGTCCTATGTAACCAGGAAGTAGAGAAGACAATATTTGACATTCAGTGCAAAAATCTGTCATGCTTATTTTTTGTTTATCTGTGACAATTCCATTTTCTGGCACCATTTTTCTGGGATCTCTGCATGTGAGTGATCATGCAGTGTGTGTGGGAGCCTCCTCTGCACTTGAGTTTGGTGAGCACACTGCAACACTGTGACAACAACAGCCCGTGAGCAATCAATGTTGTGTAATGTGAGCAGTACAGCGATTCTGGGATTTCAAATGTGGGATTTTAGGTGTGTTCATGTCCACTAGACATAAAAGAGGGTGTCGAATGATACTCCTATTGCTCTTAAGTGCTAATCCAAAATTTCAGGTAAATAAATAAAATATTCACATCCTGTACTGCTGTGAAGATATACAGGCTTTCAGAATAATTCAGAGAACCTGTTCTCTTTCCATTCCAGCATGAAAGATAAGCTGAAAGGATTCATAGGGGGTTTAAGGTAATTGATTTTGCCACAGGCTTAGTTGCTAGGGCCAGGCTGAGTAAAGAATTTTTATTCATATGGAGAATTAGAGAG
Source organism: Clarias batrachus (assembly GCA_003987875.1). Lineage (NCBI taxonomy): Eukaryota > Metazoa > Chordata > Actinopteri > Siluriformes > Clariidae > Clarias > Clarias batrachus. The sequence continues at coordinate 299,182 of QMIH01000509.1, forward strand.
CTTTAGGTGTTGAATCGTGATGTGATGAGAGAAAGAGGTGCTACTACAGTACCTTGCAATTTACCCAATGCAATCATAATGACCTGTCTCAAATGCAAACAGTGTAGCCTAGCCACAAAATGTTGCACATTCCAATATAGTGTTGAACTTTATGCTTTAATTACAGTATGCATTCGCTGTGACATTGTAACAACCTGATGCAACATCACAATGTTAAGTTCCATCCAGAGATGCATTAGTTTTTAGCTAAGGTTCTTCTACTGATGAGAGGAGAATCGAACCACTCAATAAATTCTTTCCATCACTATCTCTGTGCTGTGTGGAGTAAGTGTTGAGAAAGCTTTACCTCATGAGACAGGTAGAAGGCAGCAATGCCCAGGGGCCAGAAGCAGCACAACATTGAAAAGACACTGAGGCCCAGGTGATCTCGTGGGGGCATCATAAGGAAGTTGTCCTCACTCTCCGAGTCACTCGAGTACTCACTCTGCAGGAAAGACATAAAGGATGCTAAACAGATTAGACATCTTGTCAAGAGCAGGTTATTCTACTTTATTTCAATTCCATGTACTTTTGTTACTTTTCCAGCCTATTGGCTGATATTTGATGTCTTTATTATCTTCTGTATGATGAGTTGACACTGAGGTGAAGCCACTCTCACCATTTACCAGATACACACAGCACATTAAAGAAGACCTATTATTATCTTCTAATACAGTCATTAAAGAAAAGAATGCACCCCACCCCCTTTAAAATAATCACATTTTGTTGCTTTACAGCCTGAAAGAACAGACACAGTTTGCTCCTATTTGTATCTATCCAATGACAGAAACTTAAGCACTTTTGTAAATCGCTCTGGATAAGAGTGTCTGCCAAATGCCTAAATGTAAATGTAAATGAACATCTCGACTTTGCAGTATTTGCCCACTCTTCTTTGCAGAATTTCTAGAGGTGGGTTAAATTTGATGGTGACAGATGGTGGACTACAGTCTTCAAATCATTCCACAGATTTTCAATGGGGTTTAGGTCTGGGGTCTGATTATGCCATGCATTCACCTTTTTCTTCTTAAACCACTGTGTGGTCAGTTTTACTGTGTGCTCTGCCTAATTGTCAAGTTGGCAGTTAAACCTTCTTTCTATTCACAACTTTCTGGCAGAGGGCAGCAGATTTTTCTTAAGAATTTGACGGTATTTTACCGCACCTATTTTTCTTCTATCCTGACAAGTGCTCCAGTCCCTGCTGGAGAGAAACACCCACACATAACAGGATATTACCACCTCCATGCTTTACTGTACGACTGGTGTTATTTGTATGGTGAGCTGTATTGGAACTTTCGCCAGACATATCGTTGTGGTGGACATATTGTGGTGTTGTGCTCAATTTTAGTCTCATCTGACCATCTGCATGTGGCCTTTCTTGAGCAGTGGCTTTTTTGTTGTAACTCTCCCATACAAGCCACATTTGTTAAGAATTTATGATATTGTAATCATATGCAGGGCACCACGGTGGTATAATGGTTGGCACTTGTCGCACTTGCACCTCCAGAGTTCGATTCCTGGCCAGATTTGATTTCCGTCTCTGTGTGCATGGAGTATGCATGTTCTCCATGTGATTGGTGGGTTTCCTTTGGGTACTCCGGTTTCCTCCCACAGTCCAGACCCCTCTAGATTAGGCTAATTGTCTGTAGTGTGTTAATGAGTGTGTATGCCCTGCGATTAATTGGCACCCTGTCCAGGGTGTACCCCGCCTCATGCCCTAATTTTCTTAGGATAGGCTCCAGGAGCCCCTGACTACAGGATAAAGCAGTGTACTGTAGATGATGAGTGAGTGCTTAGTCATATGTACACAATGAGTACTATTTGTCCTAAATTCCTGCAACTGCTTCAGAGTTGCTGTAGGCCTCTTGATAGCATCTCTGACCAGTTTCCACTTGGATTTTTCAACCAGTTTGGCGCGACATCCTGATCCAGGGAAGGTCTGTGTTGTACCAAATACTTTCAACTTTTTATTAATAGACTTCACTGTTCTTTTTGTCAGTAATTAAGCCTTTGAATTTTTTGTGTATTCATCTCATGACTTGAACTTTGTGCCTTGCCTCCTACAGTTGATTGTTTGCTTCAATTACACTACCAGGGGCTAAATTGTTCCAGCTTCCAAATCGATGATTCTGTTTTAAAAAAATATTTTTCAATGAGTAAATACAACAGGATAAAAAAACTTTGTCTGTCTTCATTTCAGGCTGCAATGAAGTAACAAAATATGATTATTTTAAGGGGGGGGGGGTATTCTTTATTATACTCACTGTAACTGTTTATTCAACTGTGATACAGGAGGAGTTTTACAGTATTACTCCTTAAAGTATTATCATATTTAAATTTGCCATATTGCTTCTCCCAAACAATAGAATTGGACTGACTATTCAGAGCAATTCAGAGCATTTATGACTCGCATTAAAGCAAAACATTTTTTTTAATAGAAGCATAATCTACTTTTGACTCCCATATAATAACTGTCATATAATATCTTCTTTGGTGGTTGGCATTAATCAAACATTTAATCATGCCTTAGTTGCAGAGTAGAAGACATTTATGAATGATTCTAATGTTACATCCCTCTAATCATTTACACTTTTCCTAAGCAATTTTCACATAAGGCAAGTGTGATTCATACATAATGCTCATAATAGACCATAACATTGCTGTTAAGGACTACAAGAGATTCTGCAATATCCAGTGTGAGTTATGACATGAAAGACCAGTAGGTCAACTGCATTTTGATCTGTGAACCATCAGCTCCTTTATAATGTATGCTTGAAGGCCAGCGAGGACAACAATAAGCTCTCTTTTAGAGAGGATGAGTTTCAGGGGCATTGTTTCCTAAAGGCTGCTGTGTTGATGAGACAAGATGAAATTCTTGTTGAGATCATTGCACTGCCCACAAGAAAGAGAGGTGAAACACAATTTGATTTACATAGCTGCAAAAGAGCAAGCGATGTAGGAGAATGAGTGAATCTAGAAAGGTTGTGTTCTAGAAGATTTTGGAGCCAAGCACCGATCCCTGGAGGATGCTAACTATTACTTTATGGCTACTTGTCTGTCTTTGCAGAGTTATAGGCCTCAAACTATTTTTGAGCCATTCTTATGAGAGAGTTTGTACTATATATGTTATTTATCTGTGAACTCCAGATGGCTGACATTGCTTTCACCTTAGTGTTTATATGTCTAGGCCGAAACAGCTTGAGCCACATGCTTTCCTTGCCACTAATTTGTACCAAGTTGGCCTTTTGCATATGTTCACAGATAGGGACATTGTGGACAATGATTCTCTCACTATCTCTCTCTCCCCTCTCCCTTGCTCTCGCCTCTCTCAATTATACAACGCTGTTTAATTCAGAGCCAATCTGTACGTGCCATGGCAACGTAATCTTTGGAATGTTATGGAAACATGTTGCAGAGGAAGAGACAATGAAGTAACAGTGTGGGGGATTTTACACCATCCTCCACATAAACACAGCAAAATGTATCAGTGAGTAAGAAATCAAAAGCAAGCAGTACCAGCTGAATTTCCATCTTGTTTTATCAGAACAGATGTGTATAAAACCTTACACGTCCGTTAGATATACAGTATTTCAAAAAACATTGTTGCATCTGCACAAATAGTATCGTTACTCAATCCAAAGCCTAAACAAAGAGATTTTATATACAGTATAAGAGACATATTACTTTTATGAGACAAAAGTAATGTTAAATGACCCATGGTTGATGGGAGTTGTTCAGAACCTTCTTGGTACTTTCCTGACACCATCTACACAATGGTTCACCCCCAGCTTTGGAACTTACATAAAGCTGCCACAAACCATGTAATAGGTGTCAATTAGTTGTTTTTTTTTCACTCACAATTTCTTTCAATTATTTTTTTTTTGCTTTACTCATATGATATTTACATGTACATGTACATGAATTTATATAAATACACATAAAATAGAATGCAAAAAAGTATACTTAAAGGAGAAATTTTTTTTTTTGCCATTGGACAGCCCTTTTTTTTTTCTTTTTCTTTTTTTTGACACTTAAAATGATATTATACAACAGTTAGCTCCAACATCTGATTGCATTCCATGGGTGCTGATACTGAGCATAACAGAACTGGGACGTAACCACTTATCCCTCACTACCCCCTGATCAAGGGCACTACTTGGTGTGCAGAATGCAGCAGCGAGGGTCCTCACTAGAACCAGAAGATACGAGCACATCACCCCTGTCTTATCTACACTGCATTGGCTCCCTGTGAAATTTYGCATCGATTTTAAGATACTACTTTTGACATATAAAGCACTAAATGGTCTCGCGCTGCAGTATTTGAGTGAACTGCCAGTGTCTTACGATCCACCACGCCTACTTCGATCAAAGAATGCAGGCTGCCTGTCAGTACCACGTATTATTAAAACCACAGCAGGGGGCGGAACTTTTTCTTACAAAGCCCCAAAGTTATGGAATAGTCTTCCTATTAATGTTCGGGACTCAGACACAGTCTCAGTGTTTAAGTCTAGGCTAAAAACCTGTTTATTTAGCCAAGCATTTTTGTAAATAGATTAACCTTAGGTAAAGGAGCAGATCTGGGGGACTCATGGACGTAGAGTGTTCAGGTAAACTGGTATGTTTAGATGCTGTCCTCCTCACTCTCATTGATCACTCAGGTTTGTTGACGGTGAGGTGATCGGTTGCTTTACATCTCAGGGAGCCCTCATGTTTGTGTTTCCTTCTGGTTCTCCCTTTTAGTTATGCTGTTATAGTTAGTCCTGCCGGAGTCCCTGCTTGCACTCTGCACTAATATACATTCACCTTATACATGTTGACTGTGATCATACCTAACTGCCATCTCTCCTTATCTTGTGTTCTCTCCTTTTCTGCTCTCTCCTCTTTCTCTCTCCCCCTCTCTCCTTTCCCTCTCTCTGTCTCTGTGTCGAGCTATACATGTTCGCTCCTGAGTTGCCAGTGATCCAGACNTCTGGAGCCGTCTAACCCGTCCTGGAGTCCTGCTTCTGGTTGGAGATCTCGTCGCATGGATGCCCCGTCTGGTCTGCCTGGAGTCGTATGGTGGCTGGGGATGGTTTCCATTAAGACTGTCCTATCATCGATTGATGCTCTGGGGACCTGTGACTTCAGTTGTTCGATAGCTCAGGACCGGAATCCCCTACAGTCTACCTGAGCCTCCAGGAACTAACTGGACTCCTTTTAATTTTAATTTTAACACATCTCTTGTTACACTGAACTTCCAGTACACATTATTATGCTGATCAATCCCTGCTATCCGTTGTCACCCAGATGAGGATGGGTTCCCTGTTGAATCTGGTTCCTCTCAAGGTTTCTTCCTATTACCATCTCAGGGAGTTTTTTCTTGCCACCGTCGCCCTTGGCTTGCTCATCAGGGACAATCTTATCATTTTGATTCATACACATTGCATACAAACTTCTTTTTATTGTGTAAAGCTGCTTTGTGACAATGTCAACTGTTAAAAGCGCTATATAAATAAAATTGACTTGACTTGACTTGACTTGAATAAGGGATGTGCAGCCCACTGGCTTTCTATTTTATGCTATTTAGGATTCAACCCTGGAAATCATCTGTTAAGATTATGTGGAAATATAGAGAAATACTTGGGAGATGTAGAGGACTGTCCACTACCTTCATGGTTTATTCTCCCCACCTTTTGACTGTATAGTATTGGTAAGAATTTAACTATTTTTACCTGTTATTTGCACTGTTGGTGTTGGTCGCTAAATGTCAGTCGTCAGATATTTGCCACTTAACCTGCAGCCTTGTGTCTATGAATGCATCACAGCCATGCTGATATTGAGCACAACAACACTCTCTCTCTCATGCGATTATTACTTAATTCTCAGACAATAGTGCAGACAAGACTTATTCAGAGGACTCATTTTGCAATATTTCTAGATTCACAAGTAAGGCTATATGCCATGAACGGTACTGGATGCCAAAATTAACTTTAAATTGACATCTTTATCATTAAAAAAAATCAGAACTCATCCCAAATTCTTATAATATTGGAAAGAACTTAAGGAAGTTTCAGTACTGAGAGTGAGCTGTACCCGTTCCAATTCTATGCAGTCTGTTCAGAGTGGCAATCAGGAGCACTTGGTCCATTAAATTGATGAGTAGTCAATTACGTACTGTAAATCATTCAAGACACTCAAATAGTTGATGAAAATAATGCATTATTTTTACTGGACAGTATAATGAGATTTTCATCTTGGTCATTTTGAAACTCATTAATTTAAAATGAGATGAGGGTGAATTATGTATTCATATGTATTCATGAGACATAAAAGGTTCAATATTGGAATGTATACATATGCAATCACGTAATCCTATACACGTAGCCATTGCATGTCATTTATTTGAAACTAATTTATTGGTCTGTACATACAGATGGAATTATTCCGTATACAGTACAGTGCACTGAAATTATATACACACAATTTGTGTGGCTTATGTAATGGGTTGCTATCATTTGTTAATAAAAAAAAGAATTCCCAACAGGCTCTCGATTATTTCCTCTAATTAAGACTTAAGTATTGGAAATATATTCAGCATTTGGGTACGGCAATAGGAAGGAAAACATATTAACCTTTTAGTATCACACTGGTTGGTTCCTAATAACAGGATAACAGCAGTAAATGTACACCAGGTCAATTAACACATTTGGAGATTAAACTGAATAAGCCGTTAGAATGATACCCTTTAAACTCATAACAATGAATTACACAAATGAAGTACTTTAAACCAATGTAAACTAATTTCCATTGAAAGTCTTGCAGTAGAAAAAATATGCCTCCTGATATATGCTTTTGAATAAAATGTTATGAGGAACTACAATATAATTCAGTGATATTGTGTATTCAAATTTTTATCAGGTCTACTGTGGAGGTGACTGTAAACACCACGCCTCAACCTACAAACATGGATGCAATAGTATACTAGATTAAACTCACACACACACACATGACCTGTGTTATACACAGTATATAAGGGCTTTGAACACATGCACTCACTGCGATGCATACATTCTGTGATTTATTCCGGTTCTTTACCAATCCTGATATTCCTTGATGACTGTTTCCATGTATGATCTTGATTTGCCTAACTGCCGAGGATTGTTCCACCCCTTCCCTCCCCCCCTCCCCCCGCCCCCCCAAGTTTATACCTGTTTGCTGTTCACCTGAACTACTCCTGGAATTTCCTCTGCCTGTTCTGTCTCTTTTCTAATAAATCTCTGCATACATTTTACTGTTCTCTGGCACATTTTATAAGAATGAATAAACTATCCTAAGTTAAATATAGTATAAAAACATTTATTCTGCTTTATTTATACATTTTCAACTTGTGTTTGAGACATACTTCTGTTTGAGACATAAGCTACGGTGCATAATGTATAACATCATTCTGAAGTAAAAAATACAGCCCTTCTGTTAATAGTAGTTCAGCACGTGCCAAAGCTTTAAAGGCAACAGACAAAACACTGCACGTGAGAATTAAATGTCAGTGTGAATACCAACGGATTATGCATGTGATGCTCTTTTGAACATCAGCTCAAGGTTCTTTAGGGGTTATTTGATGACAGTGAATAGATCACAGCATGGGTACACCACAGCACATCTGCATGTCTCCTTCAACTCCAAAGCATTACTGTCATCACACAGAGATCTGCAGAATGTGCAGCAGTTTCAGAACAGGTGGCCTAGACAGGTTGGAAACAGCAGGAAACTGGCTGTGCAGACTGCCTCTACACTCAGATCCCTCCCCTCTCTTACACACACACATACATACACACACACAGGCATGTCGACAGAGTTCAAGAAACCTGCTCCCAGTGAATAAAGACATGGGGCGAAAATGAAATGACAAATTAGAAATGAATACTAATTGCAGAATAAAATGCTGAAACACTACTGGTCTCATCAATTAACTGCACAATTTCTCATTCACTTCCAGTGTATGAGAGATTGCCAGTATATGTTATTGTATATTGCCAATATATGTCTTAAATCTATCCAACTAACAGTCTGCCTTCACCAAGAGACTGCAAGCTCTTGGTCCATTTTTTATGTTTATAATTGTGTCTCTATGTGCATACTAATGTTTGTTATCTATATTGGTTTTCACTCACTGTAATACTGTAAGGTACTTTTTAAATAACAGATTTATTGGACAACAGATTTATTAGACAACAGTGGAAAATGTCCAAATCCTACCTCCAATTCTTGGAACTCATCGTCGTCATCCACATCGTAGGACAATGTATGAATCTTGGAATCTTCCATAGATAAATCCAAGAATTTGTTGTCAGTGAGCATGAGCCCATCTTTAGTAACTGTAGCAGCGGAGTTAGCAGGAGCCATGTCCTCGATAAACGTGGTCTCACAGCAGTCGCTTCCTTCCCCCCAAACTCTCAGAACTCCTTCTGGGTAGAGGATGAGGTTGGGCTTATAAAAAGGGTCCAGAGCCTGGGGCAAGGCACTGGGGTTGAGCAGCTGCGGATGGTGCCCACTTATTCGTGTCCCGTTTCTGTCCTGACCTGTATGCTCAGGGGAATAATTGACCACCATGTGGCCCTGATACTGTGGCGCCGAGTACACCGACACCCTTCCTTCCTTGGTTTCTACCATAACACTTCGGGTGTTGATCAGACCGTTGCATTTGCAGCAATCAGGCCCCAGGTCACCACCAACCCCTGCTGTTGATAACTTCCTCTGAGGAGGATCTTTCTCCTCTTCTGCTCTGGGGGTAGTTCTGAGGTCTGTTTCCATTCTGGCCTAGTGAGCGCTGATCCTGAAGATGGTCCTTGTCCAGGCACTAGTTTGCGTCATGAGTGATCCATAAGAGAAAACATGAGGTGGAAGCATTGCCCTGTTCTCTCCTGAATAGAACCACAACAAACAGGGTCAATAATGTTTTAGCTTTTTATTTAAAATTCATAATTCATTAAATTGCTAAGAAATATTACATGTGTAGCCACCAAATGACATAAAGGTTTTTTTTTTTTTTTTTTCATTTTATCACAAGGCTACCACCAGCCTTGGAGCCTTGTTTGCAAAAATGTAAGAAAAGTCAAATACCCTCTAAAATTCTAAAACATGTTTGTGTGTAAAATGTGACATACTAATCAATATTTTAGGGCTTATGAATGTGCATATGGATGCTTAATAAATATGATTGCTCTATATATATCCACTTTTTACATCCATTTTTGCATTTGAATGTCTTTATATGAGTAATATAAAGAACATAAAGAAATAACATAAAATACGTTCTGTGATACTTAAGATAAATCACTTCTGTGGTTCTGGCTTACTATATAATCTATTTTGTAAATAATACTGTATAATGGCACTTATACCTACACTATTTATCTGAATTGAAGTGTTTCTAAGACCAGTGGTCCAACTCTTCAGTCATACAAATTCTCTTATACATCTTGTGTCATTGATTCTTCTCTTTCTGCCGCATAATAATCTACATCAGTGTGGCCCTGTTCCAGAGAATGTACAGACACTTTTCTGCTAAGTTGGGCAAGTATACTGCACTCCATATATGCAATTTTCCTTTTAGTCCTATTTGATATGTCATCTCAAATTCCTAATTCTTAGAGCTATTTCAAAATTGATGGAATCCTAGTATTATCTCCCAGTTGGAGCATACCAGTGTGATTAATGGCAGATTATAAAGATGAGTCAATGAGACTCCTGAATCTCACTTTCATGCTCATAGTGCCAAATGGTAATAATAAGTTCTGAACTTATTCACTGCGTGGACCCCAATATTTGATTTATTTGGTATAAAGTACAGATTCATACACATTTTTTAAAAAGTAAATATACTCATAAGTGACCAAAAGTAATTTGTAACTAAGATTTCATATAAATCTTATTTTATAAATAAAAGATTTAGAAATTAATAAATGCCCACAACAGAGACCTTGTGAAAAACATGAACATCTAATTTAGTTTATTTAAGTATAATTTTTTTGAACTAAATTAATTCTAAGTTAATTAATGAAATATTAAACCTGCATTACTTTATGTAATCACTGGCGTATGTCAGATGTCGTGGCCTGCTCTTCGTCAGCTTTGATTGTATCCAGAGTTTCTCATGTTAATGCAAAAACCTATTCCTCTGTTGATATGGTTCTTGGCTGCGAGTTCAAATACCACTCTCATCAAATATTAGCTCTACCTCTCTTTCACTTCATTCTCTGACCTCAAAAGACATTGCGGTGCTTTAATATGATCTGATATCTCTGTAACATCATCACTAGTAATACAAATGTTGATGCTTGACCTACTGATGCTGACCACGATGAATAGAATTCTTTACACAGTATTATCTGACACCATAGTGCCTACTTAACCTTTTAAATTTCAAATACCCGATGGTGAGTCTAGATTTCTGTTTAGTAACACTATGCATGCTTAGACTAAAAAAATATTTTATTTATCCCTCTGGGGGAAACTGTAAAAGGTTATAGTCTATGTTGTTCAACAGAAGAGCAGAAAAGGCTCCGAAATACTGTAAAATCTTGATAGAAAGCAAAAGATCACAGTTTTTTTTTTTTTTTTTTAAGTAAGCATAGTTATGGAATGATATAATCATATTACAACGAATCACTCAATAAACAGATGAGACTAGAAAATTGTAATAAAATTACAAAGCGCAACAATATAAAGTTTTCTTTTTAATCACAACTGTGTATCACTTATAGTCTGTCATATGAATAGGCTAGTGGGTAGATTCGTAGTTGCACCAAATGATTCATTACAAAAAGAACGCATGCAAACAGGAGATAGTGAATTTAGGCGATGTCTTGTGTTTTTGTTAAGTGTTTGCGTTCAGACTGTTAGGGATTTCGGGGATGCAGTGAGAGCTGTCACTGGGGCTGCACTATAACCTTCCAGCACGAAAGACAAAAGAGCTCAAATAACATTAGTAATAGGTATCTGACCTGAGCATCCGCCTGGACAGACTTCAGTTAGGCATAAAATCGGCAACGCTATACAATCAAAATTCATACCTAAAGCTCGTGTCTCTAACCTTCTGGAACACGTAAATGAAATCTGCCTTCAGGAGGCTGTAATGCATCGGCGGCATCCTGGTGCAATCATTCATTTGCTGTACAAGTTCGTGATCAGCCTGGTAAAGCAAGCGCTTACCTTCCGAGCCGAGCGCGTGCCATTCGACATTCAAAACACTCGCTGATTTCTGTGTCGTTATGTCCGTCCTGGTGTGTGTGTATGTGTGTGTGTGTGTACAATTGTACAGAAGGTTAAACCAAAACCTCAATCCAAAGTGTAATTATTTGTGAAACGGAACGAAAAGAAAAAGAGGCTGATGGAGTGGACGCGCCTTTCGCGTGGAAGCGGTGTGGAGGATGCTGCGTGGTGACACTTTTTTTTTTTTTTTCTTCAACGTATTACACACACTCTCCTGCATTTCAAGCACGTTTCATACAAGGTGTAGGGGCTGCGTGCGTGCGTGCGCGCGACTAGTGTGTACTATAGACTCATATATGCGCGTGTGTGCGTATATATATGTCCTGAACGTGTCTACTATGTGATA
>QMIH01000509.1:311202-383916 GCA_003987875.1 Clarias batrachus
ATATATACGGACAGGACGCGCGCACGCACATTCGCGCACACGCACGCACGCAGACCCTACACCTTGGACAAACCTTGACAAACTCACACATACACACGAGAGTGAGTATACATATGCATATGTATATAATCAAAGACACACACACACACACACACACAGTCAGCCAAAAATGCATACACAATTCAGGAAAGGAAAATGAGTATGATGCATTTTATATGAATACAATATTAATAATGTTATCACATTATTATCCTAATATTATCATGCGTCAATATATAACGCAAAACAATAAATGTAGTATTACAATATTTATACCCGTTTTTCTTTCCCTGAACTGTGGTTAAATTTTTTGGCTGACTCTGTATGTGTGAGTGTGTGTGTCTTTCAATATGTATACATATGTACAGTATACTCACACACACATATACAGTGTGTGCGAGAGAGAGAGAGAGAGAGAGAGAGAGAGAGCGCACTCGAGTTCCTCTTGGTCCTAAAGACCAATCCGTTACGGGACATTCCAGTGCAAATGTCATCTGTGCGCATAATTTTAACCTGTGTAACATAAAGTATAACTCGAAAAAAATAAACCTTGATGTTTGAGAAAAATGATGGTTTAAACGCAGTGGGTGCTTTGATCAATTTGGTTATCAGATTTCCCATAAACCTTGGGTCGTTTGGTATCACCTAAGTTGATGTAATACTGCCACCTAGTGATCTTTCCTGGGTAGAAAGAACTTAAAGGACATAAAGGAGAATATCTCCCACAGAGTAAATGTAACTAGAAGATCTTTCTATTTGCAAAACATATATCCAAACACACTAAAAGTAAAATGAAAAGAAATAATGATTCTACTATTTTAAGTAAGGTCAGACCTTATTGGTGCAGAGGGTAGTGTTACTGACGCACACATCCAACACCCCGGGTTTGTTCCTGAGCTCTGGTTACTTTCTGTGTGGAGTTTCTTTGCATGTTCTCCTTTTGCTCACTTGGGTTTCCTTGGGGATCTCCAGTTTCATGCCCTGTCCATAAACGGTAAATGCTAATAGACGATTGAGTGGCAACATTACATTTCCCCCAAGTGTGTGTGTGTGGGGGCGCATAAAGCCCTGTGATAAACTGGAAACCCATCCGATCTGTCACACACTGTTACCAGGATACCAGGATAGACCTCTGGACCCCCCCCCCACCCACCCACGACTGGGAGTAAAATAAAATGATAACTAAAAGTAACTTATTATTTTTCATTTATAAAATAAATAACAATAACACCATAACACCATTTTAAACTGTGTTTAAAATTTAATTTGTTCATAGCATATTTATTAATTCAATCAATTATCAGTTGGAGAAAAAAAATCTCCAAATGTATCAATGCCATTGGTGTTTGGCATGGTCACTCCGGTGCCACATTCCCTCCAAATTAATTCATGGGTGCCCCGCTAAGAGATGATTCACCCAGCTTTAATATTACAACTTCTACTCATGGTCTTCCCATCACATCACTTTCATTTCATCAGTATTCTCGCAGACCAGTTTAAGCAGAAGAAACTCTATTTGTAGGTGTAGCATTCTGTCAGATTGTCATTACCATCATGAAAACAAAACAAATTCTCCTTGACACAGTATGATTGAAAGGAGCAGAGAGCACCACTAAGCATGAGGGAAAATGTGTTCCTGTCAGAGCAAGTAGGCAGAGCAATATTGTCTCTTTCACTCTCTGGTATGAATGCTGCTGGAGAGCTCAGCAGGGGGGGTCACCCCTTCACCATCTTGACTGGGTAGCACTGGACAGTTGTCATCAGTGTTCTGCTGCATTGCTCTGGCAACACACTAAGTAAAGGTCCTGGGAGAGACCCACCAGGAGATGATCTACCCAACTCTGGCTCTCTAACTTCCATTCCAGAATCTCCTTCATTTAGTCAATCTGCTAACAGACTAGCTTAGGCAGAAGAAGCTTATCTGCTACGGGACTGTGACCTAGAAACAAGAGCAGGGTTAAGTTAATGCTTGTAGTTCAGTTCTCTTGGTTCGGACCAAAGCATTAGTTTTGTCCTGGTTCGCTTAATGTTTACAGTGGCATTTTCAATCTTGGACTAAATGACAATAAAGAAGGCTTCTACAGAAATAGATTTTAGATGTTTGTTTCTTTACCAAATTAAATAATTATGAAGAGTTACAAATTGTAACATCTAAAATAACACAAGCATGGCTCCAGATGACAGATAAAATGGTCTACAAAATTTTACGACTTGATTTTATCTAGACAGTCACCAGTGGCAACCGTCTCTCTCACACACAGACAAACGAATAAATAAATAAATAAAAGGCAAGCAGTGATCTTCAATCCTTTGATAGACTCTCCCTGCTCTTATATCTGCCTGTCTGGTACAAGAGCACAGGAATACATGTGACAGTACAGAAGTGATGCAGCGGTGACATACTTGCCTTTATCATGTGTGAAGATCGCAAGTTTGATTCTCATGTGATGCTACAGCCTTGTGTGAGTAAATTTCAATATGGCAACAAAGTTGACGTTATACTAACTCAGAGCACACAGATACAGAAAGGGTTTATTTATGGATGTATTATTTGGTATCACCCAAATGAGGATGGGTTCCCTATGGTTCCTCTCAAGGTTTCCTCCCCATGTCATTGGGGATAAATGTATTTTATTTATATACAGATTTGTTTTATTCCTTTAAAACTCCTTTGCAAAAATGTCCATGGTTAAAAGCACTGTACAAATAAAATTTTATTTAACTCAAATAAATCAAAGCACCTCCAGAGTCAAAGGTTTTATTCTCACCTCAGGTCTTTTTTTTGTGGAGTTTGCATGTGCTTAGTGGGTTTCCTCTGGGTACACTTCCACAGTCCAAAGACATGCAGATTACGCTAATTGGTATTTCCAAATTGCCATTGTGTGTCAGGGTGTGCGTGGTTGTGCCCTGTAATAGAGTTGTTCCCCACGTCTCTTAGGATAGGCTCCAGGCCTCCTGTGACACATGAGCACTATAGCGAAAGATTGAGATGAAAGTGAGAGAGTGAATAAAATAGGTGATGATTTATCCACTGTTTAGGACATTGGTAGCTCAGGTGGTAGGTTTCTCACCTGCTACGCAGGAGGCCTGGATTCAATTCCCACTCAATGCCTAAACTCCAGCCACCGGATACAGTCAGGTCAGGAGGGGCATCTGGTGTGAAAACATGTGCCAAATTCTGTGTGAACCGGATGGTCTGCTTTGGCAACCCATTAATGGGATCAGGCGAAAGACTAACAAATGTCTAAAAATGGTTTCCTTACTCCTTCTGAGATTGTAAGTAAAAAGAGTGTTTGGCGCACCTTTTGTTTTACAACATAGCACTGACTGTGATTTGCATTTAGCTGAGACATGCTGTGTTCTCCACAGCCTGTTGTAGACATGAGAAAATGGCAACTCATGCATAGAGCTCAGCCCTGAGACAGAGTAAGGTCTTTGGCAACATACTTTTTTTTTTTTTTTTTTGATAGGATAGACAAAAACATCAGAAACTGGAAAACTGAAAACTCTGTTTACACAAAGAAAAACAAATTGAAAGACAAAAGAAAGAAGGAAATGATTCTTTTCATAGTTCTTTGTGAGTACACACATACTTAAGACCTATGTGAATGCCCAGAATGTCTTATAAGTTTAAGGAATGTCTTATATTTACTATGTAAGAGTCAACCAAACCGACCTACGTTCTAGAGGTACTGTCAAGAGACACGTAAAAATGTTAGCATGCAAGACCACATAAGTTTAAAATCCTGTGAAAAAAGATACATTGCATGTCAAGATGCCAGGAACACTCCATCACCAGTATTGTATTTAGGGTATTGTTGTGTGTTCAATTTGCTTTGCAAAGGAATTTGCTACTTAAATCGTAATTAAATCATTTTCAACCTACACACGTCTGAAATGTGATCTCGGAAGAGAATTTGCGAGGGAAAGCGCGGGATTGTCGCGACGGTGTCGCTCACTGTTATGAGCGCGCTTGTTGTACGTCTTCATTGAAAATACCGTAACAAAACTGAGCACGCAAAGACGCGACACGTAAACGTCCCAAAAGACAGTCAAAATGCACAAAAAAAATGCACTGTCTGTCTTCAATGAATTGGCTAAACCTTGGCACAGGAACGGCAAGGTCGTGAGACGAAGACATTGACTTTTCTTTGCAGATCTTGCGTTTCCGTTACCGTTGTCATGACAACAGGGAAACTATAACATTAAGCAACTTACAAGACGGAAACTATAAACTTTAAGCATTAATCTCGGGCCAGGATCGCCGTAACAATCTTCACATATACTAGAAAGCTAACGACTTATTGATGAGTATAACAGGTTTTTATTTTAAGGTAGGAAACATGCATTGTAATACATTGTATTCTTGCTAATTTGAGATGTGCAGGCTGGGTCCCGATTGACTTGCCGTGCGGTCCTGATCTAGTCCTGATCTAAATCATATAAATACAGCATAATTTGTCTAAAGGAAAGAAGTTTACTTCTGATACTGTGCACAGCCACGATGATTTGACATCACAATTGGGGAAGGAGACAGAAGTTAATGACTAGGAATAGCAACCGGATGAAAGTGGAGAATTACTGTTAGTTGCAACCTCGAGTTGAAAGCTGCATTTATCTACTAGTGGTAGTACAGTTTCCATTTTATCGATTCAGTGTATTAATATAATATTAATAACTTATATCAGGAAAAGCTGACCACAAATTAGGAAAGCATACGATGCCACTGCACCAATTATTTATTAAGTATGAAGCCATAACTTTCTCTCGAGTTACTTAAAAAGTATTTTATAGATATATATAAATATTTAAAAAATGGTTAAATATACAAGGAAGTTCAAATCAAACTACAACTTTTGATGACATTTCTTGTGAATGAAGGCATAAAAAGAAATCAACATAGACTTCGAACAGAGTATGATGAGACTTTTATCTGCATTAAAAAAAATTTAATAGTATGAACCTTTTTTAAAGAAGGCCATATGTCTGTGAATGACAATCCTGGGCTGAGGTGGCCCACGGCATTAGTTCCTGAGAATATTCCGTGATTGAAATGTGATCCTCGAAAATCAACAGATAACTTGCCGGAAGAGACTCATCATGCTTGCAGGAACTGTAAATTAATTCACCACTTGCATGTTACAGAAACATCTCCTGTAAATTCTTGACCTCTCTGTAAGCGAGTTCCACATGTTTGGGCCATTACTGGAGTTCCTTGGAGGCCAGTATTTCAGACAAGACCTAGGCAGAGTATTGTGGCTCTGGCATACTGAGGAAACTTTCTCTCTTGATGGTATCCAAGCACTAGTGAAACTCTGAGGTAAGTGCATTAGTGTAGGTAGAATGATATAGAGAAAAATGTGTTTTTACTCTGGCAATTGTGTTCTGTTTTTCTGCACAATCAAAAGTTTCGGTTTGACTTAAACTACCCTTCGTAGGGACGATAGAGGACCTTTAAAGACTCAATGCAAAAATTTCAGATTTTAACCTAAAATAGGTTATATTGGCTAACCTAATATATATATTGATGTTAAAATGATAATACGAAATATGTTTAAACTATGAAGTTTACTATTACAATTTTAAGCTATTCAGCTACTGGGGTCAACATTTCCACTTCCGGAACTCTAGACCGGAAACACACCGAAAGTCTTCACGTAGAAGGGTAGCTGGCTATATTGTGAATAAGATTTCTTTTCATAAACAACTAGCTAAGTTAAGAAAACGAGTTCAGGCTGGGCAACGATATTTCATCACGGAGAAGAAAATCCCATCGACTGAGGGAGAAAGCAGTGAAGCCGCGGAAGTCGTGTAACACTGGAGGTAAACGATAAATACATGTTTTATTTTGTGCAGTTTCTGGCTAAGCTAAGCTTCGGGCCCGCCGTAACAGTGCGCTAGTAACCGCGAGTTAGCTAGCTGCAAGCTTAGCCTGCTAATTTACAGGTAGCGGTCGCTCGCCCTTTATCGTCTTATCCTAATTCCGCTCCACTGAGTTTTAGAATTTTTATTAACGCTTTATAGTTGGATATTTTCCTAACGCCCATGAGGGAAGGTTGTAGATGTAATTTTAACAACTGTTTTGAAGTCGAAAGTGAGCTATGAGTTGTGACAGTCCGGTGAGGCGGTGGTATGTTAGCACTGAGGAGGGGGAGTGGCTCAGTAGTCGGATAGATGTGAGTCAGCAGCGAAAGTGAATCTTTTTGAGAAAATTTAGAAATTAATTTAAGTAGTTATAAACAATCTAATGAACGTATAAGAATATTATTACCGCTGTGAGGAAGTTTCATTATATGTAAGTTTTGTTTTCTCCTGCTTGAACGAGAGTGAAACTTGGCACCAAGTGACGCTTGGACGTGGAAGTGGGTAGAGCAGGCTTTGGGTTGCAAGGCCCCGGATTGTTCACTGCTGGCTTTTTAACATGAACTAACGGGAAAAGAATGTGCTGTTTCATTAGCTTACTGCAGGCAGCTAGTGTTCACGCCCAGGGACTCGCCACCTGACCCTTAACTGGATGAAATGAGTCACGAAACATTAATGTTAGCTTCACAGCAGTGTTTAGTCGCTCGCTAAGATCTCGGCATTAAGGGTACTGTATACATCTTTCTATCTGTTTTAAAATGCCTAGAATAGGTGAAGTAGCTAGTTCGCTAAATAGCGAAAGATTCCCTAAAATGTTAAATTAATTTCTTTGTGCTTTTTTTTTTGACATATTGACACAGGTTTAATCTGCGTTTAGTTCTACCTCACTGTTCCTGTTTCTCATTCATTCTTACTCATTCATTGTCTATAGTGCTTTTTCCTGTACACTGGATAGGGCATGAGGTGGGGGACTCCCTGGGTGGTGTGCCAGACCATCACTGTGTGCACACGCGCTTATTTAAACACTGTGAGGAGTTTGTGAACGCCAATTAGCCTAATCTGTGTGTTTTGGACTATGGGAGGAAAACAGAGCAGTTGGAGGAAACCCACCAAGCACGGGGAGAACATGCAGACTCCTTGCGCACAGACTCAAGACGGGAATCAAACCCTTGACCCTGGAGGTGAACCTCAGTGCTAACCTCTAAGCCACCGTGCCAGCTTCTCATTCATCCTTTTCAGTTTCATTTGCTGAACTTGCAGACAGTTGAAATTCATGCAAAGTATAGCTTTAAAAAAAAGTTTAATGTTTTACTTGACCTAGTTGCCAGGATAGGACCAGGATGTTTTTTTATGTGGTATTTTTTTGAGGAATTTATTTCACACACTGATAAGACATATATTTTTTATTCATTTGTCAGCTGTCATGGTGGGCGAGCGGCGTAATGGGAACTTGCTGGTTCAGCTTGGTACGAATCAGCAGGCTTACCCAGAGGAGCTGATCCGTCAGAGACGTACCCATGATGGCCAGACGGAGTACCTGATCCGTTGGAGCCTGCAGGCTGTAGATGATGGCTCCAGCTCGGGGAGTGGTGGTAACGAGGGAGGCGGCAGCAGTAGTGGTAATTCTGGTGTGGGAAGCTCCAGTGGCTGCACATCTGGAGAGAGTAAAACAGAGAATATCTTAATGTGGATGTCTACGGAGGATGTGTACGCCAACTGCCCGACGCTACTGGGAAAGCGACCACTGCAGGAGGAGAAGGCGAGACCCAGTGGTCAGTTCCCCTCCGATGTCACCTTCGATGAGGTAGATCTCTGCGACATGAAGGAAGATGTTAAAAACCTTGTCGAGCGAGCACGGAAGCAGATGGCCAAAAACAGTGATTTTGCAATTAGCCTCACACACACCATTCATGTGCTGAGCGCTTATGCAAGCATTGGCTCATTGGTTGGAGTCTTCAAGGAGACTGGGGCACTAGACCTGCTAATGGAGCTGCTGGGAAACAAAGAGCGACAAACTCGCCGCAGTGCTGGCAAGATGTTGCGTGCTCTGGCCTCACATGATGCAGGTATTTAAGCACTGTTAATGAACTGTTTGCACACACCAGTCTAACTAACCATATCATATGTAAAATTGTACATTGTATGTCAATACCCATTGTATGTCAATATGCTTAAATAGAGAATGGTCAATTGATAATCAACAATAGGTAATGTCCACATTTTTATATTTTTATAAAAATAACACCTAGCATTATGGCCAAAAGTATGTGGACACCTGACTATCATCTCTATAGATGTCCATTCCAAAAGCATAGGATTTAACACACTACTGGTCCACTCCTTGCTGTTGTAGAAACCTCTTCCAGGGTGGATTACCACTATATTTTAGATCACACTGTGGGGGATTTAGTTTATTCAGTCATAAGAGCTGTAGTGAGGTTGTGCACTGGCATCAAGGGAAAAGACCTGTGGCACAATCAGCTTTCCAATTTTTCCTAGCAGTGTTCAGTGGGGTTGAGGTCAGGCCTGTGGGCAGTCCACTCAAGTTCTTGCATGTCTTCATGAACCTTACTTGAGCAAAGGGACAGTAGCTACCTTCACGTGGACGATGTGTCTTTAATCTGAACAAAAACATTCTGATTCGAGATTCTAACTTGTCTGTTTACATGGATTTCGATCCAATAAGATGTGCATTTACTTGCTCAAAGTATTTATTATTATTATTATTATTATTATTATTATTATTAATAATAATAATAATAATAATAATAATAATAGGAATAATATTGTTTAAATTAATATTTGGATATGTGCAGAGTGGTTCTCTGAGAAGTGTTTAATGTGCCTGCGATATTATGGCAGTAGTTACTCTCGGGAGTAGCAAATGCACCTAGAGTCATACTGGGCCAGGTTTGACCTCCCATTAATAAAATTCAACGTTTGTGGCAGATGTTTTGGGAATACTCACATATTTTTCAGATTCAGATCAGAAAAGTTTTATTGCCAAGTACGCTTGCACGTACAAGGAATTTTGTTTTAAGTATTTGAAAGGTCCTGGCAAAATAGTCAATAAAATCCATTAGCTAAGTTGACTTAGCATGCAGGTTCTGGTGGAAAAAATGGGCTCCGCAGCATAATGTGCCTTTTTAAACTTAAAACAATCTTGTTGGTGAGACGAGGGGGAGTGTCGTAGAGCTTTTTTATTTTTTGGTTAGTGTTGGTGATTTCTAGAGCTCATATTGAATCACTGAGGTATAGCTGTTCATGCTATTAGTGCTGCTCACATGTTTGCAGTATTTGGGACAGTGCAACGGGTCACTAGTTGTCAGGATCATAAGTTACTAGGTTACTTGATGCTTCGGTTCGTTTTGGCCCTGACTAAACATTAGGAGTGTTCTGATGTATGTTGAAATACCCTAGCAATAAAAATGCCACCAAATATTTAGAGTCAGACACAAGGTAATTTTCTGAGGAATTGTCCTTCATCTTTTATAACTGAAAGCCCAAAAAGCAATAATGATCAGAGTACACCAAGGATAAATGTCACTTGTAAGTAATGACAGCCTTCAGTGATTCAGCACACTGTGCACAGTCACCTCGCTGAAACTTGCATGATTTGTACATGTTTTTTTTTTTGTTTTAAGTTTGGATAGAAGTAATGTTAGTGGCTAGAAGTAATGTTATGTTTTTGATTTTGTAATACTTTATCAGAGGATGAAATGGTTTTCAGCATGAAATGGGTTGCACTTTCTGGAGGTTTCATTCAAGATTCTTTCATAAAGTAGCATTGTTAAGTGGAATCAGGAAGGGAGGGTTTTATAAGGAAACTTCAACAGAGTTTTATCAGTAGTTTTATGATTATGAGATGGAGTAAAACCTGCTGCTCTTTGGAGCTGAATAAATAGTATTCTGTTTGCTCAGACTTTACCTGCAAAGGTTTATCCACAAGAAACAAACTGTATAAACATTGAGCCGGAATGGAGAGTATTCGAGGACAAACAAACTATGGAACTGGCTGTAGACTCTTTAAGGCCTTTTTAACTTCTTGTAACAATAATACAGATCTGTAATAATAATAAAGATCTAATAATAAAGAACTGTCTCTACGAGTTTTGGGTGTTGGAGTACTCAAATTAATTTTTTGATGTAACGAGTGATCTAACTCGTTAGGTCCGCCATTCAAGTACTCAGTTACTTAGTTACTTTTTCAAAAATGTAATCCGTTATTCAGACAATTTATGTAATCTGTGAGCCAGACAGCAGTCATTCCCAATCCATTAGTGTGTGTGTGTGTGTGTGTGTGTGTGTGTGTGTGTGTGTGTGTGTGTGTGTGTGTGTGTGTGTGTGTGTGTGTGTGTGAGAGAGAGAGAGAGAGAGAGTCATCCTACAAGCCTTCTCCCCAATAACCCCCCCCCCCTCTGTTATTCCTGCTGTTATACCCCTATCTTACCTATGCGGTTTGACCTTGCGAGGACCAACATGCAGAAAGATGGAAACCTAATCACAGCGCCAAAACTCACAGTGAATCATGATGAACCGTACTTACGGCCACCACACGTAGGTGAAATGGAGGTTTTAGTAGTTAAAAGATTATGAGCCAAACTTCGCAGAGTGATGATTGTAGAACAATTATAAAGGTCTGGACTAAAACAACATGCATGTGGACGCGGACGCACAAAGGAGTTTTCATTTTCTGCAATGGAAAAGTACTCTAACTAGTTACTTTTCTCAGAAGGTAACGCAGTAATGTAACTTAAAAAAAAAAAAAAAAATTATGAATTTTTTAATGTAATTAGTTACTTTGAAAAGTAACGTCCCCCAACAGTGGTCTCTACCTTATGTTAAAAGATGGCAAACTCAAAATGTAGAATGCGTCTGCTTACACAACTTTGTTTTCGTGCAGTCTCTTGTATACCTATGCATGTGCTTTCATGACTTTCAAAAATGTAGCACAACTTTTCATCATTCTGGATGAATCCATGTTTATCATATTCTTATTAGCAGAGAATGTGTACCACTGCTGAAGTTCAGTGGAAATGAGCAAGCAGAAAGTAGGCTTATGATGATTCAGTGCTTCTTATTTTATTCCCTCACACTCACTCATTGAGGCCGGCCTCCCCTCTCTCTCTCTCTCTCTCTCTCTCTCTCTCTCTCTCTCTGACACAAAAAGATGACACAAATAAATAACCTTGAGAATATGCTACAGGATGCACCTTTTAACTGCTGTGCCTAATTCACAACTGACTCTCGACCATGCCCCTTGCCACAGTTTGTGTTGTGTCCAAGGTGCAAACTGCAGTTCTGGAAAATGAGTCCAAAGCAAAAGTGCCAAAATATGTAGTTCTTCATAATGACCACTATCAGCGGGATCCAAAAGTGAGTCAATGCTCATAGACCCCAATGTTAATATATGCCACTTTTAAATAGAAATAAATGTTTGAGGCCCGGTTTGCAGCCTGATTCTGGTCTCCATAGCTTGATAGCACTTTATTTTAACTTGCCACAAGAAATGCAGGATTTGACTCAGGAAGACATATAGGGTATGGATAACAAAGGTCAGTCATATGAAAAGTAGAGTAAGCATATAAATAATATTCGATATTTTAGCAATTTATGGGAACTGATGCAAGTAAGTATGTTTGAACCAACGTTTACGAATTAAGAGGTTTAGGAGGAGTCAACTCCTGCCAAGATGGCAACAACCAGAGCTTCCACAGCTGAGCTTCAAAACCGCTCTTCAGAAAACCTCTGGATAAGGAAACAAAAAAAACATGGAGGGTTTGTGCTATGCTTATACAGTTTGAGGTTGTGTTCAAGATTGGTGGACTAAATGAACAAATGATAATTCGGAGTAATCATCAAATGAAATGAAATGGTAATATAAATTGTGTGAGCATTTGACTCTTCACCCCAAATAGTTCATTTACAAAAATATATCCAGTGTGCCAGTGTCTTTCTTTGACAAAGTGGCTCTTGCATAATGTGGAGGTGTGTTTGGGGTTATTGTCCTGTTGGGCAGCAAATGACGCTCCAACTAAGTGCAAACCAGATGGAATGGTATGTCACTGCAAAATGTTGTGGTAGCCATGCTGGTTAAGTGTGTCATCAGTTTTGACTAAGTCACTAACAGTGTCGCCAACAAAGAACGCCCACACTATCCGACCTCCTCCTCCATGCTTCACAGTAGAATCCACACATTCAGGAACAGTTTGTTCTGTACCAACCCTTCCTCTGCACAAGACACCTGATGGTCTAAAGCACATTAAGAAGGCAAGAAATGTTGCACATTGAGCCTTGATCAGAGTTATATGTGAACTGAAAACCATTTCAGTCCAGGTCCTAAAATAGAAAACATGGTACATGATCAAAATATAAAGAGTAAAAAGTAAATTAGCTTGCAGATAATCATATATATTTGAAAATCTGGCGAACCTTATCAAATTTATTAAAGATATTACACATTTGGACCAATTTGTGATAATACCATGATCTTGTATACCTTATATGAATTGTTCTTTTAGCTCTTTTGTTGCACTGGCTTATCATTGCCCTTGTTCTGTTTTCACACTAGGTATAATTGGTCATATTGTGCCCAAGTATGTTTACCTGTGAAGGGGTGTGGTATTTTAAGCAGCGACTGATCTTGAAGTTGTGCCGGAAGTAGGACAAATGGGCAAAGTATAAGGATCTGAGAGACTTTAACAAGGGCCAGATTGTGATGACTTGAAGCCTGGGTTAGTGTATCTCCCAAATGGCTGGTCTTGTTCTCAGAATGCAGATGGTCCTAATGCGCAGTGGTTAGCACCTACAAAATGTGGTCTAAGGAACGACAACTGGTGAACCGAGACAGGGTTATGAGTGCCCAAGGTTCAATCATGTGTGTGAGGAGCAAAGGGTAGCCCAGATACCACCCCACACCTTCAGAGGAATTGCAGAGGCGGTGCCAGACAGGTCAGAGCTTTTTTGGTGGCACATGGGGCACCTACACTATATTAGGCAGGTGTTTCAAACATAATATCTATTCCAAGTCTCACAGTCCAGACTCACAACGATCACAACGTTTAGTAATTCATTGAGATTTCTACCCTTAAAAGCTGTGGCAGAACAATCAATCCATGAACATCTTTACATCATAATATTATTACAAATGGCAGCATTTAATTGTCATGAAAAATTATACTTGATTGATTATACGTGCTTCTAATTCTCACTTAAGGGTTAACCAGACATTCCATTAGCCTGTTGTATCAGATCCAGCATAGTTTGCAGGCGCTTTTGCATTCAGTGGTTTTTATAACTCTGTTATAAATATAATATTGATATAAAAAAAACCTCTCTCTTGGACGTGTGTGCACACTAGTCTTTAAAGAAGCATGTGATTGCAATGAAGTAAGGTAAGCATGTCAACATGCTCAGAACTGATACTTGTTCTGCGCTTTAAAGCAATGTTTCCTGCTGCTGAAAACATTTTTCATTGATGAAAGTTTTTTCTTAATCACTCTCTTCCATTTCGCAGCCCGCAACAGAACGCTCCCTCAAATCAATACAAAGCTAACTGTTTCTCCTTCCCCATTGTGGGTATCGTAAGCGCTTCTTCTTAGTCTGTTTTCCTGGTGGCTTGCATCCGGAAGTGCGCTGTCTCATGTCAAACAAATAATTGCACAAAAACATAACACTCGAGGAATCGTTTCAGCCCTAGTATAGAGAATGCTAGTATAGAGAATGCATTCCGTACACTTGTTTGTTTATTTATTTAAAAATGTTTTGTTTAAAACAAAAATCTTTTTCAAAAGTTTTTGTTTTATACCTTATTCCTGAGTGAGTATTGACATCATTCACGTCAAATATTCATCAGATTTTAGCAACTTTCAAACTTTCATGTGCATCACTTTCCAGTTCAGGTACATGCTATGTCATCACTCAAGGTCAATGGGTTTCAAACCCTACACTGTTTTCAATTTTTGTCCTTTTTTGCACTTCCAGGAAGTCGTGCTTATGTACTGCTCTCCCTAAGCCAGCAGGATGGCATTGAGCAGCACATGGACTTTGACAACCGCTACACCCTACTGGAGCTATTTGCTGAGACCACGTCTTCAGAGGAGCATGGGATCTCTTTTGAGGGAATCCACCTCCCACAGGTAAAAATCTCATGGAGTGTCTTGGCTCCTTTTTCCACTATATTGCCACATCAAATTAAAATATATTGCATCATTTGACATCCTATTTTTTTTCTTTCCTTTGTGAAGTAACTCTTCATTTCTTTTTTTATATAGTCACTTCTAAAAGAACAGAAATTTTGAGCTCGGTTACTTTTATGCGTAATGCAACTGGACAGGGACACCAGATATCTTGTTTTTTTTGTTTTTTTTTCACTTTTTTAAGGAGTATTGACTGCAAAATAATGTTTAACAATGATGAAGAAAACACTTGATTGTATCAAATGCTTTTATAGATTATGAAAAATCTTTTGCTTGTAAGAAAGTACAAGCAATGACATGGTCTGCATTCCTTAAAACATGCACTTTTAATATTGGATGTGATTCTGTATAGATTCCAGGCAAACTGCTGTTTTCTCTGGTGAAGCGCTATCTGTGTGTGACCTCATTAATGGACAAGCTCAACACCACAGGCGGTGAGTTGAGCACAGAGCGGCAGGAGCCTGGCCCCTCCTCTTCCACAGCAGCTCATCAATCAGAGCAATCGCGGCTACAGCGGGAGTTTGAGTTCACCATGGCAATGGCAAACCTCATCTCAGAGTTGGTACGAGTGATGGGCTGGGACCGTAACCGCCAGCCCCCCGTCGCGTCCCCTATAACATCTGGCGGACAGGAGGAGTCAGAGGCAGATGTAAATAGGCGCACACTGCGTTCCATTTTCCAGCCTCGTTTTTCTGCTTCTCCCGTTATGACGGCATCAGCAACACCAGCCCCTGCTCCACCTAAGAAGAAGACAAATGGTTTTAGGACCCGTACAGACTTCTCCACACGTTCGGCTTATGTGGAGTACGTGCAGGAGACTCTGAAGAGCGGCATGCATGTTCGCATGCTGGAGGACTATGAGGAAGTCAGTGCCGGTGATGAAGGAGAGTTTCGCTACAGTAATGACGGCTCACCACCTGTCCAGGTAGACACATTGTTTGGTCTTTCCTTGTGTCTTTCTTAAACACTGTCAGGTGTGTGACAGACTTTGTGATTATGTTGTAGGTATTCTGGAACTCAATCTCCAGAACATACTGGGTGCACTGGCACATGATTGAGATCCTGGGTAATGGGAGCAGTGGACAGACTGAGAAAGAAACTCAGGAAAAGGCTTTTTCTCTAACTGAGACACTTAAACTTACTGCAGGTAGGAACAATGTTACTGCAAAGAGATGCTTTTTTCCCTTGTAACATTTGAGGAAGGCAAACTAACAGTGGCCTGACTGGAATGTACAAAATGCCCATAATATATATAATTACTCATTTTTCATGTTTTTTTTATCTGTAACCTTTCCTCTTCCCATGTGACAGTGAGTCAAATGTTCTTCTTGAAGCCACCTGGTGGTTTGTACTCATTACCGTATCTGACGGACAGCCTGCAGGATGATGCAGACATCCTTACTCGTGCTGAGTGGTGGGAAGTGCTTTTCTTCATTAAAAAGCTGGAGCCAAAGCAGCAACAGGAGATCAACAACATTCTTCGGCAGAATCTTGATGAGCAGGCAGTTACAGTTTTCTGATTCCTGTGTGCAAAGTTAGGATAGAGAATGGACTTAGACAGTCATTTTTTCATCAATATCTAACTGATTTTTTTTTTTTTATTATGAAATGTCTTTATGTAGACCTTTCAATTTTTATCTTTCTTTTTTTGTCAGATGGTGGAGCTGGATGAGGTTACTTTAATTCAGATGACGGTGTCAAGCGAGGTTGCCCGTAAGATCCTGCACTATCTAAAACAGACCCTGCAGGCCTCATGTTTGGGTGACCTGCTCTGTTCACATGCCTTTGCCAAGCACTACTTGCGCCGTGGCGGAGCCAGTCTGGAGGATGAGGAAATGTTCACCGACAGCTCCCTCAACTCAGGACTTGGTGGACAGGGAGTCTCTTCGTCTTTATCAGTTACACCTAAAGCTTCTACCTCTGCTGCATCCTTCTCCATAAACGGCTGTGCCTCTAAGAAACCCAAGAAAGAGATTCCTGTAGATAATGCCAGCTGTAACAGTGACACAGAAAGTGAGCTGCCAGCAGAAGATGAGACCAAGTATCCTGAAGATCTGGAGGAAAAGATGAAAGGTGGGTTACAGTACATTCGATGGTGTGACTGATGGCTTTCTAAAAGGTATTTTGGGTTGTAGGTTCTACACAAAGTGTTTGTGCACACCTGACCATAACATGTGGGCCTTGTGTAAATTCTTGCCACAAAGTTTGTAGCACACAAATGTTTTAGATTATCTTCTAAAATTTCCTTACATTTGAACTAATCAGATGTGCCTTAATTGGCATGTTTCTTGCGCACAGTGAACTGTTTTCTGTGATAATAGTACAGTACAAAAAAGCTTGCAAGAATATAATTTTTTAATGATCTTTTGTCATCACTTCTGTCCTTCAGTGTTTAATAATCCGAAAGTGCAAGGTAAGAAGACTGCCTTGGAGAAAATAGGAGAGGTTGTGGACATAATGAAAAAGAATAGCTCTGACTCTGGACAGCTGCTTGCTGGCATGAAGTTCATCGGCAAGGTCTTGGACGAAGAGGGACCTCAGGAACGCAGCACTCTTAGATCAGACTCAGCACAGAGCATCCGGTGAGGCTCATGACTTCAGTTTAGAGGTAGTTAATGAGGTAGTTAAGTTAACCAACCTCTTGAGTTCTGATATGTATTTTAGCTGCATGGTTCTCCCAGGTTATATTTGGCAACTAAAAGTCCTCCCAACCACTGATAATACAGCAATTGGAGCTTAGTTTGGCTAACTAGGACATGTTTGACAATAGTGCATGGCATAACAGATGTAAAAAGCAGGAACTCGCTATGTAAACATAATTGTTTGATTAAATTTACTGTTAATTTCTGAAGAAAAAAAGTATGCTGTCGACTGACAGTTACTGTAATTAAGGATTGTTGTGACCTCTGTGTTGTACATGCATTTAAACATCCCAATGTGGTTATGCGCCATGCTCCATATCGCCACATCTGGAGTGGATTGCTGCTGTTCCAGTCAGATTACTCGGTTGGCAACATTACTCGCTTCACTCCAATGACCCTAACACCCACATGTCCGAGCGTTCACAGTAATGTCATCAACTAATCAATATTTAAATCTGTTAAAAATTTGCCTTTGATTTATCAATTTATTTTTCAATTGTCATTTAAATTTGACAATTCAATTTCAAATATTTTGAACTTAATTAATCTATTGGAACTAACACAATTGTTGTTTAAAAAGTGTTTTATTTATTTATTTATTTATGATTGGGTAATATAAATATATAATTATTTATATTTTTTTTATGCCAATTGTGTGCATTTTTGTATTCGAAGTATTTTCGTAAAGGATGCTCTACCGGATTTACTTGTATAGTCAAAACGGTTCATTTTTATACATTACTGACTTGTTTAATTTTATATCCCGTATACATCTTCTGAAGTCTTATGACAGTACGTAGATACTGAGTGTAAAATAATGAAATTTTAAGTAATACTGACCTGTTTGCTAACCACTCACACAGTCTTTTATTTCCTTAGGGACAAAGTCTTAAAGATACTGGTCGAGATGATTGGTAGCCAACCAAAACAAAATGCCATCATGGCCTTGCGTCTAACCCGCAGCCTAATGCTCAAATATGAGTGGCGGGTTTCTTTTGCTACAGAGGGAGGAGTGAAAGCCATTTTGTCATGCATGCAGGAATACTCCACTTGTACACGTGTGCAGCAGATCGCACTAGCAGTAAGTTCCTCATTGATGTCCACATCCTGTCGTACACTTAGCCTCTCTCTTTTGTGCTTTGCTGAATTGCTGAATGATAATTGTCCATGTCTGACTGACTAGTCCATGGTAAGACAATAGTGTAAAACACTGATTTAAAGTAAAAGCAATATAATGTTATTAAAATAATGTAGATGACCGCAAAGATGATGGACCTGAAACATAGAATTGACGATATGTATAGAGCATTTCAAGCCATACTCCTTCTATTGTTCGACATTAAAATGACTACATGGGTTATTTCCCCCAAGTCTCATTGTTGCCACATAGCTCAAGTGTTTTCAGGGATCAGCTCACGTCCATCTATTACGTGATCTAATACCATCTATTTAGTTGGATTTTCACAGTCCAACTAAACTATTCTCACCTAATAGTATATTTACCTGCTTATAACTTTTCTCAGCCTGTCTCTGTTATATTAATGGAAGACATTTATCTAAGTGAGTAGGATAATCATAACATATTTTTCCGCCCAGACCTTAAAAGTCATCACTGGTGCAAGTAAGCATGATCTGCGCAGTGTGGGAAGCTGCATGCCTCTCTCTGAATCTGGTACTCAGATGATGCTGGAGATCTTTGCCAGCATTGGCTCAGCAACACCTGAAGGATCAAAGGGCCTACTTGGAGCAATTCCATCTGCTATTGACCTCATGCTTAACACAGCTGGGTAGGTGACTAACCAGTATTAGCAAACTTGATTCTGTTACTCAAAAGCACATTAAAGCAAGTCTTATGTCTGCCTAGAAATTTCCTCTCCTGACTGAATATTAATGGTACGTTTTTGTGTAGGGCATTAAGTTACTGCTACTTTAGCTCTCCACAACACTTTATTGGTGTGACTCTTCAGAATGTTTTTGGGAAAGTTGTATATGGTTAAAAAATGAATGGGAGAATGTAACTTTCATTTATTTAGCTATTGTTATATGTCACTGAGAAATATGTTTTTTTGTGAGGTGAAATATGTTTAGAAATGTAATTTTTCTTGATTTTATAAAAACAAAAAAAATAAAGCATGCAATTATTGGGTTGATTTATCTAATGTTGTTTTTCCCTCTGCTTTATCCAGTGGGGGCATGTCTGTACGAAATGGTCTTTTGGTGATAATTATGCTGATCTCCAATCACAAGAGCCTGGCAGAACAACTGGTGGCCTGTGACATCACCACTGTACTCAGAAAGTGCCTTTCTGGTCACAGCTCTGAAAGCATGCTAGCCATAATTGCCCTGACACACATTTCCAACGTTCACAAACTGGAAAAGAAAGGTAGTATAACTAGAAAAGGTCTTGTGGTTGTTTGGGTATTTAAGTTTTGAACAATACCTGTTCTGATGGGAGTTTTTTCCCTCGTAGAGTCTAAGGAGGAGCTTGACTTCAAGGACACCGAGCTGAAGATGTTACTTGTAGGTCTGAAGGAAATGACCACCACCAAGGAAGTAATCCAGACCCTGGAACAACTACTGTGTGATGAAACTTCTCAGTTGGAGGATGAGAGGAATGAAGTGATGCATAGCAGGGAGACGTTTCAGGACCTGGTGCGCCTCATGGACCAGCACAGAGTGGACCGCTCAGTGCAGCTGTCCATTCTCAGGCAAGGAGTTGATATTCCCAAGGTTATGCTTAGTGTGTGTATATGTCCTGAAGGCTAAGAAGCACCTTTTTTCTCTAACTTTAGGAAAATTTAGGAAACTTTAGGAAATTTTTCACATGTACCTTCTAACCAGAGTGGTCACAATCATAACGCAATGTGATGTGAAGCTGATTTTCGATCTCTATATCGCATGATTTGAGACTTCACTGGATAATTTGGTTCATTGGTTAGCAACGTGAAAGGGCAAAATATACCAAGTTTATATCATGGATGCTCACACCAAAATTGTTTTAGGAAGGAAAAAATAGTAAATGATACAAAACCTTAGTGAGTTATTTCTATTTTGTTTTTGGTAACAGAATCCTGAATAAGTTCTTGGACAATTATCAGGAGGATTTGCTACCATGGCATGAGAGCATTGAACCTTCCCTCTCGTCCATGATAGCCTGTATCAATGACAGAGAGGTAGCTGTTTTTCTCCATATACATACTTATTTGCTAAAACCTGTCTCGTATGTCAGCTTCTTCTTTTAATATTCCTACATTTTTCCCTTAACATCTAGGCCGTGCAGCAGTTTATCCGCTTCCTATATCGGCTGGCTTCTCTGAACAAAGACTACGCTGTAGTTATGTGTCGTCTGGGCACCAGGGAAGCACTTGTCAAAGCTTTAGACAAGCATAGCACCAACTTGCTACTGGTCACTGAGCTTCGTGACCTCATTAACGATTGTGAAAAGTATGCCAGCCTTTACAAGAAGATGACCACCAGTGTGTTGGCTGGATGTATACAGGTTGGAATTGTTCATTGTCTGAAACCCACCAAGGGCTGTTATTCCTAACAGAGTCCTGGAATTGAAGTTTATTAAATATTTTTTTGATCTAATACTAGGGTTGTCAACTAATTGCTTTCAGTTGCTTTCAGTTGAACAGAGCCAGAAATAGATACTTAAATAAATTATGTACATTTTCAGTACCTTAAGTGCTTACACATGTATTTCCACTGGTTGAAGATAAACTACACGAGCAATTCATTGTTCTGCACTTGAGCCTGCAAATGTAATATAATGTGTTCATTTGCTGCAATAAATACCATCATAAATACCAACATAAATTCATTTTGTGCATCATCACATAATTGTGACAACCCTAATATATACTGATCTAGGATGAGTAAGCTAAATTCATCACAATGCTCAGAAATAGTTGGCAAAAAAGTAAATCATATGTGATTTTTTGTTTTTGTTTGTTTGTTTGTTTGTTTTCAATTAGATGGTTTTGGGCCAGATTGAGGAACATCGACGCAACCATCAGCCCATTAACATTCCTTTCTTTGATGTGTTCTTGCGCAACTTGTGCCAAGGTTTGAGAATGATGACACCACAAAAAGTTTTGACTTGAACATGATTGAAGCAAAATATAATTGAAGTCAATTTAAGTTTAAATTTGTATACAATAAAGGTAATGTTGATCGATAACTGTGTTAATTAGCTGTAACATGGTGGGGGGTCTACTTTTGAGCCTAATAAAGATTGGAGCACCTGCAAAGGCAGTATGTTGTGAGCATATTTATAGGTTGAAATGAAATAAAATTTCTGGCATACGTTTTTGACTCGGAGTTCATTTGTGTCATGTTTCTCAGGTTCCAGTGTGGAGCTTAAAGAGGATAAATGTTGGGAGAAAGTGGAAGTCTCCTCTAACCATCACCGAGCTAACAAGTTAACTGACAAGAATCCCAAGACATTCTGGGAATCCAATGGTTGCACAGGCTCTCATTTTATTAATATCTACATGCACAAGGGGGTAGTCATTAGGTTGGTATAAATATTTGTGTTTAAATTTATATGTATGAACGTAATCATATAGTGTATGTAGAGCAGTGTATATTTAGTCAAGTGGATTGGTATACTTTACGTTGTACATTCAAAGGCATAAAAGACTCACTTTGTCAGACTTAAGAACAAATCAGACTTATGAATGTGCTCCCAGATCTGAATTTGTTCATAAGTCAGGGACTACCTGTAATCATGTTTTTTAACTTGTTAGAAATCAAGAAAGAATAAATATTCTACTTATCAATACATGTTTATATACACTTGTTTTTTTTGTTTGTTTTTTTTTCTCTTGCAGACAACTAGCAGTCCTGGTAGCCAGTGAAGATTCAAGTTACATGCCAGCACGTATAGTAGTACTGGGAGGAGATGATCCCACAAACATCAATACTGAGCTCAATACTGTAAGAAATACTGTCCCTGCTACATGAACAGTGTTAATACTTTAGATACTGACTCCTTTAGAACCTTTGAATAAAGGTTATATTTGGTGTTTTTATAGGTAAATGTGCCACCTTCTGCAAGCCGGGTTGTTTTGATGGAGAATATGACCCGCTTCTGGTCCATAATTCAGATCAGGATAAAGAGGTGTCAGCAGGTCAGACAGGAACATTTTTGTGCCTTTCTTTGCTTTCTTGTCCATTTTTTAAAACATAACTCCAAATTTACATTTAACTGCCAAACACCATAAATGTAACTCTGAATATCAATACCTCATGTGAAAATTGTGTAAACATGCTAAACTAAAAAAAAAAAAATCTAAATTAACGAAAAAGGAATTATGCTGAATTAAAGCATGTATTAATTTTCCCATCAGGGTGGTATTGATACTCGAGTGCATGGCTTTGAAATTCTGGGGCCAAAGCCAACGTTCTGGCCAGTGTTCAAGGAGCAGCTGTGCTGCCGTACTTACCTCTTCTACACTACCAAGGCTCATACCTGGTGCCAGGAGATATTAGGGGACAGGAGCCAACTGCTGCAGCTTTTCAATAAGTAAGTATGCATTGCTTGTAAGAGCACTTTATTATTATATATTTTCTGGAGGTTCTGGAAACTATATAAACAGATCAGTTATTTTAAAATAAATATGAAATTTTATACAGTGGGCTCAGTGTAGGTGTTTCACCTTCCATGCGAAAGGCCCAGGTCCAAACCCCAGCCACTGGATGCAGTGTCGGTCCCAAGCCCGGATAAAATGGGAGGGTTGCCTCAGGAAGGGCATCCGGCGTAAAACCTGTGCCAAGCTTGTATGTGCGGACCAGATGGTCCGCTGTGTTGACCGCTTGCCGGTAGCAGCCAAAAGAACAACAACAACAATTTTGCATTGAGGTTAATTTGATTATACATTTGACTATTCAAATCTTAAATGACTGGTGAAACCTGGCCATAATTTTTGTAAATGTCAAGTAACTTGGTGAGGAAAAAGTAAGTTCTTAAACATGCTTCGACACTCCTGGGTGTGTCATCGATCAGTAGTATAGTTTATTACTCTCTTGCATCTCGTTTGAATCTCTTATTGATTTAAAGATTGTGAACTGGTATAAAACTGCTGTGACTAATGTATGAGAACTGTACTGCAATATAATAACTTGCCCAATCATACAGGAGAGGTTGCATCTAGAAATAGTTGGCCTCCTATTAGTCCTCTAAACTATTCGTTCTGTATACATTTGCAGGTCCAAGTGGCATGATTGTCTGAGTTTTTAAAGCAGCTTGATTTGAATTGGCAGACGACAGTAAATTGGAGCAAGCATGTGCATAAGGAAAGATAAACATCAGTTTTAACAAGTGAAAAGTAATGTTAATGTAGAAGGTAAAAGATTGATAGTCTGGTGTAGATCCAGGGTAGACGCAAATTGAGAAACACTAGTGGGAGAGTAAAAGAGGTACTTGGACAGAAAATCTTATTTGTACATTTTTTGCATACTCAAAGTGTAATCAGTCAGGCAGAACAGGTTTAGTGCCTAAAGGTTACTTTTGTTTTGCATAGTGTGAAGCAGGAGCATTACTTATACATTTTTTCCCTCCCTTTTAAGGTTGAACAGTGCTCTCCGTCATGAACAAATGTTTGCTGATCGTTTTCTGCCTGATGCTGAGGCTGCAGAGGCTCTTGGTCGAACTTGCTGGGAAGCTATAATTACTCCTATTGTACAGAGCATCACTCTGTCTGGTAAACAGTTTCTGTATATAGTCTGTTCTGAAGATTTAACTGCTTCCAGGCAACATACTCGAAATAAGTGATTTACTTGAAATTCTGAGACTAAATGTAACTATGTTTATACATTTTGAAAATGGTTATCATCCCTTTTCATTGTTTAGAACCAGCTTACATGTAACTTTTAATGACCTTTTTAAAAACCTTTTTATGGTCAGGTACCCAAAGGTTTACCCATAGATAAACCTTTTAGCAACATTCCCTCATGGCTCTAGTACATGAAATGCATGAGAATATGGAGTGAACTGATTTGTAATAATAACTTACAGTAAATTTTTCTTTTTGCCTCTCTCTTTTTTTTTCCTTACTAGAGAGCAATGTCTTGAGTCCATTGGCATGGTTGCTCAGTGAGTACTTGGAAAATTCAGAATCTTCAAAATGCTATAAGAGCAGGGCTTCCATCTTTAACTCCCGGGTGCGTCGCCTCACCCACTTACTGGTTCATGTAGACACCAGTCGAGTGGACGTTGAAGAACTCAAGCCTCCTGTCAAATCTAGTGAGTGCTGCAACACACTAATTTGAAAGTCTTTCACTTCCTTGTCCTCTGATAATGTATTAAACTTTACTACCAAACTATATAAAATCAATTCTTGTTTTGATGAAAGTCAGAGCGTTTTCTAATGTCGCGTTCATATGATCAATCAACAACACATGAGGCAGCTGTTTGTTTGGTCTAAGGGTATATTCTACTTAAATCTTTTAAATGGGCAATAGTGACATGGTGACTGGAACAACAAAAAAAATAACAAAGGAAAAAGATTTTATTTAAACATGAAGTCATAAAGCAGTAACTATAATCCAAATGACTGCCTCCAATAAATTTTAGTCACGAAGCAAAAGTTCACACGATTGGATAGTCAGTGTTTAATATCAATTATTGTAATTGCTGGGTATCCTAAAGTATCAGCAGCAACAAAAAATGGTAATGTGTTACTAATACTAATATTACTAATGCTATTTGTGTGGAAAATAGCATTATTGGTCAGCAGATAATAACAAACAGTTTATTTAGACTTCTGATTTTCAAAGTAGTTAGGGTTCTGTATTTCAAACTTTTTTTTTGTTTTCAGAAGGTATCAACAGAAGCAAAGATGTAAAGAGTAAGTAACAGCTTAGAGAATAATCAGCAATTTTTGTGTGTTTCTTTGCAGAACGTTTGTTCGTAATTGGGTTTTTCATCAATATATCCATCATCTATTCGTGTTAAAGTTTAGAAAGTTTCATGTCATAAGTTTTTTGCTTTTTTTTATTTCTTTATGTAATATTGCGCTTTTCAGTTTTGGAAGAATTCATTGTTGAGATTTTCATTTCCATGGTCCTTTTTTTTTCTTTCATATTCGTAACTTTGAATAAATTCTGATCTGAAATTGTTACTGTCTTTTTTTTTTTTTTTATTCCTAAAATTCAGATGGCAAAGAAGGAAAGAACAAGGAAGCCTCTGCAGTGACTTCTTCATCTTCCTCATCTGCTACCAAGCCCAAAGTGAAGAACACTAGCAGTATTGCTGGCATTGCACTTTGCTGGCAGGGTGTTGTCCAACGACAGGTAATTTGCAGACTTATTTATATGTTGCGTTATCATTAAGTTCATAAAGTACAGATAAATTAACCTCCAGATAAATTCACATGTGACAAGAGACTGTTTGTGGTCATTCTGCTTTTTGTGTTTTTGCAGGTGAAGAAGTTTCTGGATTCAACTCACAGCCTCCCAGACTTTGTGGAGCGCTACAAAAACATGTACTTGCGCCTGAAGAACGCAATGGAGGAGCTTTTTGGCCAGCAAACAGCTTTTGTGCTGGCACTGCGCCAGGGCTTTTCTGCAGCACTGTTGCAGCTCTCCATCCTTAATGCCATGCATGTAAGTCCCACTGCTATACTTGAATTTCCGTCAGACATTTGGTTGCCAGTTTGTGTTTTGGCTTGAAATTGCCCACAGGGGGAAAAACAAAAGTTCTTGTCAAATGTTTTCCCCATAGTACTCTTTAATGTTCAGATCTTATAGCCAAGAATGTAATTAGGAATTTTCCATGACAGCTGCTCTGTCATGAAGTAGTGGATCCAGTTGCAAGGTTTTATTAACGCCCTTGTTCTAAAGTTTTATTGTTGCATTAGTAATAGCTATGGGGACTTAAAAAATAATTAAACACAGGTAATCATTAATATGGTAAAGTTTAATATGAGGAGACATGTATTTGACAGTTTTAGAATTTTAAGTGTCCGTGGTTTATAAAGGTTATTTGTGTTATAAACATTAGGAGAGTCTTAAGAGATTCTAGGGACAACTGTTTTAAAATAGCTATCACATAATTGAAAACAGGAACAAACTTATTTCAACAACATTCTCCAACATAAGTTTTTTAACCTAAGCTGTGATTCTCTTATGTTTATGCTTTCTAGGTGAGTGAACGATTTGCTCAGTACATAGACCACATGATCCAGGAGAGTGGCGTGGATACTGGGAATGTGGAGACCCTAAACAAGCTGCAACAGTTCCTAGAGCCCATGCTCTTCCTTTCAGGACTAGAGTTAGCCAACACTTTTGAGCACTTTTACAGGTGTGAGAAATAGGAGCCTCTTTAATGAAGATGTGTGCGTGCGTGTGTGTATGTGGAAGTATGATTATGATTATTTCTTTAGAAATTTTTGTATTGATGGTTATGGGATACAGGTGTTATGAATGAGTTCTACTTGGGTGCTCTTCTGATAGAAATTACATTTACTTTAAGGTTGTACAGTTGAGAGTTATTAGGCAGGTAATCTAAAACCGACTTCTAAAACCTCTCATAATTGACTAATTGACCACTCATGGTCCCACGATAGTGGTCTCTATTTTAATGAATGCAAAGCATGGATTGGTCTTTGGTTAAATTTACCCTCTGTGTTTTATCTTTATGTTCACTAAAACATTTAGATTAATTAATCACATAAAATGATCAGTGTATATGAGAGAGGTTTGAGGGACAAAAAATTAATTGGAAAATTGGGTGTTTGGAATTCTATTATTATTGCTCAAGTAAACAAATGACTCTAGAGCTTTTCATTTAAAATGTTTGCATTTTTAATCTGTTCCTGTTAAGTCTAAATATAAAGTCCAAAGAGCTGTTATTGCCTGAAGCAAAACATCATTAGACTGAACAATCAAAACAAGCCCAGAGAGAGGGGAAAATAGTAGTTGTAGCCACATCTTAAGAAAAGAATCAATCAGAAGCAAAGATGTAAAGAGTAAGTAACAGCTTGGAGTGGTTTTGGGATCTCCAATGGCTTGGATGCCTATGGAAAACGTCTGTGGCAGATGCTAAAATAATTCTTTTTCTGTTAGGAACAACTCTTAATAGCAGTTAGCCATATCTAGGACACCTTCAGGAGGTATACGTATCTTAGACTTAACACTACAGTTCTGACATAACACAGAAGGGTGAGACAATGATTGTACCGATATTAAGGGAAAGAAGAGCATGGTAAAGGGCGGAACTGCTTGTGATCCAAAGCAGACCGTCCCATGTTATGACTTACAGTATTATGGCCTAGCAAAAAAATATATAGGTATATATAGATATATAGATAGAATAAGTATCTGTTTTGTAAATGATGCAACTACAGACAGATACAGAATGATTTATTCTAAAGTCTGTATTTGTTATTTACCCTTGTCCATTCAAGTCACATGACTGTCTATGGGATGCATATATCCGATCTATAACCAAAAACGAAACTGACTAAAAACTCATCTGAAAAACGTTAGATTTGTGCATTCAGACTCATAAATCTGGGGCGGTATTCATGGGAATATTCAATGTAAGAAGTTGTTCCTAATGGCCAAACTCCTAAAAATATTCTTAGAACTGTTAGCGTTTCTCAAGAATTCTCCTTATAATTTAAAAGTACATCCTAGTCAAGATAAAAGGTGAAAAATTGCTAAAGTAGGAATCCCTTGAGGAGGCCTTTTAGGAGGCTTGGGAGTTTCTTAAGCAGAGGAGAAAATAAAGATGAAGTTGAAGTATTCTTTTGCTACGTACTGTACAAACCAACAACGCCACTTAAATGGACACCAGCAATTACAGTAATTGAAAAGAACTTTTACCCTTTACTTTCAAATAGATACAAAAGTACATAAATTACCAGTATGGTAAAGCAAATAAATACATGTCATTGGGGTAAGGTAGAGATTTTTTTTTATTTAAACACAGACTTATTACTACATATCACAATTAAGAGCGCTTTGTAGTGATGCATGGGTCATGCATTTTTCATAACTTCACCCGACCCAACCCACACTCCAATATGAGCATATCACGCACTTGCACAAGTTCTCCGAATCGCGCACACAAAAAAACATGTAATGCTAAGACTAAGACTCATAGCTAGAAGTTTCTAGAAGCACAGAAGCTAAGTTAGGAGATTTTTAGAATTGTTATGAATACAGTGTAATGTTTCTTTTCTAAAAGAATGAGCAGGAGTGCGACAACTCTCTTTTTATATTAACTGCCCATTACCCCTGTACACACATGCGCCTTTTATTTCTCATGCTATATATCCATTCAATTTCTGGTCCCCCATACATTACAGTGTCCATGTGCAACAGCAGTCACTGTGATATTAACAGAAATCTTTCACAAGTACTGCACATGGTGCCTGATCTGTAACGTTATGGGAAAAAGAATTGGAATTTAGTCACTTCGGGGTGGCAATGTGAATGTAGCCTAGTTTTGAGTTGTCATTAACTCCTAAGTTGTACATAAATGGCTTATGAAAGTAAGTCAACTAAAGTTAAAGCACTGCAGTAGCCATCACAAATTCCAAATAAGTATTTGAGGAATGAACCATGGTTTGAAAGAGTATTTGGACATGGAGAAGCAAAAAACAATGGTATACAATAAAATGCACTCTATACAATACATTGTACACTCTATACAATACTGATTTCTGTTGTCTTTACTGTAAGATATGTCAAATCTCAGTCAAATCTATTATTTTGTATAAATTGAGGAATAATAGTAAGGAGACTTTCCATGCGTTTCTATTTTAGGTACTACCTGGGGGATCGTTTGCTGAGCCAGGGGAAGGTATGGCTGGAGACCGCTGTGATCGAGCAGATTGGTACCTGTTTTCCTGAACGTATTCCTCAGCAGATGTTGAGCAACCTAAGTGAGTCTGATGAACTGCAGCAGGAATTTCACCTGTACCGGTTGCAGCAGCTAGACAAGAGTCTGCAGGATATGAATGAAGAGGTAAGACTAGAAAATATGAGATCAGACTGTATCGCTCTTCTATTGTGATACAGTGAAGAAAGAATCAGTTTTATAAATTAATTCGATTTTAGGAGTATATCTTGGCTTTTTGCTCTAGTTTATAATGATATTTTAAGACAGGGTTTGTGCCAATGAGTTCCTATTTGTTCATCAGCATTTTTGGACTGTGTCTTGATCAGGTGATGGATGAGCAGGTTTCAGAGCCAGACGACGAGTCTGATGTGAAGGTGTTGGTTTTATCTCCACGTTGCTGGGCTGTCTCTGCTCCCTGCTACCTGGAGAGTCCCATCAAATATTTCCCACAGAAGCTCTGCAGCTACCTGGATGAGTTCACTGACTTCTATTCCAACAGTGAGTTTATACATATGTGCTATATTCTCCAAACTAGTCATTGTTTATTGGCTGTACTGTGTAGACCTTTGAATCACTGTTTTAGTTAATGTTTCTTTTATTATTGTTTTTTTTTATNNNTATATATATATATATAGTTGTTTGACTATTTTAAAAATACATTTAATAACAAATATATTTATTCAAATTTTCAAATTTAATATTTTTACAAAACTTTTAACTAGGTCTAATTAAATAATAAGTCACTAACTGCAGCACAACATTACTGACATGAATCATTATGAATCATCACAAGTATATAATATCAATGTTAGTTTTTTGTGTTTCATTTGACAAACATATGCTTAATGGTATTCTGTGTACAAGTCTACTCATACAAATTTAGAATAATGGCATAACAGAATATTTACTGACCATCATGCTAATTGAAACATTGATGCTAAAATTCTCTTACTTACCAGCTACACTCGACAGTAGAATTGTTTTGTCTTGCACATAGCCTGATCATCAAATTTCACATCATACTCAGAGTTGCCATATAGACCACTAACATTTTAGCAAAAGTAGCATTAGATAATGTTTTCTAAGAGCGGTGTGATATAATTGATTTTGCATTGTAATCTTTTCATAATTATTAATTGAATTGATGTGTCAGTTTTGTGTAATCAATTCATGCTTTTTAAATTAAGGGTAACTTAAATGGGTAAATGGTCTATTTATGAATTCATGAAATATCACAGAAAATATCACAGAAAATACAGAATGATTGCATCTTCATATTTTGCAAGAGTATCACTTCATCCTTGAGTTTCAGTGGTTGGTGCAATACCATCACTTGTATTGGAGTGTGGTGCAGAATCTAGGCAGGAATAAAAGATGATCACTTTCTATGAGATGTGACATTTAAACACAAGTGCACATGAAAGCTGAAAAAATAGATAAGGTAGCACAATTCAGTATATGGCAATATACGGCTGTTAATTTGCATTACTCAGAACATCACATGTTCCTGGTTCTTGCATTCCTACTTCTAAATATATAAATTGTAATATAGCTCGCATGAAAACACATCATGAGAACATCAGTGTAGTTTAATGTAAATGTTACCATTAGAGCGGCACGATTAATTAAGATCAACAATCTCGATTCTACATGCATGCGATTTCGTTTCTGAATGACGACGATTCACCTGCGTGTATTTCCCTGCATTCAGATCACACAATACCGGACTGCTGTATCAGTCAAGGTCACTAGTTGCACTCAAACAATTTAACAAAAAAACACTATTAAATTACCAATCAGGCCAGAGATTATCCAATGATTTAGTTATACAACTCAATCACTTCTCGTCTCTCTTCCTCATCTACGGGACTTCGCTGTCACTCATGTGACATGTAACAAGCAGATGGAGCTAAATATGCTAACCAGTTATCAGAAGATGGGATAGTATGCTGTTATTTTCTTGCCAAAAAATGTTTGGCACCCTAAATTTATTTTTGTTCACTTAAATACCTCCATCAAACTCATGCTTGTATTGTGTTTGAACTGTACTGCTCAATATCACAACAGCCCGCTCGCTGAATTCCAGTCAATCATGTGCTATTTTAATTTTTTATTTTTTTACCTTCTGACGACCTGTTTCTGATTGACTCCTTTTAAATGCGTTGTGTCCGCTCAATGTGTATAGGTATGTCAAACACCTACGCGTTTTGACTCGCGGTTAGATGCGGTGTTGGGCGTCGTGAGCCACCATGAGCCACCGTGAGTGAGCACCCGACGTTCCGCGAAGGCCGTCAAAAAATTTACGATTAATTTTTTCGCACAAAGATTGGAAACAGAATCGCTATGCATTGAATCGTGAGAACCGTACTTGCAGGCTCCACACGAAACCATAGGTGGGATAGGATGTTGCATTTATCATGGCATAAGTTGATTATGCATTTGTGTTATTTTTATCAGCATATAGTTAAGTAATCCACCGTTTCCATCAAATGTGTTTTTAGTCTTACGTGACGTGATGTCATGCACCAGCATGCTTCATTGCTAATAGCAGTTCAATCAATATACTGACAGTTTTTAATTATGGATTTTACTGATTATGTCTGTCAGTGTTGCAGCCATTATATTCTTTATAAATTGCTATTACATTCACAATGATTTCTTTTAGTGATTTTCTAAATAATTTTGATTATTTTAAGCATCCATTTTAAGGACATGATTTTGTTCAGCCTAATCGTTGTGTTAATGTATCCGTAGGTCAGTGCATGTACCACCTTAGCAACAGTAAGCCGCGACGACTGCAGTGGACCTGGCTTGGCCATGCAGAATTGTGCTACGGCTTTTGCACACTGTACGTCTCCACACTGCAGATGTACATCCTGCTTCAGTTCAATCAACAAGAGGTACTAATTTAGAGTAACTGTCCTTTTAACGTTTTTAAAGACCAGTTGTTTTGTGGTGTGTCCTTTAACTTTACTGGGCTATAAAACCTGCTTATTCCCATATATGCTTTCTTTCTCACTACATTTACATCCTTCCTGGTGATCTTCTCATCCTCAGGAAGTAAGTGTGGAGGCTCTGCAACAGGCCACTGGTCTGGCCTCACCTGTACTGGTCCATGCCCTCACACCTTTGGTCTCAGAGAAGGGCATTTTGACTCATGAAGGCTTTACTCAAGATCTTCAGAAAGGTGTGCATGTTCAATGTGTTTAAAAATCTGTTAGTATCTCTCTTAAATGGGAAATTATTTCCACAGATGTTTTTTTAAGGGTGTATGTTTTAACAATATAATACTTTATTCTTCAGGGGTTCTCAGGTTGAATAAGAAGTCCTTGGCACAGAGCTCAGAGAAGCAAAAGTATTGCTATCTGATACCAAAACAGACCTACCTGAATGTGGATGAAGATGCTGCTCTCACTCTCGAGAGGAAACGGAATCATATGTACTGCCTTATTGTACAGATCATGAAGAATGAGAAGGAGATGCATATAGACAACTTGGTGTTCAAGGTCACGTCTGATTCAGATTATTGGGACCCTCAG
Organism: Clarias batrachus; assembly: GCA_003987875.1. Classification (NCBI taxonomy): domain Eukaryota; kingdom Metazoa; phylum Chordata; class Actinopteri; order Siluriformes; family Clariidae; genus Clarias; species Clarias batrachus. The sequence goes on from QMIH01000509.1 coordinate 343,337, forward strand.
AGTCAGAACTGTACAGTGTGCTCGCTAATCTGATCTTCTGAACTTTTTTTTAGGAATGTGTGCAGAACAAATAAATAAGCAGGAAACTAATAAATTAGCAAATCACAGCAAGTACTTTTTGACAAGTTCTAATTCTTTGTGTCTTCTACAGGTTTTGGACACTTGTCAAAAGCAGGAGGCTGCTCGCTCTTCAAACACTGTGCGTTTTAGTTGCACCACCACGGATGTACTGTCCTGCATCATGCACATCATCAATAAGGGTTATATCCGCCGGAATGAGGAAAACCCCCACATTGTGGAATTTTTGGTTGAAGACCCGTCCACTCCACAGAAGAGCCAGGCCCACTTCTTCAGCAAGCTGGACATGAAGAAGAGCACGGGCAGCACCAAAGCGGACACCAGGTGTGCTGATGACCCTTGACCACTTGAGAATAGGCAGGGTGAAGACACGCAGTGACTGGGGGGATAATTTCCTCTGCCCATTGGGAGCATAGTCTTTTTGTTTCAAGGCTGGTTTGTGATTTTTCAGTCTTAAGAGAGGAAATATTCTTCCCAATGGGCAGTACTGTCGTAGGCAAGCTGGCCTATGTTTTCCTGTGTTTTTTTTTTGTTTGTTTTTTTTGGTTATCTTAATGTATATTTTTCATTTTCTTCGAGATATATTAGATGCCTTTCTTGATAAAGGAAAGCTCTATTTTTATCAATATTCAGCCACCTTTTACAGTAATGTTAAGTAGTGCCATAATGTAGAATTAATGCCTGGTCATTCGCTCAGTGCCACTGAAATGGAGTAAAGTCTCCGTTTTAGTAGATGGGGAATGTTTATTTCACATTTGTCTAAATGTTTTTTTTAAATCCTAAACAGAGATAATAGTTTAATCTACTTTTAAAATGTTTTTTTCCATTACAATTTATCAGAATAAAGCCAACTGTGCCTTGGATTTATTTCATAAGGTCTGTTATAAGTAGAGAAATTTAAGAAATAAAACTTAATACTCAATTTCCATGCTTGTTGCTTTTTTATTCTATTAAACACTTAATAATTTGATCATTTTATTATGCCTTTAAAAATCATCACTGATGTCCGCTATTGTAAGTGTATCAAGAAGGATTCTTATTTTAACTAATCACACTTTGATCCAAAACGTTGGCAGTTGGCTTATATAAAAAAAATATTATACCTTATAACATTATTACTTTCTCAGCAATTAATATCTTATTGATATGTAGCATTCAGGTGAAAAATCAATAAACTTGCTATGGGGTAGTTATAACATGTAAATCCCATAACGCACATTGACTTGCTTTGTGTATGTCTCCCTCTGCAGCCTGGGAGGCCCTATTATGGCCCCTCAGCGGGCAGAGGATGGGGCATTGGAGACTGTGCTCTTCTCAATGGGTCGCACTATGACCCAGGAGGAGGTGAAGCACCTGATGCGGCGCACTATCCAGCAGTTGGCTGACACGCTCAGCTTGGAAGAGGAAACGGCGGAGCACCTGCTCATGCACTGCAAATGGAACATCGACCTGTTGATTCAGCGCTACACAGATGATCCAGAGGCTCTGGTGCTGGCTGCCGGCCTCAAGATTCGCAACCCCCAACCTCCCCCTAGTCCCATGAGTCTCTGCCCTGTATGTCTTGTGTCCCGATCTGGGGACAGTGACCCTGAACCCACGATGCTCAGCTGCAGGCACTACTGCTGTAGGGTAATTATCATGCTTGCAAATGTAAACTGATCTCTGCGTTACAAAGCGTATGGTATCTGTCTAATAAGCACTCTGTCCAAGTATATGTTTCTGTGTGTTTATAAATAAGCAACAGGGTTATAATTCACCATAATTCATTTCAGGATGTGTGTTAAAATGTTTGTGCCCTGTGTTGATGCCAAAATATTACTGCTATAAATTCATAACCGACTTGAAATTCTTTAACTCACTAAACTAAAGTTTAAGTAATATTTAGAATTTTTGTGAAGCATTATAATGGATTTTGCTGTCCTACTCAGTCTTGCTGGCAGGAGTACCTGACCGCGCGGATCGAACAGAACCTGGTGATGAACTGCAACTGTCCTATCACAGACTGTCCTGCTCAGCCCACTTCCAAGTTCTTTTACAGCATTCTGACTGACAAGGATACCATCGCAAAGGTCCAGATGTCATCTTTGTTTTAATGTATTACCCTATTTAATGCTCAAAATCAAGTGTCTGTTAATTAAAATATTGTCCAGCCTTAAAGGAGGTGTTCTTTTCTTACTTGTAAATTGTTTTATTTTATTATATTTTATTATATTTATTTTAGTTTATATTTTATTTAAGTTACAGTATTGTTGAGAAATCTTAACTATATGGGTTGGATCTATTTCTTGTAGTATGAAAACGCACTCTTGCGAGGCTATGTTGAGTGCTGCTCCAACTTGACCTGGTGCACCAACCCCCAGGGCTGTGACCAGATCCTGTGCAAGGAGAACATTGGAAGTATGGGCACCTGCTCCAAGTGCTGCTGGTCCTCCTGCTTCAGCTGCAACTTCCCCGAGGTAAAAATGCAAATGGCATGCCATGGCAATTCATTTCTCAAAATAAAGGTACTTGTTTCATAGTTTCAAGTTGAAGTGCAAGTTTTTTTTTAAAGACCGAATCTAACATTGTCTACAGTATATGTATAAGTAGTTGGTGTAAACACCAGTCGTTTTTTTTTGCAAGGCTCACTATCCAGCCAGCTGTAGTCACATGTCCCAGTGGATGGATGACGGTGGCTACTATGAGGGAATGAGCATGGAGGCTCAAAGTAAGCATTTGGCCAAACTCATCTCTAAGCGCTGTCCAAGCTGCCAGGCACAGATTGAGAAAAATGAAGGCTGTCTACAGTAAGTATATCCGCTCATATATTGTCGGTATGACCATACAAGGTAAAAGAAATGTACCATTTGCCTACAGTTGTGTGCATTTAAACTTGATCACTTAACTGGGTGCAAAATTAGCTAATGTGGTTCAAGTTGAACATTGACTCACTGACAGTGATTGAATGTGGTACACCTGAATGTCCATAAGCATTTTCCTTTTTTCATTTGGTCTTCTGTTATCTTTTCTTAATTAGATGTTTTTTTTTCTTGTTTCTTTTATTTTCCCTTATCTATTTATATAAAAGTTAAATAATTGGCATAAATGCCAATTATACTAATTTGTATGAATGTCAATTATAAGAATTCATGACATACAGTACAGCTAAATTGTTCGAGTCTGAATAAACTTATAATGCGAACATATATTGAAGAAGTATGGTATGCAACCATATTTCTTCAACCATCGTGTTTGGTCTGACAGGGTGGCAACAGTAACTACTCTTAATGGCTGTGGTAAGAAGAAAAGCATCTTAGAATTCACAACACATCACAGATTGAGGCACATCAGCTACAACAGCAAGAGACTGCATCAGATTCCACTCTAAAATGTTTTTCTAATCTTAAGCTGCCTTAGTTATAGTGACCCTCTGTCCACTGTAACCCAAGAATCTTGTTTTGGTGGAAGGAGCTGGAACCCAGTATGGCATTTTGCTTTTGTGGTTCATTTGCATCAAGGTTCAACATGCGGTGCTTTACAATGTATTTTTCAGCTTACCATGGTTATAAAGTGTAGTTATTTGAGTTTCCCCAACCTTAAACTTAAACTAGTCTGGCCGTTCGGCTCTGTGGTCTCTTGTCAACATGGTGTTTCTGCCAACAGGACTGTTTATTCTGTCTAGCTTTGGATGTTTGACGTGAACATTAATTAAGCTCTTTACCTGTATCTGCATGCTTGTATGTGTTGTGTTGCTGCTGCAATCAACCTGCCTCTGCATCATGAATTGCATGAATGAGATGTGGGTATAGATGCTCTTTTTAAAGTAGCCTACACATGTTTTTAAATCCGAAGATTTTTCTTTTATTAGCATGACCTGTGCCAAATGTAACCATGGATTTTGCTGGAGGTGTCTTAAGCCCTGGAAACCTACTCATAAAGATTACTACAACTGTTCAGCCATGGTGAGTTTTATACCTGCCATGGTTTTTACATTGCAAACTAAGATAAACTTTGCACAATTTGGTTATACAGTTGAACCTTGGTTTGCGAGTAATGCGGTTTGCGAGCGTTCCGCAAGACGAGCAAAGATTTGTAATCAATTTTGACTTGGAAAACGAACAAGTCTTGGTTTACGATTACTAAGTGTCATGTATCACTCATGCGCTTCTTGTTTTTGTCGTCGAGCTTCACGTGATCACAAATAGGCCAATGATTTTTCTCTCTCTTGCGGTCGGAATTGTGGGTAATCGTTTTGGTGTTAGTGCACTGATATAATCAACATCCGTGCACGTGTGTACCGCTTACTATAACACCATGACCACGTGTGTGCGCGTAAAACATCTTTTATTTTGTGTGTGTGTGTGTGTGTGTGTGTGTGTACAGCGCACATGTCAAGTCAAGTCAATTTTATTTATATAGCGCTTTTAACAATGGACATTATCGCAAAGCAGCTTTACACAATAAAAAGAAGTAAGTGTGTGTGCAATGTGTATGAATCAAAATGATAAGATTGTCCCTGATGAGCAAGCCGAGGGCGACGGTGGCAAGGAAAAACTCCCTGAGATGGTAATAGGAAGAAACCTTGAGAGAAAAGGTTGTGTAAAGCAAAAGAAAGTCTCATTAGAGAGGTTAAAGATCCTCTCTCTCTGTATCAGCCTGCAGGTTGAGTGCATTTGACACTGCGCACTTTCACAAACACGCCCCCATACCCCACGCCCCCCCCCACCCCAACACTAACACGCCCCCTAACCCCGTCGTCTTCACAAACACACATATACACAAAGGTAAAGTGCTGGTTAATTTATTTTGTTATATATATTTAATATTATTTATTAATTATTTTTATGTATTTATTTTTGGGGGCTATAAAATGAATAGTTTGAGTTTCCGTTATTTCTTATGGAAAAATGCGATTTGGTTTAGGTGTGTTTTGATATACGAACCCGCTTCAAGAACAAATTATGTTCGTAATCCAAGGTTCCATTGTATACTTAAACAATAATTGTTTTTATGCACACTTAATTTATACTATTAGTAATGTGTAATGCATCTGTCAAAACAGGTCAGCAAAGCTGCAAGGCAGGAGAAAAAGTTCCAGGACTATAATGAGAGATGTACCTTTCATAACCAGGCTAAGGTTGGCATCTATGAATTAGAAGAATGGTTGATTCTGTAATTCTACTTTAAATTGCTAATATTCCATATTTTTACTTTGTAAATGACTGTGTTAAGGAGTTTGCAATCAATCTGGAAAACAAAGTGTCTTCCATCAATGAAGCCTTGCAGATGAAGTCTTTGACCTTTGTTATTGATGCTTGCAAGATTCTTGCCCAGGGTCGAAAGGTGAGCTCTTTAACTCTATTCTGAAATCAATTTATGCAGTGGTATTTGTTTTCCCCATATACATATGGATCAACATTTCCTTCCTTCAAAACCCCAAAAGCATGGTCTTTTATTAAGATGGTGTTTGAATGAGCATGTTTGGAATTGGTATTAAGATTTATCAATAAAGGATAGGTGAGAAAGCTTTGTGCCCACACTTGAGCTGCTGAAATCACCCCAAATGCCAATACTTGTACTCAAACAAAATGTTTAGCTGTTGGTTGGCTTTCCTTATTACCACTGTCTGTGGCAGTATATTGGTTCATACATCTTGTGCTAAGATAATCATTGTTTAAGTTTAAAAACCACATAAATAAAAGTTAGCAGTTTAACTGAGAAAGAGAGAAGTCAAAGCTGAAGTAAAGCATGACTTCCAGACACAGTTCATACCTGCAGTGAAGGCCCCGGAGCACACGGTCATTGTGGGGATTTTCTATATTAATCTTTCAAAAACACATCTGTAACACGGATGGGAATAACCAATCACCGCCCAATAGTATAGTATAATCACGATTCTTAGGTGCTGATTCGATTTAAATTGTGATTCTGTAAGTATTGCAATTTTATAAATATCCCGATTCAATATTAAATTTTTGCCCAATTTTATTGCAATTTTAATTAATAAGTATTAGTAAGTTCAGTGAGAAATTAAATGTAGCCGTTCCTTGTGACATTTAGTTTTCTCACTTAAAAAAACAAACAGTCGCAGCATTTAAACAATACAAACTAACTTCAAATACAAGCGTTTAACATTGTTACTGAGCAGCACTCTGTCAAGCGTAATTATTATTTCTAAACACAGTTCGCAAATAAGTCACTCCTACTACATGGGATGAAAATGTGTGAATAGTTCAGAGCCCGTCACCTGTAGGATTATAAAAAAAACAGAGAGAAGAACATATAAAGAACATCTTAGTCTCCTGAGATGAATGTTATTAGTAAGAGAAGTATGATAACTGTATAAGGTAAATGTCGTACACATGTCAACTGTAGTTTCAGGCTTTAAAAGTAATTTAAACTTTTTGCTGCTTAGGTTTTGGCCTACTCATGTGTGTACAGCTATTACAATCAAGACACTGAGAAAATGGATGTTATGGAGCAACAGACTGAAGCCCTGGATCTTCACACTAATGCCCTGCAGATCTTGCTTGGTTAGAAAAACCTTCAACATTGCACTTGGTTAAATGAGTGCAAATATTCTTTTGGTTTAAATTGATAGTAAATTCTAGTGTAAAATTTTCAATTAACAGTCTGTATCTTTTTTTTTTGCAGAAGAAACGCTGTTGCAGTGCACAGACTTGGCATCTTGTGTGCGCCTGCTGAAGCCTGAGCACCTTAACACTGGCCTGGAGCTTATTCGTCGCATCCAGGAGCGTCTTGTGGCAATCCTGCAGCATTCTACTCAGGTATGTTGTTATTCAAGTGCTTTCACAATGCAGGCAAATGAACCATGAACACAATCAATTCCAAACAGCTACAAACCAAATAAACCACAAATTTTAGACCTGTTGTGTAGGTTACCTTAGCATTGTGGGGTGAGGAAGCTATTGTTGCATCTGGATCCCACCTGTTCCACTGATGTGACCGATTTGGATACAGTTTACAGCTTTTGTTTTTCTACCTCTTTGCATCCTTATTTTTGTTTGTAGATATCACCCGTAGGTACATACATTCAGTTTTGTGTTATTGACAAACCTATTTTATTTTATTTTTTATTTTTATTTTTTTGTAGGACTTCCGTGTAGGATATCAGTCCAAGACTGGGCCAGATCAAGAGGCTGCACAAGCCTTAAATGTTGCTAACAACACAGAAAAGAGCAAAGAGTGAGTTGTACAAAAAGAGTTCTAACAAACTTACAGGCTCTGAATTACTTAGATTCACAATAACAAGCACAACAGAAGCAATATGTAAGTGAGGTTTTTGTATCTGCTGTTCAACAGGTATTGATTATATATGTGTGTATATTTCTTTTTAATTAAAGCACGGCTTTAACACGGCTCTGACAGTAGTGCCATCATTAAATCAAATCATATAGGTTTATTTTATTGTGCTCCTTTTACTTTGCTGTTGTTTCGATGGTAACAACTCATACACATAGAATTGTGTCTAATGCTCTACATAATCCAGGGATAATAATGGACAATAAAGAAAAATTCAAATTTGTGATGCATATCTGATATGAACAACATTTTAAAAAATTGGTATTTTGCTGTAAATTAAAAAGAGAATTTACAAAAATCTTTTCCATGTTAAGATTTTAATTTCTGACTTTGTCATTAAAGGGTGAAAACATAATCATGCAAATTTGCAAATTCCCAGTGTGTTAATTTGAGCATGAAGTCATTGTTTGAGTCATTTATGGGCTTGATAATAAAACTGCATATCCAAATGCCTGACTGAACTAAACCAGTTACTAAAGATGATCCCAATGATCCAAGTAAATCACAATAACTGAGGGCCAGGATGTAGACTATATTTAATATCTAACCTTAGAGGTGGATAGAGTGATGGAAGAAATGGACTATTGACCTGTTGACCTGTTTTTAGGACTAAGTCAGATAGAGGCTCTGAGACTGGAGACTCTGATAACAACAATAACTACAACGAAGAAGGAGGTGATGAGGCCGAAGAGGATGATGAGTATGACGATGAGTACGTCCCAGAATGGCACGAGGATTACGACGAGGAGGAGATTGACGAGGATGACTTCTTCTCTGATGATGATGAATCCGAGAACCTGGAGAGGGACTTTGTTCCTTACGACTGAAATCAAAATTAACGACCAGTCACTGTGCCTAGGAAGGGGAAGAAAGGATGTGGATTGACCCTTCAGTTCTGGAGGTCTCCCTGTGCTGTAGAGATGTAGAGTGTTTTCCCCTCATGTAACATATATATTGTAATTGAACAGTAATGTGTAACAGTGGAGAAAGCAGGAAAGAGTGCAGTGCAGCTGGACCCTTGTGACTGAAATCACTGGTCTAAAAAAGCAAGCAATCACTAATAACATCATAAATGAGGGTGAATGAAAAAGCACTTAAAGTAAAAGAAAAAAAAACATTTTTTTAATTTAATCTTTTTTTTCTTTCAGGCTTCTTAGCTAGCTAAGCCTCTGTATCAAACTTGTTGCACTTAAGTTTGCTCATTATTATGTAGAAAAAAAGAATACACTCGCGTTATGCTAATTATTTTCTTTTAATTACATCATAAAAGCAGATATGGTTATCATCAACATAATGAAGGATATGCCAAAGCATAGGAAATTACTCACATTAGTGGACAGACGACTCCTCTGAGCTTTTTTTTTTTTAATTACTCAGTGAAAAAGAAGTGATATCTATCCAAATATAATAAAAAAAACTATTCACAAAAGCAGTATGCATTTATATTTACAACAATACAATGTTTGCCTTGATTTATTTTGTTTTCTTCTTTTGAATGCTCATATACTGTACTTCTAAACAGTTCACAATTTCAATGAATGGGCAAATATGAAAAAAATTGAAGTGTCAAGTATTATTTGAAGAAAGTTTTGTTCAAGAGAATGTTGGTGTTCGAAAAAGAATCTGAACATGGTCAATGTAAAGTACAAACATTTGATAGCCTAGTTCAAGAATCTGTTATGGCAATAAGTAACTGAACGTATCATTACAAAGCTTCATATTATTTGTTGAGCAAACTTTTACTTTGCTGTTTTTGTTTCCTGCAAAATAAGAAAACAGACCTTTAAAAAAAAAAAACATGTTTATGTTGTATAAAAATCACAGAGATGATAAATATCTTGCAGTGTCTGTTGTAAGCTGCTTTCTTTATACAATAGTATATTGCTCTGCTCACTTAATGTTCTCTCTTAGACTTGTGCAACTCTGGCTAAATAAAATACTTTCTTCGATTGCTTGTTCTGATTGTCAAACTATTCTTATAATATTTCTATGGAGACTTTGCTTAAGGATACACTGAGGGCAGGCACAAATGAGGACCAAAAGTGCATCATTTCAGACAGGGCATGATTTTGGTGTGTCCAGAATGACCCCACACTCAACTACCTCCTTCCTATATCAAAATAAATTATGAATAATAATATAATAATAAATAATGATTTTAGCTTGTTCCTAAATGTATTTATAATGATGTTCTTCCCCACCATAACCCACCTACATGGACAAAGGATTGTGGACAACTGGTCATCACATCCATATGTGATTGTTAAATATCCCATTCCAGATTTAGACTCCCCTTTGCTATTATAATAACTACATTATAATTATTCCCACAGTTTTTGCTCTAGATTTTGGAGAGTGGCTGTTGGGATTTGTGCTCAATCTGCCACAAGAGCATTATTGAATTTAGGCATTGATATGTGAGGACACCTGTTTTCAATTTATCCCAAACAGTGGGGTTGAGGTCAGCGCTATGTGTAAGACAGTCAAGCTCCTCTGCTCAAAACTCATGATGCTTGTTTTCTGAACAGGGGTATTGTCGTGCTGAAACAGCTTTAGGTCCTGTTATGTTGGTGAGTGATGAAATAGAGACAACACCTAGCTCCTCTCCCAAGGGCCCTTCTGGTAGTGTGTTGTAATGTCCGTTGCAGTCTGTTTATAAATGCAATAGGCCCCTTAGTTCCTGGGAAGTGAAATTGTAATGTTACATCATACAAGGACATGCATACAGTTGTGTGCTTTCACCTTTGTGGCAACATGCTTTTGTCCATATACATTGTTTTGTTTTGTTTTTTCTTTACCCAACATTCTATTGATTGGCAATGATAGAATGAAATACTGTAGCTTTATTGTCATCATACATTACAAATTTAATACATTTACATTTAGGCATTTGGAAGATACTCTTATCCTGGGCAGATAACAAAAGTGCTCTGAAGATTACATCACTTTGAATACGGCATTTCAGTTGCATTGTAAAAAAGAAACGGCAGTAGAAGTCAGAGCATTTCCACACACAATCTGGTGAGAACTCAGGATTGGGACTAAACGGCTGTGGCGCTGTACAAAACCCACTTGTTAGTGAGAGTAATCAGAACAAAAGACTTATTTTTGCTAATGAGCATGAAGATTGGACTGTTACAGTGCAATGAAAAAAATTTTTATATAAATTTTAACTTGTTAAACGAGCAAGGTCTTGATACATGAATAGTACACATGCACTTTGTCTGCAGAGCGTCATGTGATCAAAACTGAGCCAATGGCTTTTCTCTCTCCTGCGCTGTGTGATTGTGGGTAATCGTCTCCCATGCACAGTTTCAGCGCGTGTGTGTAACTCGTGTACAGTAGTTAATATCCCCGCGTGTGTGGTGTTTAACATTGAGACCATGTGTTCGCGCACGTAAAGCCCACTTACCTCTCTGCTCTAATCACACCACACACAGAACCACGTTCCCTCCGATCCTCCATCACCGCTCGTCTCGTTCCATCACCTCCCACAGATCGAGGAAGATATTCATCAAGATTTTTTTTTCTGTTCTGGCAACTAGGTGGTGGAACGAACTTCCTCTCAATGTCCGTACAGCTGAGTATTTTGGCAGTGTTTAAAGATGACTCAAGACGTATGTTTTTTCAATACTTGGACTAATCATCAGTGTTACAATTATTTTTTATGGGGAAATTCACTATGATATACAAGTGTTTTGATAAAGAAGCTCGCTTCCGGAACGAATTATGCTCACAATCCAAGGCGTAAGTGTAATGGGAAAAGATTATGTGGCCTGATAAGTTCAGATTGACCCTATTCCAAAGCGATGGGTGCATCCGGGTAAGAACAGAAGTGCATGTACTGTATTGATGCACCTATCATGCATAGTGCCCTCTGGAGGCAGATGTTATGATCTGGGGTTGCTTTAGGTCAGGTCTAGGCTCAACAATGTTACGTGGCAATAATATGAAAAGTCAGCTGATGACCTGAAAGTTTTTTTCTTTAAATAAAAATACAAAATTTGAATCAAGTAAATATGTACATGTGTAGAAAAGCCAGAATTTGGCTGCGTTCCATTCCCCAAAGTGTACGTCACAGGGTGCTCCCTACTCCCTGCTCCGTTTGCAGGGAATGTCGGTGAAGGGAACTTCTCGACAAAACTCAACCAGCAATGTGCCGAGTCACCAGCGCAGACGTCACTTCCTCCGTGCGGTACCATGGTGACATAAGCACCTCGAAAACCTGTCGCTGTTGATTAATATTGAATATTCTTTTAAACTGATACCATTATAAAACATATTATTGAAACGTGTATAACTTGTAAATAATGTATTGATTAATAATAAAAAATTATTAAAGATGAACGAATATGTTTTTTTTTTACAGATTACTTGCCTATATAACGCTAAAGATTACTTGAATAATTGAAATTTTTTTGTCCTTTTAATATGATGTTGTTCTCGATAAGAATTATAATAAATATATAAATCCTTTTTCGACTCCATTTTTTTTCTCGCTCCAGTGTGACGCAATGACATGGGACATTTTTCATTCCCTGTTTCATTGAAGTGAAGCCCTGATGTTCATTCGTTCCCTCCACCGTTCGCTGTTCCCTTTGAACTGAATATTTTCGCTCCCTGCAGTTTGGAATCACACTTAACATGGCTGAACAGCCTGTGAATTATACTTTTTTAATTTTTTTTTAATAAAAGCTTTATTCAATAATTGCTCAAGTTACATGAATATTGATCTCCATTATAATAATAACAAAATGTGCATTTTCCAGCATTTGCAGGTGTTTTAACATAAACAAGACATAACTCACATTATCACATTTTGCCATGTTTACAAACATTCACAGTTTTTGTTGCCTTTTGATTAATGGAATGCTTAATCGAGTTGAGATATTGCTTGACCTCATAGTTAAAAGCAAAAAAATATGTTTTGGAATGCGCAAACTTACACTTATGAATGTAATATTTTGCCAGCAGAATAATGAGATTAATAATGAAAGTTTCATTAGGCATAGTTTTAGTTCTGTTAGGGCCATACATATGGAAGTATAATAGTGCCAAAATTCCTCAAAGCAAAATAGCAGGTTGAATTAGATGAACTGAAAAAAACTTGTTGCAATAAAAACTTTGATTTTTTTTGCATTGCAATTTGATCTGAATTGAAAAAAAGAAAAATCATTAGAGCTTTTACAATGTTTGAAATTTTTGCCACTACAATTTATTGTGGTTGCATATTTCAAATGAAAATGTAATTCAAGCATTTAAAATTCAAAGCAAAAATATTCAAGTTACTAAATTGCAGTTAAAAAAATTTCAAGTGTTAAAAATACAATCTTCATTATTTTTCAGTCTTACAAATTCAGGTCGCTAAAATTCAGGTCTTCACATCCGGGATATCACAGAAAGAGCAGTGGCGTGCCGATTACTGCTGTCCATGCCGCAGTGTACTATAAAGGGTGCTTACCGATCGGAGCGCAGCACTCTTAACTAACAGGCTGGGTTGCCAGCTGCACAATAAACAGTACAAATTCTCCTCTGCCGTAAACGCTATATTCAAAGCAAAACCAGCGCTCTTTCATTCACACCCGAGAGCGATGGGTTTCCTGTCACTGCACCCGGTAATGTACAGTATGTGGAAAACTTCTGTACAGCAGCAGAAACATATTTAGGAAGCAGTCAAACAGCAGGAGTTCAGCGAGTGACACCGAAGTACCAGAGTACTGCAGACATCTGACTCTGTGCCCCGACTGGAAGGTCGGCGGTTCGTGTCCCAGCTCCGCCAAACTGCTGCTGTTAAATTTAAATGTTGTATAGTAATTTTGTTGCATAAAATACTTTCGTTTTATAAAATTTATTTTATTTTACTTTAATCAGACTGACATTAAAACGTACTATCCACACTTTACGTTTTTTCTGAATTACAAAGTTTTTTATGGTCACCTTTATTTATAAGCAATAAAAATGAAAGTGTAAACATTATGTATGTTGTTGCTGCTGCTGAGGAAATGAATCCCATCGTGTTACTGAATGTGACTGTACATTACTGAGCTCGTGGGCAGGAAACCCATCGCTCTCGCGTGTCAGTGAAAGAGCGCTGGCTTTCCACTGAGTATAGCGTTTACGGCAGAGGAGAATTTTTACCATTTATTGTGCAACTGGCAACCCAGACTGTTAAGTTAAGAGTGCTGCGTTCCGATCGGTAAGTAGTTTGTGAGAAGTACACTGCACAGGGAGCAGGAAGCACACTTTAAACTCCACTGCTCTTCCAGTGATATCCCGGATGTCAAGACCTGAATTTTAGCAACCTGAATTTTGTCGACCTGAATTTGTAAGACTGAAAAATAATGAAGATTGTATTTTTAACACTTGAAATTTTTTTAACTGCAATTTAGTAACTTGAATATTTTTCCTTTGAATTTTAAATGCTTGAATTACATTTTCATTTGAAATATGCAACCACAATAAATTGTAGTGGCAAAAATTTCAAACATTGTAAAAGCTCTAATGATTTTTCTTTTTTTCAATTCAGATCAAATTGCAATGCAAAAAAATTCAAACATTTTTATTGCAACAAGTTTTTTCAGTTCATCTAATTCAACCTGCTATTTTGCTTTGAGGAATTTTGGCACTATTATACTTCCATACATACATACAGGCCACAAAGAACATCCTTCCAAAATCACTTTTCTTTCTCAATCTTTTCAGCAATAAAATTACAAATGCTGTGAATTATACTTCGCGGGGTACTTCAGGCCGATTGGAATGCACATCCTGTAACGTCACCAGCACAGACGTCACTTCCTCCCCCTACCTCGCCACCTGTTATTGCTAAGGTGGTAATTTCACACTGCGGAAATGTAATAATGAATATTTATTGAGCATTATAAACGTATACTAGTGAAATATGTATAACTCGTGCATTTAAAAAAAAAAAGATAAATATAATTTTTTACTAGTAAGGATTTGTTGATTAAATTACATTTAAAATTAGTGTCATTTTAATATTATGTCATCATCTACAACAACAACAATAATAACAATAATAATCCTTTTCAAACTCCATTTATTCCGCCCTCCAGGGAGGCGCAATGGATGATGGGAAATTTTTTCATGATTGTTCGCTCATTCTCTACACTGTTTACAGTTCTCTTTGAACTGAGCGTTTTGCCTCTGTTTGGAATCGCATTTAACATGCATGAAAACCATGTGCAGTGCACTTCGCAGAAGTTCAAGCCGATCTGAACACAGCCCATGATACTTTTTGTGGAAAAAAACAAAAAAAAAACCCAGGGTGAGCAATAGCAGTTGTGTTGGGGTGCTGGGGTGTTTAAACTGTACATGTGAGAATGAGATTAGTCCGGGGTGTAAAGGCAAAACACGCTAAGAACAAACAGGAAGTGGAGCCAGCCACAGTAAAGGTCCGACAAACAGCATCACCCGGGAGGAAACTCGGTGTCTGCTGATGTTTCTGAATTTACCCACTTCAAGTAGCCAAAGAGTGCAAAGGATTTACAAACAAGTAAATAGTAACAAAAATAGCTAATTTGTCCGGTCATTAACAGAGGTTAATAAATATAATTATTTTGCCATAGCGTTAAAACAACAACAACATTAAACAACCGTGTTGGGTGCGTACTTTTATTTTTAAACATTCAGCTGCCACAGGAAGTCAACCGTCACTGGGGTTAGCCTCACACTGATGGCGCAGAAGCAGAGCAGCGTTTTGTTAGCAAGGGGGCTCTATGATGTAAATAATACGTTTGGGAAACTTTAACGTAACTTTAATAGCAAAAGAAATCAAGTAAAACTTAATTTTGTATTCAAAGACTAACAGTTTTTGGCACAGAGAAACGGATTGAGCTTTATCTTCACGTAGGCAGGATTAGCTTGGAGACTAGCATGTTTACTTGTAAGCAGCGCAGAGCAGCGTAGTGCCCGGGTAACGCCAGACAGCTGGAGCGCACAGAGCGCGAGTCACCATCAGAAAAAAAATGTCTAAAGGGCGAAAACGCGCCAGAGCCAAAGCGGCAGCCAAGGCAGCCAGGTTCGGAATGGCTCCAGGTCCAAGGCCTCCGCCTCCAGGTGTATTTGGTCCGCCACATCCAATGTTTCCCCCTGGACCAATGATGTCTGCAGATCACTTACCCATGGGCCCACCCGACTTTGGACCGCCAATGATGGAAGATGGGCCTCCCGAGTTCATCAGAAACAGGTTTGGCCACGGACCAGGTTTCCACCCCCATCCAGATTTAGACAATGGACCACAAGGCTTTCACCCAGACCTATATGAACGCCTACCTGGTTTTTGTCCCGAAGAGTTTGAAGGGGCACCATTGCATTTTGCACCACCCGAGTTTGGGAACGGACCACCAGGACCAGGCTTTATCCCACCCGGGTTTAGGGATGGACCGCCAGGACCAGGTTTTCTCCCACCCGAGTTTAGGGATGGACCGCCAGGACCAGGTTTTATCCCACCTGAGTTTAGGGATGGACCGCCAGGACCCGGTTTTATCCCACCTGAATTTAGGGATGGGCCACCAGGGTTTGTCCCGCTGGGCCGGATCTGGCCGTCACAGTTTGAGGAAGGATCAGATTACCCAGGAATGAACCCTGGACATGGCCCAAAAAATGCATTCAATGCAAGAGACTCTGGTTTCATGCAACAACTGGATGTTGATGTATGTATACATTTCTTTTTATAGATTAGAATAAACCAATATGTAGATGATTTCACTGTTTTTTGCATTATTGCTTTGTGTGACATTGATGTTTACCTAATTGCAAATTTTCATAAAATAAAAGTAGCAGTAAGGGATTCTATCACACACAATCATACAGATTAGACAGAAAAGTAAGCTTTTCTGGGATTTCAGTTTTAAGAGGGTTAACTGAAGGCGCAATATTATCATAAGTTGATGAACTGTACAGTCAGAACTGTGGCAATAGTGAAAACTCATTTGGATGTTTTTTTCTCCAGTAATACTCAGTAAACTGTTGAAAAACAGCACTTTTCAACATAAAACTAAAGTTAAGGTTTGTCTAATGACTACATGCTTGACATTTTTTCTGTTCTAATTGGTTAAAAGATTTACTTGGTGGTGTGGCAACATATTGCATAAGCCCAACCTCACCTATCTTTTTCTACCCGAACTCTTCCTCTTTTTTTTTTACTTTTCCAAATTGTGATTATAATATTATCAGGAGTACTAATAGTGACTACTTATAGTCTAATGATCTCTTATTTTGTTGCATTCTTTTATGCTTGCAATTTCTTTTTTAGGACGATGCCTCCTCTATGGCTGCCGACAAAACTTCTCAGGCAAATCAAGAGTCCAGTAGTCCGGGCAATAGCGAAGATGATAAAATTTCCACCACAACTTCTACAGAACCATCAAAAGAAATATCTGTTGTTAAATCCAGACTGGGATCAGTCAAGTAAAACCATTTTCACTCAGGTTTATCAAAAGTGGGTAAAGGCAAAATTGGTGTGGTCACCATTTTTAATGATCTTGCTCTTTATTTTTTAGGCCTCCTCCTGGACGATCTATGGGAGTCATCTCGTTAATTGCTGTAGGTATCCATATGTATGCTTATTTGAAACACAACTATGTAAATATTTTTAAAAGAGAATTTAATTAAGACCTGGATTGATTTAAGAATTGAATTGAAGGAAAATGTTAAAATATCACCATCTATTATACTGGTGCACATGTAGAAGATGTATTTGTTAGGGATGTCTCGATAACAGTACCAGTATTGGCTGTTGGTCCGAACCGCATTTATCTTATTGTTAATCATCCCTATAAAATTGTTGGTAATATGGTACTATTTCACCAATACCACTTTAAGGCAGAGCTGGACAAAGAAATCGACAAAAAAATGGGCTCTGCAATCAGATAAGCATGTTTTCTCCTCTCTAAGTACAGTGGAACGTCGGGTTGCGAGTAACGGGGTTTATGAGTGTTTTGCAAACCGAGCAAAGATTTTAATACATTTTTAATCGGAAACCAAGCAAGTATTAGTTTACGAGGGGCGAGTATCAAGTATCACGCATGCGACTCTTATTTTGACACTGAGCGTCAAACTCTCACCTCAACCCCCTCCAACCATCTTATGAAAATTGTATTAATTATTTTTATGTATGTTTATGTATTTATTTTTTGGGGCTGTGGCACGAATAATTTGAGTTTTCATTATTTCTTATGGGGAATGATGATTTGGTTTACGAGTGTTTTGGAACACAATCCCGTTTTTGGAATGAATTATGCTCGTAATCCAAGTTTCCACTGTATAAGGTTAGGGATTAAAATTAAAGTTAAATTTAGTGTGCTAGCTCATCAGTGCCATCTCTCTTCAGTCTCTCTGAAGAGGGCTAAGCAGTGCTGTATTTTTTCACATGAGCAAAAAATTACAGCAATTTATTTGATTTGTTTAATGCAAGTTGTGATATAAACATAGGCTCCGAAAAGATATGTGTTGCGAGTGAAAATGCTCCTCAAGAGTATAGAATCAGACATCAGAAAACAAGACACTGTGGAACTTAATGACACGGAAGCTGCGGTGGAAGCTAGAGACCGGGTAGCAGTGATAGACGCTGTGGAGGAATTTTAAAACACTGTTAAATGATAAGAGCTCTCTGTATGATAAACTGTCATAATTGTTCTCTAGACTGACAGAAGCAAAACAGTGGAATTCAGTTTGTAGATGTAATGACATGAGTAGCAGTTGTAAGAAGGGTATATCAGCCATTTTCATCAACATTTACTGACATGTTTGTTGTGTTTTCACAGTATTTTCATCTAGATAATTTACCGCTAGCTGCTGCACATACACATTGTAGGATTGCTGCTATGCAGCTAACTGTGCACAGCTAGCTGGCAGCATGTCTGCATAACTAATTAAAGAAATTCTCTTTTTTTAAAGCAAATCAGCCTGTGAAATGCTGTTGTGCAATTCTGACTGTGTCTTGTCGTTGCACTTTAGGCACACAGAAATCAAAGCAGCACACCCTGAGTGGTTTAAACAGAGACACAAAAGAAGCAAGCTCTCACAGGCAACAGCACTGTTAAAAGCACTGCACCTGTAACTTGTAGTCTAGCTGGTCAGGGATCAGATGGATCCACCACATTGTGAGACTCGAATTTAAACTTGTGTTATGTCACTCTTGACGTGAAAGAAATAGAGATTATATTCCAAAATATTTTTTGCTTGGCTTTCAAATGTTGTCAGTGGTGGCATATGGATATCTTTCTTCATTCACATATAGATTTTTAAAAAATACAGCAGCAGGTGTATTTGATGATATGCTTAAGACAGGGGATTCTAAGAAGATCTGTTCTTGTACCTGGTACTGTTATTGGTACTTAGTATTGGAAGGTACCCAAATGGATGTACTCGGTCTGCAAAAAAAGTAATATTGGGAAATTCCTAGTATTTATCTTAATGTTGCATTAAAATTACAATCTGAGTTTGAGAATTATAATGCTAGTTGTGGGAAAGAATACACAGTTCCTGTTCATCCGCTTGTTTATGCATCTGTCTGTTCAGTAAGTCATAGGGAATCTGTGTGGAGCATAAAATCATGGAGCCTGAGTGCTGTTCCTTGTTGTGTTCATCCCTTAATGGCCATAATCTACCTAATTTATAATAAAGTGCAGGGCTCTTCCAAGACCAGGATTTTGAACCTCTGCCCTAGTGAGTGGAGCTGTGGTACAACATGTGTATCAGTGACAATCACATGGCCACAACTGCTTGCATTCAGAACAGGGGGGTTTAAATTAAGTTTATGTTTATTTTACATGAAGCAAACAGTTAATAGACCTTTGCCTGTAGTCTTAATAGGAAAAGGTAAAAAAAAAAATCCCTTTGTTTTGCAAGAAGGCATACTGACCAAGGTAGAAACCAATAAGAGGAAGCTTTATTCAGCCTTGTTGAACAGTTCCCCATTAGCTCAGTCTGTTGAAAGCTACCAAGCACATACATATTATGTATGTCTCATTTACAGGCAAGAAGGAGAAAGGATAAGGTGACCGTATGACAATCAAGGATGCTGCAAAAAATGTTTTTTTTTGCATTGTATATTTGCATAATTAAAATCAAGCCCATAAGTATTTGGACAGTGACATACTTTTGGTTTACATCACCAAAATGAATTTGAGATTTAACCAATTTTTTAACCAAACCATTAACCATATAGGAATTACTGCCATATATTCTTCCATTTTAACAGGCTCAAAACTAGTCGGACAACTGATTTCGCCCGATTTGGCCATGAATTCTGTTTCATGGCCAAGTTTGTTTGGGTTAGGAAGGTGGTTAATGTAATATTTTGTTAAACCGCTTAAGCTAAAAGGCAGCACTTCAATCATATCTTGGTTGTGTAATTTGAAATCCATTGTGGTGTTTAATAAACTACAAAAATCATGTAATTGTCTAAATCTTTATGAACCCTATATGTATGTACATTAGTGTATATATATGTCTATGTGAATTGACTAGTTTAGCCAAAAAAAAAACATATTCTCTTAAGGACTGTTAACAGGTTTTAAGTTGTATAATACTAAAATATGTATATATTTGTGGTAAATGTTTGTTCCTTTTTTTGTTGTGAAATTTAGAACAGCTTTGGCATTATCGAATACAAGGATCCCCCGAAGAAGAAAAAATATCCTTTCTCATTTGATGCTTTTTTTGGAAATCGAAAACATTTGGTTCCTGGGGTTAAAGTGCATTTTACAGCAGTCAAAGAATCGGTGAGTGATTTAAAATGTAAAGCCCTTATATGAATTTTATTTTATTTTATTTTCTAAACTTTGTCATTGTATTTGTAGGGAAAGGTGTGTGCTACTGATGTGAAGGTTGCACCAGGAGGGACAGAGGATATTGAAGATAAAGTTTATGAAGGTGTGGTTACAACGGTGCTGCCTGAGGTAAATAGAAAATTTAATAACAAATGGGAAACCACACGTTTTTCAAACTCTCCTTATATGCTGTTATCATGGTACCATCGACGTTTCAGTTATTTCTTCCTGTTGAATAATGATTGTACAGCATTCTTTTTAAATAGGAAAAAAGAATGAACAAATTTTAATTTATTTTCTCTTTCTGTTATCAAAACAGGGTGAAATTATATTAGTACTACATAAAAGTTAGAAAAATATGCATACATGCATTTAGATTATTGCCTTTTAGATTATATAACACTAAGTCCCAAGATGTATTTTAATTTGACACGCCCAAGACTTCTCAAATTCTGTGAGTGATCATGATTGAGGGTGTGTCTGACAGTACTCATTGGGCTGTCTAAGGCAAATTCTAAGGAGCGCAGTGACTGTTGGTAAAGTTACCCATGTCAGGAATCTATGTTTCATATATCAGCATTTGCCAGTTATAATGACAGTGTTGCTTTTCCAACCTTGTCTCCCATTAACTCTTGCTAATTAAAATCTTTCAAAGTTCTATCAATGTTATTTCATGCGTTAAAATGCTCTGCTGTTTTCCAGACTTATGTGTTGGAACCTCTTCCGGGCCGCATCAAAACCATTCTCACCACTGAGCCTGTAAAACTGCCCTTTGGAAAGATGGACTCAAATGCCACCCTTCTACTTTTTGACCGGGTGAAATTTCAGCTGCTCACAGATATTATTACAAAGGCACGCAGAGCAACAAATATCACACCACAAATGCCAGAAACATTTCAACTGACCAAGGAAATCAGAGAAAAGGTAATAGATGTGATTTACTTGCCTTAATAAAATATCTAACCAGAAAAGCAGTCACATATCAAACTGATCACTCCTTTGTTGATTAAACTATATAGTTTGACCTAATTGTCTTTGGCTATTTTATTTCATTAATGAACAGGGTCTTATTATGAACATCAAGGATGATACTTGCACAATAATGTCAAATAAACATGACAACCTCACTGCATCCACCAATGAATATCTATCAGATGATCAACTAAACATCATGGATGAGGTGGAGTTCACAGTTGTAACTGTAAGTTAAAGGAACTCATATTTACATGGGGCTTTGATTTTTCTGTCTTCTCTCGTTATGTTTCTTTGATGCTCTGTGTTTGACATTTATATTTTATGTAGCTAAAAGATAAATCGAAGGCCATCAGGTTAAAGAAGCTTCCTGAGGGCTCAGTGGCGTTTGATTCAAAAGAAGAAAAAGTTACTGATTCCCCTGCAGGCAAATCATTGGCAAGTAATTTTTATTTTATTTATTTATTATTATTTTATTTTTATTATAATTTTTTTTTTACAATACCATGATATTTACTTGTTCCATGATGTTTAAATGGTTAGCCTCAATCAATATTTTTATGGTGCACGATTATATCTCTTAAGGTTTTATTTAATTGCTTTATACTAAGTGTTCAGCTCAATTATCTTTGCTACTTTTTTTCTTTAGTGGAAACCAGTGAACGCCCAAGTAGCAGCTGTTGATGAGGACATAAGTAGTACGAAATATGAGGGAACAGTCTCCCAAATCATTCCTAAAAATGAGGTGATGTATTTGAGACATACTGGTAATTTTTTGGGTAATTTAAAATGTGAATTGAAATTTTGTGAATATGAGCAACACATTGAAATAAAATTTACTAAAAGCATAACATAAACTGTTGGTAAACTATAAACTTTACATGTATACTTTGCAGTCACTCATTGCTCATTATGTCTGCTGGCAATTATGGGCACAATGTTCTGCATATGGTTTTCTTGGTGGGGTTCCTCGGTAGGTCGATTGACTAGGGAATCCCATATGCCTAGCGTAAACATCATAATCTATACCAGTGGATCCCATCAAACGCTTGTTTAATGCCCATCCTGCTTATTCATTCCTGAGTTATCAGTCTACAGCCTCCATAATTTTCGTGGGGTAATGATTTTTGCCAGGATTTTATTTGGCATTGGCAATAAGGTTCCAGTTGTTTAGTTTGGTAAGGCACCCTTTTTGGAAGCTTGACAGTCCAGTAATCAAATATTGTCTTCTCCTCTCATATCACTGCTAAAACACTAAGATTGTTCTCATTAACTATCTTTCAGTTTATACGGGAGTTAATGGCAAATTTTTGCTATGTTGGCTTGTCACATGTGTCAGTTTGTTGTTGGTGGAAGCTACGGACCAAGTGGGGATCATTGCCAATAATCAGATGTGACGGTCTCCAAGTGGTGTTGTGTTATTGATAAGATGGTCGATCTGATTCTTGTCTATGATGGGTGGTTCCTTCCAATAACATGGTCACTGTTGCTAGTTATTTTAAATTGTATTTTTGTATTCTTATTGTATTATTCTGAATAGAGCTGGGAACTTCTTTTCCTATGGACTTTTCATAGTTTTTGTCGTTTGTCCTTTTCACAATTATGTCTGTCATCACAATCTTTTAAGTCATGATGTTGAGAACTGAAAGTTCTTTCCTCTCAGTCTGATTTTTATCAGTCTTTTGCAGTCTTTTGTGTATATGAAATCTGACCACTGGTCATTTTTTGCCTTTCATGTTTAGTGGTAAACTTTTAAAACGGTTTGTTCATTGCCACTTAATAAATGCTACAACCATCAAACCTTAAGGTCAAGTTACGTGCTTATGTCTGTGCTTATATGAACTGGTTCTAGAGACACCAATCTTACGGACACGCTGCAGACTTGTAACTGCCATGTAGAGTTTATGTGACTGTGGGATAGTATATAATACAACTGACATTTCTCTGCAGAAGACATAACTAATGTTTGTCATTTACATTTTAGCACACAGTTTGGAAGCACATTAGCCTACTGTAAGCTATTGTTCTTGTTTATCATTTTTAAGTAGTTTTTTTGTTTGTTTTGCACAGAATGGACAACCACTGCCACAAGGCCTTGTGGACACCACTGTGGATGGCACGAAGAAAAGTTTACTGTTTGGTCTGGATGAT
The DNA here is from genome assembly GCA_003987875.1 of Clarias batrachus. NCBI lineage: Eukaryota > Metazoa > Chordata > Actinopteri > Siluriformes > Clariidae > Clarias > Clarias batrachus. The sequence continues at coordinate 366,637 of QMIH01000509.1, forward strand.
GTGATCACACAGGCCACCATGATGATCGGCGACAAGGTTAAATTTAACCTTGCCACCAAACAGAAAACCAAGGAGGAACATGCTGTCAACATTGAGATTCTACCAGAAACTTTTCAACTAGAGTCCAAAGAGCAACGCAAGATAGTGAGTCATCTTTATTTGGGGCATTAGGCGTGAGGGCCACGTCACACACAGATGTTTTCAAAAGATTTTATGGTCTTGCCAAAATAAGTCTCAATTATGGAAAAAAATAACCACACTTCCTGGTATATGAATATGTTTATTGATGTTGACTTAATTGCAAAAGATGAATGAATATTTTTTGGGGGAAACGTTTCCTATATTCCAGGCCACAGTGGCTTAACAGTTAGTGTCTTTAATTTGAGGGCCTTTGAGTCTGTGTGTGTGGAGTTTATATGTTGTTGTTATGCTTTTTGGCTTTCCTCCAGTTACTCTGGTTTCAGTATTTTGAAATTTGTGGCGATTAAATTACACGAGCCGTGGTTAATTTATATTGTTGTCTTCTTCCTCCAGGGCACTGTTGTGAAATTAAATGATAAGTCTGGGTTCATCAAGGCTCAGCAGGAACCACAGCTGTTTTTTGACCTGTCTGAGGTCATGGATGATGCCAAGCTTACTTTGTCAGAGAAAGTTGAATTTACGCTTGCAGTGGTAAGAACTCTTTTTGGATACTAAAAAATCTGTTTGATAGAAATTATATTTTTCCCTTCCTATATGACTTGACGTTTTTTAATATATTTCACAGGAAGAACTTTATTTAACATAAATATGGCATTCATTCATTTAATTATGTATTTATTTTAACAGTTGTCTGAAGGGACTGCAGAACGCAAGCAAGCCATTAGAATCAGAAAGCTGACAGAGAGTGTATTTACATCTGTGCCAAAAATAGAAGAAAAGAAGGAGAAGGTGCTGTATGTTTTTAAAGACTTGTCCGTGTCTGTATGTCTGTTTCTGATAAATGGAATAATCAAGTAGTTTGCTTATATGTGCAGAAAAAAATGACAATCAAATTGCTGAAAGAACCGAAAGAGCAAATCAAGAACGAAGTGACAACCTCAGGCAAAGATTGTGATTTACTGGCTGCAGTGTGAGTACATGATGAGTTCCAAACTACATATATTTAAGTTGGATATTAAAAGTAAAAAATCGTAGGTAGAAAATATTTTAAAATGAAATGCATTTAATACTTAAGCTGCAATAGCATTAGACATTGTGTGCAGCAACTGTGTGGGAAGAGATAACTAATTGGGAGAGGTCAGATGAGAATAAGGAAGGCTAAGTTAATTTGAGTAAATCATACACAAAGTTAACAGTCATTAAGCAGCCTGGAAGAATCCAGAAACGGATGTAATGACTTTCAGAAACTTCATTGACCAGTAGTCATAATTAGGATCCACATGGTGGTGTGTTTTTGACTGTGCTTTTCTGGCCTTAGTACCTTCCAAGCAAAATTTGGTTCCTCCTTAAGAGCAGTTTCCAAATAAATGAAGGCGTCTTGAGCATCTATACAAACAAGACAGGAACAAATCGCAAACCTTTTGGTTTAAAAGTTTTTAAGTGAATCCCAACATGGCAACAAAGGAACTGAAGGGGTTAGAGGAATCAGGTACCAAAGCATCACCATTAAGAGAGCCGGAGGCTGTCGCTCAAGAAAGAAGCTTCTACTAAGGACTGGCATAAAAATGCTAGACTGAAGTTTGCTTGTGATCACTAGCATATGGAGGAGTATTCTGTTGTCAGATGAAACAAAAATGTTATGTTTTTTCCATAATGATGAGGGCTGTGTATGGAGAAAGTAAAGGGTTTGAGGCTCTTACTCAGTGAAGTGCCTTAGCACTGAAGCATAGGGATCGTGGCATCATGTTGTGATGGTGTTTTGATTAAATAAGGGCACATGTCAGAAATTAGCCGGCATCATGAGGAATGTCTAGAAATATTCAAGCAATTCTTTAGATACCCTAAGCATATCTCTGAAGTTGCAAGTAAATGGCTTGAAAGCACCAAAATATTGGAGTAGCTTTCACAAAGCCCTGTCCTGAGCTGTGTAAAAGAATTGTGGCCTGAACAAAAAATTCATGCCTGAGCTAGGAGGCCCACCTTCCAGAGTTACACCGGTTCTTTCAAGAGCAATAAGTGAATACTCACACCCAATATTGTTAGACGCTTGGAGAAGGCTAGCCTAAGCGCTTGATTTAAGTTCAATCAATTAAATGCCAATGCCACCAAATACTAAGAAAGTGTATGCAATCTGAAATCTGTCCCCTTGCTATTATTTTGAAATGATCTTTTTAATGGGAAAAAGTAGTTATCTTAAGTGAACAGAAAAAAAAGATATGCTAAAAAAAGATTTTGTGGAATTTTACGATCTTAACCTTAGATAAATCTTTTACTTCATCTATAAATTTATGTTGGATTTCATTCTACTACAAATAAGCTCAAAATTGTGTTAAAATTTGTCTGCTTTCCATTGAAAATTTGCTTTAGGAAACCAAGCAAGGACAAAGTAGAGGCCTCCAAAGCTCCAAAGCCGGACGGTAAAGGCAAACAGGAAATCCCGATCAAGGGTAGCAGAGAGCGTAGCAGAAGCCGAGAACGCAGCCGACGCAGGGGCAGCCGAAGCAGTAGCCGCAGTCAGGATAGGAGTAGCAGCTACTATGGAAAGCATAGGAGCTCCAGTCGTGACAGGAGTCATCGGAGTCACAGAAGGAGCCGCAGTCGTAGTAGAGATCGCTCGCACAGACACAGGCGTAGCTATAGCCGTAGCCGCAGTCGAAGCAGGGAAAGGAGTAGTCGGAGCACCAAAAAGAGAAGTCACAGCCCAGAGAAAATGGATGAGCGTCGCAGAGGACAGAGCAACAAGACATCGCAAAATGCACCCTACTCTTTTGATGATACGAAGATACCATCCTCCGAGGCTGTAAAAGAAGAATTAGTAAAAAAGAGGAAAGAGTTGTTAGAGCTCAATGAGTTAATAGCACGTAAAAAAGCAATAATTGCCATGGAACAAAATGCCAAAACACCAAGTCAGTTTAAAGACGCACTTGAAATGGATACACAACAGGGGATTGCTACGTTTGATTATCAGCACAAAACCTGTCTAGAGAATTCATGGACCACTGACGTAAAGCCAGTTCGGTCAATTTTAAAGAAACACTCTGACTCTCTCACCAGTCACCAGGTTTGTTTGTTTTTTTCTCACTGTATTAATTATTTTTTTTAATGGTAACATTCAGCATCTTATTGGTTGTTTATTTCTGTACTTTCTTTAAAGAAAACTGAAAGAAGCAAGAGTCCAGAAGAGCCAATGGGATGGGCACAAACCAGTCCTTCTAGTGTATACACTTCTGGTGGCTCAGTCCCTGTGTGGATTGGACAAAGTCCCACATCTGGGATAGAAGATCAAGAATTAGCTAGAAAAAAAAGACAGTTAGAGGAACTAAGTGAATGCGTTGCACGTAAACGAGCAATTATGGCCCTGGAACAAAAGGCTAAAGCACTTTCAGATGGGTCTGAAATGAAAAAGAAATATGATTTTGCCTCATGCACAGAGGACCTGAACATAAACATGACAAACACCTGGCAACTTGACATAAAACCTGATCTTCAGCCAAAAAAGTCTATTCTGAAGAAGCAGTTGGAATCTATTGCTGACCAGTCACAGGTCAGTCTTATTCTACACATGGAGATTTGTCTAAATTAAGGTTCAGAACAATGTAGTGTATTAGTCATTTAGAGGGATTTGTAATGATTGTAATTATTTCTAGCTTTGAGTTGTTAAGGAACTGCATGACATGGGGAATTAGTTTACCAAAGTTTTTGCAAGATAGTTATACTATAATTATAACTGTAAATTGATTATATAAATACTGCTTACTTTACTTGTCTTTAACGTCTACTTACATTTACTTTTAAACTGAAAAATAATGCTATATAATAGAGATGATGGGAGAGAGTGTTGTGGTTAGTACTAAGGAAGGAAAACATTTAAATGTTCTCTGTGTGAATGCTGTGGCTAAAGGTAAAATTGATATGTTCCCTTGTTTTGCAGAAGCCTTTAACTTCAGTTGGTCAGTATGCCCATTGTCCAATGTCTAAACAACCTACAGACCCAGCTTTCCTCAGTCCCTCTGCGTCTTCAGATACCGCATTCAAACCCCCCTGTAATCCGTCATCGGTGCTCTCCAACACTGTTGATCTTTTCAAAAAACTGATTAATGAAGCCTCTGTCAGTTCACATAAGAGCAATACCAAGGCAATGAGTCAACAGTCATTTCAGCCAAGTTCTGGATTATTTTATGACCAAAAAAGTTCCAGAGAGCCCAAAGTCCAGAGTTATTCTACATTGCCATCCCAGTTATCGCAGTCTTCTCACCAGGTTTGTGACCAGGCATCCACAAGTAAGAGCTCCTCAAGCCAGTCTTCAGCAACAGAGCGAAAAAGTAATCTAGCAACACAGATGGAACGGTTTCTTGGTGCTTTAAACAAAGCAGATTCAAATTTATTGTCGTCATTGTTAAAAGGTGCTAAAAAAGATGCTGATTCACTGGAGAATCAGAGAATCCAACAAGAACAAGCAGGAAGAAAAGTGACGTGTGGAGATGAATTATATGATCCGTTCAAAGAAACAGACTGCAAAGAAGACAACTTTGCCTTAATGGGAAGCAAACAGCATATGAACCCTATGTTTGGGCGAGTTGACAACACTCAGGATGATCTGCTACCACATGAAAGAGCGGTGGTAGATGGCAGTGGCTTTTCCAAAATTGTTGGAATGAAATATGGTGTTGAAGCAAAGCCTGAGAATCGGTTTCTATACGGAGATGCAATACCTTCTAGCAGTCAAAGCAGACTTTTACAAGAGCATGAAAATTTTTTGAAAGAATGTGATGAATTTAAACTGTCACAAGATTGTAACGATGTGCCATACTTTGAGGACTCGTATGCAGAGGACAGAAAGAGATACAAAAGACAAAGTGCAGCTGAGAGTTACAGAATAGAAGGCAGCCTTAGCCCTGTGCATCATAAATCAGAGGATGCCAAGGAAGACACAGACCAAAAATCAAGCCAGTATAAAAAACTTCAGGATCTACTGCAAACCATTGGTCTTAATTTGGACAGAAAAGAAGTTAGCAACTTAACTGATAGGACAAATGAGCGTCTGTATGGCAAGAAAGTCAAACCTGGGAGTTCTCGCTCTTTTGATCAAAGAGATGAATCATCAGTAAGTAGGTATGATCGAAGAGGTAGTAGTAACTCCACTGATTCTGAGGATGTTGGCTCTGTATCGCCTGCAAAAACCTCTAATCGCGAGGTTTACATGAGCTATTGGGATTCTCTTAAGAATCGCTCTGATGAAGTTGCAGTAAGGGAGCGGGACCTGTCGACCCTTAAAAGGACCATTAGGAACATCCCAGAAGCAAAACGGTCTGATAGATACAAAACTGCATCACCTGAAGCTACACATGATCCGTACAAACTGCCTGCAGAGGGATTCCCGTTAGCGCAGTCTGTTAGTTTGCAGTATACTCAGATATCTAGTGAATTCACCTCAGCTGTGCCTAAACTTAAAAGCAAGCAAGATATTCAGAACTATAGTTATGTAATGGGTGGAGAACAAAATCCTTATGGATCGATTTCTCTAAATCCTCAGCATTATAGTCCTGCATATCCAATACCATCCTCTCATGTACCGTCTGGCTATGGGGATTATATAGCACCTGCCATGTCTTCATCCATGATGCCACCAAGCCCTGTCCAGTTCTGCTCATCACTCTCTACTTTTACTACACCAGGATCTTTTGGTACTTCACCAACTGCATCTTATCCATCCACTTTAGGTCAGTTTGGCTTTGCTATGCAGCCTGACAGCTCTGGTTATGTCTTGCAGCTGGGCAGGACAAAGAAAAACAGGTGTCTCAAAACAATAGAAACAGTACAAACTCAGGAGTCTGTTAGTAGTAAAAGTTCTGCAGCCAAAGAAGTACATTCTGTCATTAGCATACAGACAGAAAAAACACATAAAGATAGTGACGATGAAGCTGAATCTCAAATGGTACCCATGATGGAAGATGACATCAAAGCTAAACAGAAAAAAAGGGTATGTTAATCTTCTCACACCCACATGTGGGGAAAAAGTTGTTTTTAAAGTACAAATTGTTCACTTTTTTCTTTTTTTATCGATACTTGTGCAAACCTGGTAAAAAAAAAAAGAATGAGTAAGAGGAAGTTGTTCTTTGCTTCATGTGTATTTCATGTAACGCTTAAATTCACTTTTGGGCCTTGAGATCATTTATTAACACTTATGTTTGGAGCAGCTGGAGCAGTTTAATCAGAGAATGAGACTGAAGAAGGAACAGCAAATAGAAGCCCAGCGAACACGAGGACAAAGCCAGAAATCAGCACCAGGTATCAGTGTAGTATTTCTGACATTTGTTGTTTTGAGGCAAAAGCCCAACAATAAACCATAGCCAGAAAATAGAATGGATTTATGGTATGCAGTAAGCATTTACCAAAATATACAGTACTGAAACTTGGGCATCTGGGACGTGCATGTGTGTTTTGTCGACGTGGGCAAAGCTCTAGACGCACTTGTTCATCAGTAGTGAAAAGGAAGTTGTGTTATGCAGTTGTTGTCGGAAATAGGCCTTTCAACGGAGGAAAAAGGTATTCATAATTGAGTATTATTTCTGATGTGGTCGTGAATGGGAACCAGGTTTAAACAAAGTGGCAGAACAGTTCCTTCCCATACCCATCCCATTCCGCTGATCTTATACAACCTTATGTCTCCAGTACTTGTAGGGAATGTTATAGAAGATTGTGAAGATCCAGCAGGTACTGTGCCTGCGTTACGTGAGCAAATCATCTCCTTTTGCAGGAATCTCTAGCAACTTTTGTTTGGGAAATCCAGGTTTTGAATCTGCATGAATGCTATAAACACTGTTTACAGCGAGGTGGTGCACACTTTGAACACTTAGATTATGCATACCGTGGTAAATCAACACGCTAATAGTATGCCAGTTAGTTTTTTTCAGGAGAAATAAACTCTCAGATGACAAGAAGGGTATATTGTTTGTCTATTCATTTCAGTACTGTAGATTTTGGTGCATATTGTATTATTGATGGGACAGTTATTCAATAAATCCTATTTTCAATTGCTCATTGGTTGGTTTATTCAAACTGATGATCACTTATGGAATGGTTACCAACTCCCATCACTAACATTTTTGAGACTAGTCTTAGCTGTGTGTTAAACACAGGGCTGTGTCTTGTTGAAGAGATGTTGTAAGGTTATTTTAAGCGTTTAAAGTAGTAACAAAAATGACTAGACAAGTTGGCCTCCTAGTCAACATTTTTTCCTACCAAGCTCTGCCGTTTTAGTCTTTATCAATATGGTTACTACCCATCAGCTCTGACTTTTATGGCTATAGGTCTGGTACCTGCTACTAAGCACTGTAGTTCTGTTTGTTTTTTGTTTTTAATTTATTCCTTTGCATGCTTTACTGTTTGACACAGCTTGTCCTAGTGGAGCTTGTGGCCAACATGTGCATTGATAAATTAATTGTCAACAAGCATTGTAATACCTGTTGAATCTGAATTTGTTAATTGAAATTGTTAACAGTTAATGCTTAGTTTATGACTCTCCAGACCACTTCAGCTTTTGCACACTTTATTGTTCTAGAGACGTAATTTAAAAATGGATTCATTATTTTTTTTACTTGGGCTGTATCTTTTTTTCGGGGTTGATGCATCGGATCTTTCTGCCACAACTTTGCCCATTTCTCCAGCCCTGGGACTGGCAGTGAGAATACCCTGCATCTCGGTGGCTGGGTTCTATATGGGCTTTGCCCAAGAGCCCAACAGTGGCAACACCCACTTTGATCAGCAATACAGAGCCTTAACCACCTGAGCCATCTCTGCTCCATATTCCAGCTAATAGTACATATATGTACTAAATACAACAATCTCCTCTGTCTCTGCAGAGGGATACTGATGCTTTCTAGTCATTTTTTTGGTTACCTCCAAGACCAAAGACCTTCTTGGTTAGCAATTTACTACTGAGATTAATAAAGTTCTTTGAATCTTGAATCTTATTAAGGCACGATCTCTTGGTTTCAAACGTCTTTGACTTCACAATGATGGAGCCCACTATCTTTTTGGGACCATTCAAAGATTCTAATCATATCTTCAGGAAGATCTCAACACAGTTTGAAAGTGAATGCTCCACAAATACTTCTTGGATTATATGGCCTGGATTTTGATTTGACACATATTGTGAATTGTAGGACCTTATGCACACGTGTATGTAGCATATCCGATCTGTTGGATTTTCCTAAGAGGACATAATATTTTTATATTGAAAAAAAAATTTTTTAGTTAATACATTTGCAAGAATTTTCAAAAGCATGTTTTTGCTGTCATTGTCCATTTTATGTATAAGTTAATGGCCATCATTACCTTGTACATATTAATATACATCAATTGAATCCATTATAAATTAACTCTACAACAATAAAGTCTGAAAAGATTGAGGGGGTTATAAATATTTTCTGAACTCTGTTTGCCTTCTTTCTCTCTCGCTCTCTCTCTCGCTCTCTCTGTCTCTGTGTCACTCCCTGTCTCGGTCTAGCTCTTGCTAGATTTCTCTATAGATAGATAGATAGATAGATAGGTTTGTAAATAGGTAGGTGGATAGATAGAAAGAGAGAGAGAAAGGGCAGATCGACAGATGGAGAGATAGAAAGATGAGTTGGTGGACAGACAGAGAGAGATGCATAGTCAGTTATAGATAGATAGATAGATAGATAGATAGATAGATAGATAGCTAGGATGCATGGATGAATAAATATTAATCGATTAATGTGAGCTGGGAATTTTACCCTTCTCAAAGAATAAGCTCGATGTGGTGATGAGCAGATAACCGTACAGTAACCTTGTAAGCTAACGCTTACTGTGTGGTGTTCATTACCATCTCACCTGAACTTTCTTTATGCATTATTACAAAATTATAAAACATTTTGTAAAATGCCGAATTCAACATTGAAATGGGGAAAATGGACTTGCTCCTTTTTTTAAGCAACTGTGGAACTAGCTAACTGTGATTACAGTCCTCCTGGTGCTCCGATTTCCTCCCACAGTCCAAAGAAACTATGGGCAATTTTGGCATTGCCAATTAACCTAATCTGCATATTGGGTTAATTGGCATTGCCAAAATTGCCCATAGTGTTGTCTGAATGAGCATGTGAGTGTGTGTTTGTGTGTGCCCTGCAGTGTATTGGCACCTTGTCCAGGGTGTACCCCAGCTTCATGCCCTAATTTTCCTGGGATAGGCTCTAGGCCCCCTGTGACCCTGTGTACAGGCAGTATAGACGATGAGTGAGTAAAGGGATAGGTATTTGCATTTATGCACATTTATGTGTTCAGGCTAATCTGCCAGTTTGTCTACAAGTTTGAACAGGTTCATATGTGTACAAGTTAAATTCATTGCAAAACTTTTAAAACCTTCACTGTAGTGAATAACTGAACTGTGAAATCAAACTGAGGTATGGGCAGAACTTTTGCATACCTTTACACCCCTAATTCCTTTGTTTTATTAATCTGAACTACATGAATTGGCATAATCAAACTACTGACCAGCCCACTCCCTAATATTGTGTAGGTTCTCCTAGTAAATAAAACGGAACTGATTAATTGAGGCATGGACTTCACAACAACTCTGAGCTCTGCTCTGGTATCTGGCACCAGGTTGTTGGCGGCCTTTAAGTTCTGTAAGTTGTGAGGAAGGACATCCCTGGATTGGAGTTGTTTGTTCAGTACATCCTACAGAACCCTATTGGATTGAGCGCTTGGAAATTTGGAGGTCAAGTAAGCAGCTGGAACTCATTTTTATTTTCCTCAGTCGTTCCTAAACAATTTTGCCGTTTTTGAGGAGCATCCTTCTGTGCTGAAAGGAAATTAAGAATTTGCCAATTGGAAATTCTGTTGCCATGAGGAAGTGTACTTTGTCTGCAACAATGTTTAGGTAGGTGTTGTGTGTCGAAATGACAGACACGTGAATAGCAGGATCTCTGGCTTCTCAGGATCGCCTTTGCCTTTGTGATGATGGTTTTTGCCTAGCATCTTCCATAATGCATCACGGTAACATCTCTTCCCCTGGTAAGTGATGCCCAAAAAAACCTAGGTGTCTACTTGATGTAAGAGAAAATGTGATTCAGGTCACCAGGACACATTTTTCCACTGCCTGATGTTCCAGTTCTGATGATGACAGATCCATGTAAGTGCTTTCACCAGTTAACGAGGGTGAGCATAGAAACCATGCAGCACAGCTACTGCAGCAACCTTCGATGCACTATGTGCTATGACCCCTTTTTGTCTTAGCCATTGTTTTTTGTTGTTGTTTTTTCACAGATGTTTGTGCAAAAGTAGCTGTTCTGTTGGATCAGGACAGATGGGCTAGTCTCACCCCATACACATCAGTGAGTGTGGGGTCCCCATGACTGTGAACATCCCACAAAGCCTGCCATTTTGGAGTTGCTTTGGCCCAGATGTCCAACCATAACAGTCTTTTCAAAGTTACTCAGTTTCTTATGTTTGCCCATTTTCCCTATGTCCAGCACATTCATTTTGATGGTCTGATCAACCACCAACTACGACTTCTGAGTGGAAGAAAAGTGCTCAGACAGGCTCAGAGCAAAACCCTTTATGGCAGTATTTAATTGTTTTGACCCCATTTATTCTTCGTCCAAGTCATTGTGCCTGCCTGGGCAATATTGCAATTGTAGCTGACTTTGGATGGTTTTCAGTTCCACATCTGTGTTACTGGTCAGTGCAAGGCACCACGTTAAATTTAAACAAAAGTAATAAGCCAAAAATTAACAGACTAGCCATACAACACTTTTAATGTGAAATTTTATCATGGGTGCCAACACTGCAGGCTTTTTAAACTCTAGACTTGAATTCTGATTCAACAACAGCTTTTGCAATATTTAGTGTCCAAGCGGCTAAAATCCACAGGCTTTTTATAACGTTAATTAACAGATTAATTAATGCTTAACATTTCTGAAATGCCTTGGTCTGACCCTCCAGGTGTCAAATGTCAGAGTAAACTTTTAAATGCTATAAGATTCTAAGTGCTGGAATTTGGGTCACTGCTAATAATGAAACAATCTAGGTACATTGTTTCAAGAAAGAGATCCAACATTCGGTCAATATGGAAATTCTACCAAAAAATAATAATAATTATTATTATTAGATTAGCAAGCTGCCACAAACCTATTGGCAGTAGGTTAGACCAGGATGTATTGAGAATTCTAGACTAGTAATAAAAAGAAATCCCTAAAAGTATTGTGTTTAAATCAGGACTACCTATTCTAGTAGTACAGTACAATTCTGTGAATATTGAAAAGAACGTATTGTTCACCTTGCTTATAGTAAGAAGAAAGTGTTAAATATTCCCCACAGTTTTAGACAGGGCAAACCCATCCTTCTTGTCCAAGTACCCTGACTTTAATGCACCTATACTTTTTATATTTTTACAGGAACAATTATGCGAACAGAAGTAAAGAATGTGTGGATATGTGGTCATTCCCTTGTGTTCTGGGCTGAGAAGAGGGCCACATCTCCTGAAATAGGTATGCAGCTTGGCATGGACCCAAACAGTGTACGCTTATGGTGGAAGGGTGTGCAGGGCATGACATGGCAACAGCTTCTGCCCCAGCTGCTCCAACTGAAGGACAACTGGCCCAAACCAGATGTGATTCTCATGCATCTTGGGGGAAATGACATTGGCACGATGACCCCAGAGGCCTTTGTGTTAGCCGTGAAGAAAGACCTGATTTCAATGAAGAGCATTTTTCCCCAGTGTCACCTTGTTTGGTCAGACATCCTTCCACGCAAGTCCTGGAGGCACTCAAGTGACAGCACAGCAGTCAACAACATGCGACAGGCGATCAACAAAACCATACGTGGCATTATGACAGATCTAGGAGGTTCTTCGTTGACTCATGAAAATATAATGCCTAGACTGGACTCTGGACTCTATAGACCTGATGGGGTTCACCTCTCTGGTAAAGGGATTGACACCTTTAACTTAAACATGCAGGACTTTCTTGAGAAATGGGAAAGTGAGATAAGTGAGACTGAGACATCTGAAAACTAAAACGGCTTTTCAAGTTGAATTTCAGTATCTCTTGTTACTGTGAAACTGTATTATGAATTCATTCTTGTATCCTTTTTAAGGTTAGGGTTAAATATCAACCTGTGTTTATCATATTGTGAATGCACCTATATGCTTTATTAAATGAATAAAGAAACTGTGTTAAGACTTTATTATATATTAATCTCTACTCTTAGTTCTGTATCCATATGTAGATTTAGTTTTTTTAATTGATTAAGCTATGTGAAAAAAGGAACATTAAAAAAAACAATACTTGACTCTCTGCTGTCTGCTAACTGTGTTTTATTTATATTTATCTTAGTTATTTCTTTATATGTGTGTACAGTAGTTGTGTGTGCATGTGTGTTTGTATAAAATGTTGTGCACACACACGCACATTGGTTAGGACTATGGCCGCGCACCTCCGTGGTCGAGGATTCAATACCCATCTCTGTGGGTTTTCATCAGTGTACTCCGGTTTCTTCCTATAGCCCAAAAACATGCAGATTTGATTAATTGCTGTGCCCAAGAAATTTTCCATCTTGTGTGCACCTTGTCAAGGGTGTACCTCGCCTCAAACCCAAAGTCTCCTACGATAAGTCTCCAGGCCTCTGCGACACCCATACAGGACAAGTGCTATAGAAGATGAATGAATATGTATTTGTCTTTTTCAATATCTCAGTGTACCAGCATTCACACAGTTAAGTTTATTTTGCCGGAGATTCAACAAGTTGCTGGAAACATTTCTTATGGTTCATACTGACATAGTATAATACAGTTGCTGCGGATTTGTCGACTGCACATCCGGATGCAAATCATCTGTTCCACCACATCACAAAGATACTTTGTTGGTTTCAGATCTGGTGATTGTGGAGGCCATTTGAGTACAACTCACTCATCATATTCAAGAAACCAATTGAGATTATTTTAGCTTGTGACATGGCACATTATCCCATGGTCAGCAACAATACTTGCGGCATTTAAACAGTGCTCAGTTGTTACTAAGGGGCCACCAACAGCCTGAAGCATTTAAGACAGGATGCGTCCATTCTTTCATTTTGTTTTTTCAAAATATTTTTTCCAGTTTTGGTGAGCCCATGTAAACTGTAGCCTCAGTTTCTTGTTCCTAGCTGACAAAAGTAGCACATCTGTGTTCAGCTATGCTCTTCACCATACCTTGGATGTAATAGGATGTTTAATATTGCCTTTCTATCAGCCTGAACAGATCTGGCCCTTGTCCTCTGACCTCTGTCATTAACGAGGCATTTCTGCCAAAACAGGTGCTACTCACTGGATATTTACACCTTTTGAGACCACTCTCTGTAAACACAACAGATAATACATGAAAATTCCAGTGGATCAGCAATTTCACTAATATTCGGACCAGCACGTCTGGTACCAACGCCTCACGCTCCCCATTCTGAAGCTTTGTTTAAACTTAAGCTGATGGTCTTGACCTTGGGCGCGTTCCAATCGGCCTGAAGTACCTATCGAAGTATACTTCACAACGTCTTAAGTGTGATTCCAACTACAGGGAGCAAAAAAAAATCCGTTCAAAGGAAACTGTGCGGTGTAGGGAACAACTGAACATTGGGTCTTCACCGGAGAAGGAAATGAAAATCAAAAATTCATTGTGTCTCGTGAAGAAGAAAAAAGGAGCTCGAAAAAGGATTTATTTATGATCATTATCGAGGACAACATTGCATTAATAGGACACGCAAATTGTAAATAATTTATTTTAAATAAATTCATTTTTCAATAGCATATGTTTTACAATAGTATCAGTTTTTGTTTCACTAAATATTTAATGTTTGTAGTGTGAATTTTCCACAGCAGCATGAGATGACAGGCATCCGAGATGCTTATGTTACCATGGTAACACAGGAAATGACGTCTGCGCTGGTGACTTCGCATCGTGTTCAGAATGGTAGTGTTTTGTTGGAAGTACTTCCCTTCATCGACATTCCCTGCAAACGGAGCAGAGAGGGGGGAACCCTTTGAAGTACACTTTGGAATGGAACGCAGGTCATGTCTAGGTGCCCAAATGCATTGAGTTGCTGCCATGTGATTGACTAGATGTTTGTGTTAATGACCAGTTGAGCAGGTGTACCAAATTAAGTGCCTAGCGAGTGTATATACAATCTATTTTGCTTGCTTCTTGTACAAATCTTTATACAAGAAATGTTAGCAATTTATTTATGTAATACTTTCAAATATGTAAATCTAAAATGTGAAATATGCCTTCTATGATAGGCAGTATAATAAAATTATAGAACGACCACAAATGTCAACTGATCATTTTTATATTTTCCCCATTACCCAGACAACAGTAAATGTCTATACAGAGTCTTTCTTTTATCACAGGATTAATGTGGTCCCTTTTCTGTCTTTGTGATGCAGTTGACCAAGTTAACAATCATTAATACAAATGAATATATATACAGGGTGGGCCATTTATATGGATAGACCTTAATAAAATGGGAATTGTTGGTGATATTAACGTCCTGTTTGTGGCACATTAGTATATGTGAGGGGGCAAACTTTTCAAGATGTGTGGTGACCATGGTGGCCATTTTGAAGTCGGCCATCTTGGATCCAACTTTTGTTTTTTCAATAGGAAGAGGGTCATATGACACATCAAACTTATTGGGAATTTCACAAGAAAAACAATGGTGTGACGTAACTTTATTCTTTCATGAGTTATTTACAAGTTTCCCCTTGTTCACCCCCATTGACATCGAAGAGGTTAACACGTGATGAGCGGATCGAAATTGTGTTGATATCTGGTGAACGCAGTAACCGGGTCATTGCAGCAGATTTCAATACAAGACACCCTACGAGACCACCCATCTCCCATGCTACAGTTAGCAAACTGCTTGCTAAGTTTCGTGAAACTGGTTCAGTGTTGGATTTGCCAAAATGTGGACGCATGAAAACTGTCACTAATGAACAAACATCAGTGGCTGTCCTAGCTTCATTCAGCAAGAGCCCACAGCGTAGCACTCGCCGCATGTCACTGGAGAGCGGCATTAGTCGAACATCCCTTCGGCGGATATTAGCTACTCACAAATGGCAAACTTCACCCTTACAAACTCCAGCTGCTGCAGCATCTCAACGAGGATGACCCAGATCGGCGCACACAATTTGCAGAATGGGCAAAACAAAAATTGGAACAGGACCCTCAGTTCACGCAGAAGATTTTGTTCAGTGATAAGGCAAACTTTTATGTGAATGGTGAAGTTAACAAACAAAACCACCGCTATAAGGTCTGACACTAACCCACATTGGATAGATCCCTCCAAGACTGTTAGAACAAAAAAAGTGATGGTATGGTGTGGTATATGGGGTACAAAGATAGTGGGGCCATTCTTCATCAATGGAATCCTCAAGGCCACTGGATATTTGAAATTGCTACATGATGATGTGTTTCGCTCTTTATGCACTGTAGCTGGCACGTTCCCTGAGGTTTTCCAGCAAGATGATGCACCACCACATTATGGGTGTCCGGTATGAGCATTCCTAGATGAACAGTTTCCTGAAAAGTGTATTGGTCGTCGTGGGCCAGTTGAATGGCCCCCAAGGTCTCCCGATCTGACCCCCTTAGACTTTTATCTTTGGGGTCATCTGAAGGCAATTGTCTATGGTGTGAAGATACGAGATGTGCAGCACCTGAAACTACGGATACTGGAAGCCTGTGCTGGCATTTCTCCTGAGGTGTTGCTATCAGTATGTGAAGAGTGGGAGAAGAGGGTTGCATTGACAATCCATCACAATGGGCAGCACATTGAACACATTTTATAAGTGGTCAGAAACTTGTAAATAACTCATGAAATAATAAAGTTACGTTAAAACCAAGCACACCATTGTTTTTCTTGTGAAATCCCCAATAAGTTTGATGTGTCACATAACCCTCTTCCTATTTGTAACCCAAATCAAGGTTTATACACGTCACAGTCTAGGTCCTTAGGAGCTGTGATGTCAGGCAATAACTCATTCTCGGATAACTTGTACTTATTGTGAACTTTAATTGAAGATTATAAGACARTGCAACATATATTACAACATAGACAATACATATGGGCCCAAGAAAACAAGAAATAAAACGTCTTTGGAAGTCACTGTTCCTTCCTGAGAGCAATTGCTCTTAGTCCATTGAGATTTCAATCCAGACCTCAGAAAAATRGRATTCAAACCCAAAGGGGGTTAGTATAAGTGCACATTTGGAGTAACTCACGGAGGTGTCAATCAGAATGACTGACACAACCACACCACAAACAACAGCAATCCACTGTAGGGTGGGGTGGAGATCCTGGACTCAAGCTGGGAGGCTCGCCATCAATATTCGCAGATCAGCTTTTGTGGATAAAAGGCTGTAATCTCTCTCTCTCTCCAACTCATCAAAAGACCTGACCAAGGAATGTCATCGTTTACCATACAACTTCACGGCATCTGTATTCATCCAAGCTCTAGATGGAAGTGTTATAAAATTAACATCCCAAACCGACTCAAAGTTTTAACCGCTATCACACACGTATTTCATACCATTATCTCCCTTCTATCATCGGCAACTTTACACAGAGTTGTGCTCCATGCGTCAGCTCTGTGACATCAACTACTACGCTCTCCGTTAAGGCATCACACTTGACATGACTCTCCCAAGATAAAGCTCCGGTTTTCAAAATAAAACCAATCATGCATATAAACAAAACATTTGCAAAAAAAATTATTTTAACCCTTATTTGGTGGGTTACACACTCCCCTTCTGAACTAACATGAGTCCCTTCATGTTCTAGTCTCAAGAGAAGAGGCTCCTTCAAAGGTTTCAACTAAGGCTTTGTTAAAACCATCAARAATAGTCTGAGCAAATAAGATCAAGGGTTTGCCTAATTGTGGATAGGTAAACTTAGCAGGTGGCTTCCTTAAACGATCCGACTTGCGTACTTGGTCAACTATCACATTGTCATTAGAGCTAAGATCAGCTATCGCTGATGAGTTAGGATGTTGCTCTATAGGTCTGTCTAATTTGGCAATTTGCCTCTGTTCAGTTTCAGGTGTCTGTTCGATGTCCTCAGTGCTCTCTGGGGAAGATTGATCAATTACTGACT
>QMIH01000509.1:394360-427611 GCA_003987875.1 Clarias batrachus
AGTGTGGAACTCGCATTTTTCTGCTTTGATGAACGAGTTGTTTTCCAAGAGTCTTTGCAGCACCTGACGCACGTGACGTTGATGTTCGTCCAGATCCCGGGAAAATATCAAGATATCATCCAGATAAACGAAGACAAAGGAGTTTAGAAAATCCCTGAGGACGTCGTTTATTAGAGCCTGGAAGACTGCTGGAGCGTTAGTCAGACCAAATGGAACCACTAGGTATTCGTAGTGACCCGTTGGGGTGTTGAAGGCAGTCTTCCATTCGTCGCCCTCTCGAATACGGATGAGGTGATATGCATTGCGCAGGTCCAGCTTGGTGAACAGCCTGGCTCCTTGGTGGAGTTCGAACGCCGTAGTCATCAGTGGAAGAGGGTACCGATTCTTTATTGTGATTTAATTTAAGCTCCTATAATCAATGCAGGGATGAAGAGACCCGTCTTTTTTGCCCACAAAGAAGAACCCAGCCCCCGCCGGAGAGGAAGAAGGGCGAATAATCCCTGCCACGAGGGACTCCGTGATATAGTGATTCATGGCGTCGCGTTCTTTGGGTGATAAAGAATAGAGTAGGCCTTTCGGGGGAGTGGTGCCCGGGAGTAGGTCTATGGCGCAATCATAGGGTCGGTGGGGTGGGAGAGAAACTGCACGGGATTTGCTAAADACCATCCTGAGSTCGTGATAGTCAGTGGGCACATGTGTGAGATCCGGCGGTTGCTCCGAGGCGACGGGATTGAGGCGTGGTGTGGTGGCAGCTTGCAAGCAGGTCGTGGAACAGGAGAGGTTCCAGTTGGTGATGGTGTTCCTGGCCCAATCGACATGAYGGTTATGGCGAATCAACCAAGGCAGGCCCAGGATGACTGTGGCATGGGATCCTTTCATGATGAACAAAGGGATCTGCTCAGAGTGATTCCCCGAGACCCGCAGACCTAGAATGGGTGTTTTGTGAGAGATASTGGGAAGMTGACTCCCGTCGATGGCTTGGACCTTGAGGTGGGTATCCAAGGGTAGAAAGGGGATTCCCAGGGCTTTGGCTGAGGCTTCGTTGATCAAATTACGGTCCGAACCTGAGTCGATTAGTGCCTACACCAGGTGGGACTGTTGTTCGTGAATGAGGAAGACCGGGAGTAGTCGACGCTGGTCAGGAAATCCTCTTGAAGTCGTACCCTCTAACGCTCTAAGTTGAACTGGAGGGTTCCTCCTCTTTCCTGGACAGAACTTGAGTTGGTGATCAGCCCCTCCGCAGTAGAAACAGGCCACTCTGCGTCGTCGTATTGGGGTGACTTTAAGTGATGGAGTCCTGGCTGATCTCCGAAGATAAAGACGTGAATCCACTCGGCCTGCCAGMTCCATAAGCTCCTGCAGCGAGGAAGGGAGTTCCTGAGAGACTAATTGGTCTTTAAGTGCGTCTGACAGACAATACATGTCGCTCAATGCTCGTTCGTTCCCATTCATTTGAGGCCGCCAGTTTTCGGAAATCAATAGCGTAGTCGTAGGCCAAGTGGGATCCTTGGCGGAGACTCAACAGCTTGAGTCCTGCGTCTCTGCRGTGYCATGAGCGATCGAAGATCCTCCTCATCTCCTTAGAGAAATGCTCAAAGTCAGAACAGCAAGGGTCATGGGCCTCCCAAAGTGACGTGTCCCATTCTCTGGCTCTCCCCAAAAGGAGCGTGATCACATAAGCTACCTTGGAGCGTTCAGAAGCGAAAGCAGAGGGCTATAGCTCAAAAATCAATGAGCACTGAGAGAGGAAGGATCGGCAGGTGCCTGGATTTCCTTCATAGGTGGGAGGGGGGGCAGGAAGGAAGATGTGGTTCATGTCGCGTGTGGGCGTCCCTGCTGTTCGTCGGAGCGAATTGGAGCCGTTGGAGCTGGGTCATAACGTCAGCGAGGGTTTGCTTGGTGCTGGTGAGCTCCGAGAAGTGCGCCTTCATTTTTCAGCGCTGATTTCATGCAGTCAACATCTGCTGGATCCATATCGTGGCTGGATTATTCCGTCACGGGGCGGATCGTGGAACGAGGTGGATCCAAGCGCAGATTAACAAATAAAACATAAACTGGAAGCGTAGTCGGAAAGCGAAAGCAAAGTCGAAAACCGGAGGATCAATCCGCGTAGCGTCTGAACCAAAAACATAAAACAAGAGCCGTAATCGAAATCGGAAGCGTGAGGTCTAATACCGGGAAAACAAGCAGAGAGGCAATAATCCAAAACGCGAGGCGAGAGACGAGAAAACGAAACGAACTTGGCAACGTGAAGACGAGAAAATAAACGCGAGAAAAATCGAAGCATACAACAATCAATAATCCAGCGATTTAAACAGCYTGCAGCGCGTGCTTAAYTCACTGGAYTAATCAGCGGAGAAGATGAGAAACAGGTGAGTAGACGGGGGCGTGGGAACGGAAGCATGACAGGCTGGGAAAAACATGGGCACATGGAGAAGTGACAGCGTGGGAAAATAAATAAATAAATAAACAAACAGGTCGTGGACATGACACATGACAGCAATAATTGTACATCACACATTTCGATTGGAAATACTGTGAGTAAATTTCAGCTTTATTTAAATGTTATTGTAAATGTAACAGTATAACTACTATATTAATTGCGGAAGTCATTTAATATTAACTGCAGCATTGCAGAATTTTAGTAACATTAAATGACAGAGCTCATAAAAGACATGTTTGGACAAAAAATGTATCCCTTTTTTTTTTTTTTTTTTAAACATTGTGCAGTATGAATCAGTCCCATTAATGAACATGTCATATGCTGTCTCTGCAGGTGACATAATTACATTATTACATTTGTGTAATTGTTACAAGTGTACATTTTATATACTTAAATTATTTGAATGTACACAACTTTTTTTTTTATTCTCTGTTGGAAGTGGCACTTCATCACTTCATTAATACAGTGTACCAACGTGTTTTACACTCCTCAGAATATGCCGCAAATTGACAGGTGGCAATTATGCTTTTTACAAATTGCTTCCATTCACCCTTTATTTTTAAGAGTAGGGAAGAATTTTACCCTTCACAACCTCTACTGCAAGCAAAACGGTCTCATTCTCTGTCCAATTTCACTTACTTTTTGAAGTCCTTTTGATCAGATTATGATCTGCTCCATTTTAGGGCCTTGAAACAACTGGAAACTGGAAACAATACTTCCGCTTTTCTTCTGGCTGTTTTGCTTTTTTCTGGTTATGTTGTTAAAGTTCATTCTACTGGAGTCCCTGCTTGCACTCTGCACAAAAATACATTCACCTTATACTTTGTGACCATAGTGCATACAAACTTACTTCTTTTGATTGTGTAAAGCTGCTTAGCAACAATGTCAATTGTTAAAAGCGCTATATAAATAAAATGTACTTGACTTGACACACACACACACACGCACACGTACACACACACATATACATACACATACACACACACACACAKATACATACACACATATACACGTACACACACATATATACACATACACACATACTGTGTGTATGTACTGTATTTATGTATATATGCATGCAAAGCAGCCCCAGCCCCAACTGTGCTCAAATCCAGCAGGCATGAGATCCTCTCTATGCCGAACGAGGCTTTGTTCGCTAGCGGAAAGAGAGGTGAGAGCTGAGAAGTGAGGTATGCCATAGCAAAATTTTTGTTGCTCAGAATTAGCTTTTTCTTGTCTCATGAAACTGAATTGAGCTGTCTCATTACAAACTTGACTTTGTCTTTTCCAGTTCTCCTAAACCCCACGTAGGAAAAACAAAATAGACATACTTTTGAGAAACATTTGAGAAATATGAGATGAACATGAGAAAATGAACTGCATTTGAAGGAGAAGCAAATGAGTCATAAGACCATAATGAGATTAAAATATCATTTTACAGATATAAATGAGATGCATGATGTATTAGTTTTATTGAACATATCAAAAATCTTCAATTAAGACCATACAAAGTAGTACATTTACAATGCACACAATATAAGACACCAACAAAATCTGGAAAATCAAGACACTCAGTGATACAAAATGTCACCCAACCTGACAAAGATACTAATTGTCACACTACTCAACTGATAGTATGATTTATACAGAAGTTACACAAAGGCCACATCATTATGACAATCTTCCAGTGAAAAGAATCAGTCAAAAAGAAGGGGAAAAAAAATAAAGGAAAATTGGTTGCTTGCTGTATGTAAGGGCTATAAGAATGGGCAAATGCCAGGAAAAGTTCTCTTTCTACATCAGTCGTCTTTTGTGGTGGCTGTCCAACATGTTTGTCCAAAGTTTGCATCTCCTGGGGGGTATTCCAGAAAGCTGGGTTAACTTACCATTTGGTAAAATTTAACCTCCGGGTTGATTTACTCCAAACCCGCATACCATGAGTATGTCGGTTCCAAAACCCCTGAGAAGAGTACTGTAAGTTTAATCAACCTCCTACTGGTTACCCAGAGTTAATGCACGTGCACGGTGCCTACATAAAGACATTTTCAATGGATCGCCGATTTCATGAGTCAAAATGGAAAATCAAAGTGAAAAAAGAGGGCGACATACTTCACAGAGGCAGAGATGAAGGTTTAAATGCAGCATATGAAGAATTCAAGCCAATAATAATGAAAAAAAGCAATACGGCTGCATCGGCTAAAGAAAGAGAGTTGACTTTTTTATTATACAACGTAAACCCTAATGAAAGAGAGTTGGCTTGGCAAAAAATAACAGGCAGAGTCAATGCGTGAGTGTATTAAATTATTATTATACACTGTAATTATACACTGTAAATAGTTTAACACCTTTTATTATACACTGTAAACCCTAATGCTCAAAGTAATTAAACACATAAATAACAGTAACCGTCTCCTTAAAATTCCAAAAACTTAAACTGTATAGAGCACTGGTGGCTCAGTGGTAAGTGTTTCGCCTGCTGTGCGAAAGACCCTGGTTTGATTCCCAACAACTGCAACAACAATTTATTTGATTTGCAACAAGTTCAACAAACTCATGAGTTTGTTGAACTTGTTGCAAATCAAATTAATTGTTGCTGCTGTCATCACATCAGACAAGTCAGCCCGGGGATCGAACCGGGCCGTTCACATGGCAGACGCAACACTTATCACTGAGCCACCAGTGCTCTATACAGTTTTAGTTGGTGGAATTTTAAGGTGATGGTTACTGTTATTTACGTACTCACGATTACTTAAAATATCAAAAAGTTCTGAATACTCAAAGAAGTCTATTAATTTTACCTACTGTAATTGCAATAATTTAAGTTAACAGTACTCAATGTGTTTAATTACTTTGAGCATTAGCAATATGCGGTTTCAAGAGATGTGTTAAGTAAATTAACGATATCCTTGAAAACCGATAACACTCTTTCAAATAATCATTAGGAAATTAAAAGACATCAATACGCAATTTTATAACTGTATCCCAGCGGAAAAAAAACTTGTATAATTTATGCTTCCACATCCACAGGATCATCATTAAAAGCACACGTCATGCTCAATAAACCTCTGAAACAAACTTACCCTGGAACATAACCTGCTACCGAGCAGGTTATCTTCAGAGAGTAAGTTGATATGGTTACATACATACCCAGAAAGTTACCTCCGTTTTTGGAACCGAAAGTTCAGGTTATCCACTAACTTACTCTTAAACTTACTATGTGACATAACCTGCTTTCTGGAATACCCCCCCTGGTCCATCCTGTCTAAATCTCTCAATAACAACAACATTGGTGAAGACAAATTGTACGGTTGTGCATATTTAAACACATCAATTTTACAATGGAAGAGGAAAAAGAGGAAGACGTTATTGTTTTCCTTGCACATGCTGTTTGCTTCTAAGTAAACACGCTATTTTCTGTTCGTCTGTGCCTAAAATAAAAAATAAAATAAAACTTCCACACCAACGGAGCATCATTTTTCTTTATTTGCATTTACCTACAAATTGGCCGCGGCCTAAACCTTACACTGGCCCTCTTTAATAAACCAATGATTCAGAATCAGAAACTACAATTGAGGCACCCATCACATTACTTTAAAGAAATTAGGCATTTAGTAGGATCCTATATCTCTTGAACCAAACAATAAATATTATACCTATTCACATATTGTGGTCAGTAATTATAATGCATGTTTGTACATATAATATATGTACATATATGTATAATGTACATTTTCATAAGCTGTACGGTTTACATTTCAAGTATTCTGACCTCATATGTTTCATCCTAGTAACCTGTACTAATTAATCAGCATAGTATGCATCCTTAGCACAGAGTGTTTATGGCATTTGTCAATAAAAAACAACAAACAATGATTATAGTCTCACTCACCATCTATAACGCTTAATCCTGTATCCCAGGAGACTTGGGGCACATGGCAGGGTACACCCTGGACAGGGTGCCAATCCATCGCAGGGCACAGACACACACACTCACTCATACACTACGGGCAATTTGTGAACGCCAGTTAGCCTAATCTGCATGTCTTTGGACTGTGGGAGGAAACCGGAGTACCCAGAGGAAACCCACCAAGCACGGGGAGAACATGCAAACTCCATGCACACAGAGAAATCGAGCCTGGCCGGGGATCGAACCCGGACCCTGGCGGTGCAAGGCGACAGTGCTAACCACTACACTACACCACCGTGCCGCCTGTGGTTATAGTCTAACATACATTAATATTACAATAACTTCATAATTTTTTAATACTTATTATTATTATTACTACTAATAATAAATGCTAATAATAATAATAATTATTATTATTATTATTATCATCATCATCATCTATTTAGGATAACAACTACTAGACTGTAGGACTACAGTGCAGGATAACTGAATTGACTGCACTAAATTACCTTGATATAGGGCTATTTTAGCAACAAACTGTTCAATAACTACAAAGTAACATAATCATATTTCATTCCAACTGCATTGAACTGCATGGTGCTTCACAATTTTCTCTTTGAGAAACTGCAGTTATGTTTTGTAATGGAAGGTAGAAATGATGAGAAGCATTGAGAGAAATAGACTAGAAGTGTCATTAATATCCAGGTTAAGGTTCACACATGCTCTTTATTTAAATTTTAATTCTTCAGTAGAGCATGCCATGTTGTATTGTTCAAAATATGATGGTGATAGGCAAACTCTAGTACAAGAACTGAAATATATGAAGCTTATTTAATCTGCAGAAGCTATTACAAAGGCATGAAGAAGAGACAAGTTACATATCCTTGTTATAATATATTAAGACAACTAATCTGATTGAGAGAATATGGTGTTATTTTTCCTCTCCGCTACTAGATCAGTCAGAATCCTGATTATACACTCCATTCCAGTAGGTGGGGCTACTTTTACATTGTGGGCCAACCGTCATAAAACGCCAAAAGAAGAAAAAGTACGAAGAACTTTTTTTTTCAAAACGGTTTGGCGCTGAACGACAGATAATGGGTAACTATTTTTCATTTCATTGTCACATTTAAGGAATTATTTTTCTAACGTCTTGTGTAGGCATATTCCCGAAATAACTAGGCAGCTTTTCCTCATAGTACCAATCTTCATATAAATGCTTACATAGCCTTTACCCATGTAAAAATCTAGAGCAGTTTCTTCCTGTTGTAAACGTATCGTTTGACTAAATTGCACTAACGATGTCGAAGGAGATTTCCTATTGAAAAGCCTATAAGCTTATATCCAACCGGAGGAAAGATATAAGGCAAACACTGGCCAGTAAAGTTAAGATAATCCACGTTTACATGTGAAGAAAAATAAATAACCCCCATCTTACGTCGGCATACAATAACCAGGAGCAATTCATGTTAACTGAATACGAGAAACTATTTTTTAAATGTTTATACATATAAGTCATTTGTCACTTCACATCAGTAAAAAGTAGAGAAAAACGGTGTTCTTTCTCAATAGAACAAACAATAGTTTAAGCTAGTATGTTGATTGTGTGTGACATGCTACTTACAACGCTTAAATTTTAACAGTATTTTTTTAAAGTTATTTAACAGATACAGTGAGTTTTATGTGTGTGTGTGTGTGTGTGTATATATACATACACATACACAAGTACACACACACACGTGTATATAGTCTTATGCAAACCCCTTGATAACCGATTTTGGTGATTGATTGATTGATTTATTTATTTATTTATTTATTGAGAAGATCTCTCTTTCACAGTCCCTCATGGAAATGGAAACAATGCACAGTATTTTCAGCAAATATTGGTGCATAGTTACTTTTTATGTCATTAACTTTGAACAAAAGATAAAAACATTATTGTGGTATTGTGCAAAAGTCTTTGAATTCTTGTGCCTGGGATTTTCTCCCATTCTTACTTGCAAAAAGCTTCTAGTTAGGGCCCAAGCACTATAGGGTGCGCAGGACCCTATTGTTTTCCTAAGGATTATTATTATTTTCCCGACCCTTTTGGAATTTTTGGCGGTCTTAACATGCTCAAAAACTCATGAAACGTGCCAAACAGGTTGGAATCTGCTGCCATTCGGGTGCCTGAGATTTTGCTGGATGGCTCATATACATTTTCACGTAGGCACACGAAACTTGGTACACATTTAGAGCTCATTGACCCGAACAACAACTTTCTCACTGCATGTCCTGGGCTCAACTCAACAGGAGGCCATTGAGGACTGTTAACACACTCACACTCGCATCACACACGCACACAAGTACACAAACACACTTGTATCACACATATGGCGTTATATTCCTGCCACAATTCTGAGCGCGCGGTTTGACATTTTGTGAACAGACAAAGCACTCTATGCGCGTGCAGTGTCTCCACTGTGCGCTCAACAGCTCGATTCGGTTGCGCACACTCAACTCTGCCTGCATGCGCGCGCAACAGTTTTTATTATTTTTTTCTGTGCACGCTTGACTCTACCTGTATGCTCGCTCAATGTTGTCCAGCATTACAAAACTGCCACAACACCAGCCAGTCATAGACTTCCACACACGACTTCTGATTGGCTGTTTTCTTCTCTATCAGCTGACATTATCCCACGCGCGCGCACTTGTCTAGTGTGTGATGTGTTCAAGTTGTGTGGTGCTACCGGGTGGCGATGGCTTTTTCGAGGTCTTGACACACTCCAATAATACACAAGTTGTGTGGTGCCCCCGGGGTGGCGATGGCGCAGGGTGCTTGGGCCCATCATTGTTACTTGCTATATTTAGGGCCCTCTTGTTTTCCTAAGGATTACATCACCACAGTGTGATGCTTATTTTCCAACATCTGTGGCCTATTGAACACACATGCACATCACAAATGTTAACACTCGTGCGCGCGCGCACACACAAACACACTCGTACATCACACACATGCACACATACTGTACATACACACATTACAAATGTTATCACACACACACATACATCACACACATGCATACACACATTACAATGTTAACATTCTCACACTCACACACACGGACATATACACAAACACACTCGTACTCGTGTGATGTACATCACAAATTTTAACTCGCACTCGCATCTCTCACACGCCCACATGCAGAAACGCACACACCCTCACACACTTACAAGTCACATCTCTCACATACACATTACACACCTAACACACATATCACTAATCTTAACACACATACACAAACATGCACAAACACATTTACTCGTCACACACAGACTGACACATCAAGAAGTCACACACCTCTGTCCCTCACTCTTACAGGCAGACAGACGGACAGTCAGGCAGACAGACGGACAGTCAGGCAGACAGACGGACAGTCAGGCAGACAGACGGACAGTCAGGCAGACAGACAGACGGACAGGCAGACAGACAGACGGACAGTCAGGCAGACAGACGGACAGTCAGGCAGGCAGGCAGACGGACAGTCGGGCAGACGGACAGTCGGGCAGACGGACAGTCGGGCAGACGGACAGTCGGGCAGACGGACAGACGGGCAGACGGACAGACGGACAGTCAGGCAGACGGACAGACGGACAGTCAGGCAGACAGACAGACGGACAGTCAGGCAGACAGACAGACGGACAGGCACTCAACAAATATTTAGGAGCCAATTAATCTTTGTCATTATTCACAATACAAGAAATAGCTTAAAGCTGACTGAGTATAGCTTAAAGTTTTCAAGAAATAGCTAAGTTTCTTCTGAATTAAGTGCATTATAGTGCCATGCATTCTTATTTTAAAGCCTTTTCTTAGATGCAAAAACTAAAAATATTTCGAATGACTTTAAACATCAACATAACTAAGGCACACAATAAGTTAATTTTAATATAATTTTATCGCTCTTTTCCATTTTGCAGCCCCCATTACACAGATAACTGTTTGCATCTCCTTCCTCTTTGTGGCACTGAAGCGCTTCTTCTTCGTCTGTGTTTACTGGCAAGAGTGCTTCGAGCCAGAAGATTTTGCCTTGATCATTTTTTGTAATCCAGTTACTTGAGGAATCATTTTAGGCCTAGTCTCCTGTACTCCATAGTGGATTTCGAGGTCTGTTTAGGATCATCGTCCTGTTGTAGAAGCCATCCTCTTTTCAGCTTCAGCTTTTTTACAGATGGTGTGATTTTGCTGGTATTTGGTGAAATCCATTCTACCCTCCACCCTTGCAATGTTTCCTGTGCCACTGGCTGCAACAAAACCCCAAAGCATGATCGATCCACCCCCATGCTTAATAGTTGGCAAGGTGTTCTTTTCATGAAATGCTGCTCCTTTTTATTCTCCAAACATGCCTTTGCTGATTGTGGCAAAAATGTTCTATTTTATCTTAAGTTTACAGCACTTGTTTCCAAAACGCATCAGGCTTCTGTAGATGTTCTGTTGTATACTTCTGACGTTGGATTTTATGATGGGGACGCAGGTAAGTTTTCTTCTCTTCCCTGTTCCATGAAAGTCTTGTCTGTGCATGCACAGTGGAACGATGCACCACCACTATATATCTGCTAAATCTTCCTTCCAGGTTTTTTGCAGTCAAATAGGCATTTTTGTTTGTCTTTCTGACCAGCATACAGGCATTTCTCTCAGAATTTTCTTGGTCTTCCAGATCTCATTTTGACTTCCACAGTTCCCCTGAACTGCCATCTCTTAATTACATTTCTCACTGAGGAAACGGCAAGCTAACAACGCTTTGCTATTTTCTTGTAGCCTTCTTTTGCATTGTGGGCATCAATAACTTTCATTTTCAGACTTCCAAAGCTTTTTTATATTACTTATCCCAATGCTAAGGGACCAACATCGAATTATACTTGTTCTCTGTGGCACACGTTTTAAACACACTTGTGGTAGGCTTCTCTCTGCTTTTATAAAAGTTCCTAGCAGGGTCAGTATTCCAAGGCGTATCCTTTTTTTTTATTAAAAAAAAAAAAATTCTTTTTTAATGCTCCAAGCACTATAGGGTTCACATTTTTATTTTAATTTTTTTTACCACATTGTGGTAGAAGCACATTGTGAGCTGAATGAAATTTGTGAGGTGTGTGGAATGGTTAACCTTTACAGTTAAAGTTCTTTCACACCAAACTTGCTTATGGACTTTCCTTTGTACAAATTCAAAATGAAAATTGTATTGGTCACACATACATACACAGCCATACACAGTACAATGCAGTGAAATGCTTACGAGCACCTGTGACCTTATGGAATAAAGTAAGAATGAAATGTAGAACAACTTTAAGGCCTTTTTAAGGTCCTTGACGATTTTCCTGGCCTTGGTCCAGCAGCAGTTGATCACAGGGGTCTGGTAGTTCTTTTGCTGCTTTGTACTGAAGTCCACATCAACTCCTTTGTCTTGCTGACATTTAGGAGATTGTTCCTCTGGCACCAGTTCTCCAGATTCCTGATATTCAGGTAGGCTGTGATTGTTGTCAGTGATCAGGCCCACCATGAAGGTGTTGTCAACAAACTTGATGGTAGTGGAGTTGGTAGTGGCCACGCAGTCGTAGGTGAACAGAGAGTAGAGCAGGGAGCTCAGAACACAAACAACTCTGGCGTTCCCCTTCCTAGTGTTCAGGTGAGAGAGATTGCTTACTGTCCAAAACATTCAACTGATGATGCAAACTGTAAAGGGTCAATTGTGTCGGGTGGTGAATTGATGATGTCTCTGACCAGCCTCTCAAAGCACTTCATCACTACTGAGTTCAAGGCTACAGGGCGATAATCGTTGAGGGAAGCAGGATGGGGTTTCTTTGGGACAGGAACAATGATGAACTCTTTAAAGCAAGTGTGGATTACCGACTGGGTAAGACGCTTGCTTGTACAGGTCCATGTTGCCTGACATGTTACATGTTAGTCCTGTTCTAGACAGTGGTGCATGATCTCCGAGACGGTCACAGATGGTTTCATCTACCCACGGCTTCTGATTGGGGAAACGTCCTGATAGTAATTTTTTTGTTCGATATCATCCGCTAGTTTCCTGATGAATCCTACAACCGTTTCCGTAAACATGTTGATGTCATCAGACCTGTGCCGGAACATGTCCCGGTCTGCGTCAGAGTGTAAACGGCCACTGATTGGGCCTGTAAAACGACCACTGATTCGTTCTTCCAGCACATGACCTCCCTCTGAATCGTTTGAATTTGTTTGTATTTTGGGATGAGGAAGATGGTCGGATTTCCCATACAGGGGGTGAGATTGTGTCTTGTGGCCTTCCTTGATTGTGGTGTAGTGTCCTTTCATCCTTGGTGGGGCAGGTGATGTGCTGGTAAAAGTTTGGCGACTGAGACGGAGCGTGGCAGATAATTGCCCACAATCCCACAGCACAGGAAAGAGGAGAACCATGGGCTCAGTTCTAATCACGTGACACTCGGCAGACAGTGTATGCATAATACTCGTATGCCAAGACCTTGCACGTTTGCTCATTTGCACACCTTAATTCAAGAAAAAGCCTCTGACTTGAACACCGCATGTAAATATTTAAAGGACAATACATTTAATGACAACATAATGCAGTAGGATATTTGTTATCGAACATTTTTCTGAATACTGTTGGTACAGTTTCCTATGTAAATTCTTTATATAGGATACTGAACTAATAGTACAGTAAATCTGTGACCCAGTGCGTCAAGCAATAGTTAGAGGCTTAATCAACTGTTTCTTTTCCCATACCCATTTTTTTTTTTATATTTACAGGAAAACAAACCACCACTGGAAGTCAAAACCTTGCTTACTTTTACTGGTTATTTGAATAGTCACTTTTGTTTTTGTTATATATCTATAAAATGTCCATTACACTTTCATGTTACATGTGCAGAAAGTGAGGTTCAACGACTGAAGCAGAAAGTGGAAGACGCAGAAGAAGCTCTTCAGAAGGCAGCGCAGTATGGACTTCAGCTGTTGGCTGACAAAATGGACCTGCAAAATAAATTGGAGGATCAACGGATTGAGATGACTTTTCTAATCGAGGTTAGCTTTTAAAGTGTCTAATACAAATCCAAAAGGACATTTTTTGCCAAGCTGTAATACTTTCATGATTTCTACAGTTTAAAATTATTTTGTTTTGCAGCAGTGTGGTTTTAAAAATGGCCAATTTGCTTTATTAACATGTCACAGATGCCTATATCCAGACTTACTTATAGAAAGGGTTTTGGACTGTCTATTATGCATCTTCACCCTAGTTTAATGTAATACCAATGATGAAATATTTAATTTAATTAAAGTGCATGCACCCAGCTTTTTTCTACCTAAACTTTGGGGGCATAACTATGATGTGTATATGGGTGATTCTGACGAAATCTTGGTTTAAAAAATTTTAAGTTTGAAAACTTGAAAAATGTTTAACACCCCCCCCCCCACCCCAGACATTAGCAACAAAGTTTTTAAAGTATTTGTAAAAATTAATTTAAAAACTTTTACTTACAATTCAACATCTTTTTGAACATGATTTCCAAAATAAGTCCAAAATACCACATTCTGATTGGTCAGAACTTGTCATATGTTTATTAATTCTTAACAACCATGCTAGACAACAGTTCTACAATGAAAGGAAGGGAAGTGGAATGGTAAGAATACAGGGTGAAGAAGGTACAGGAGATTAAGTACTTGAGGTCAACAGTCCAGGGTAATGAAGAGTGTGGGAAAGAGGAAAAGAAGCGAGTGCAGGCAGGCTGGAATGGGTGGAGAAAAGTGTCAGAGTTCTGTGAATATATCCGCAAGAATCAAGGGGAAGTTGTACAATACATTGGTGAGGCCGGCCAAGCTGTATGTTTAGAGACGTTGTCACTGAGAAAGCCGAAGATGTTGAGGGTTCTCTTTGTGAGTGACACAGTTGTACAGGTTTAGGAATGAGTACAGCAGAGGGACAGGTCATGTTGGACATTTGGGGGACAAAGTTAGGGAGGCCAGATTAAGATGGTTTGGAAATGTTCAGAGGAGGTGGAGTGTGTAGTGCTAGGACATGGAGCTGCCATGCAGGAAGCAAAGAGGAAGGCCAAAGAGGATGTACAGTATATGGAGGTAATAAATGAGGATATGAAGTGAGTGGATGCAAGTGTTGAGGATGCAGAAGATGGGGATAGGTGGAAGAAAAATGATGAACCTTACACACTGTGTTTTTTTTTTTTTTTTTTCCCTTCTGTACTCCTTGAGCAGTTCTGGGTTGTTGTATACTTGCTTTGTCAATCTGGCCTTTGCAAAGCTTTTTTTTCTCACTTGCTAACCATCTACAATGAAACAAATCATAAAACAATATCAAGAGGATGAGGTGCCTCAGTATGTTTTGCTTACCATAGAGAAGCGATAATGGGGTTTAATTGGACATTAAAAAAAGAACATTTTTCATAAAAAAATTGAAATCTAAACAGTTTTCAAAATGTAGAAAACATCCTGTTACGGTAATGAGAATGAAAGTCATAATATTCTGACAACAGAATATTTAATATTTCACTGGAGCGAAATAAAGAGATGATCTTACCCCCCCCCCCCCCCCCCCCCTTTTACACTGTTCTAATAAGTTGGCTGTAAAGTTGTAACGGAGCAGTGACCGCTTTAGTGGACTGCAGCTCTTGTATTGTCAACATGTTTCATGATTAAATCAAGCTTGTCATCTTGGAGATATAGTCAGTGTCTATGTACCAGTCATTAACTATACTTTGATGATTCAAAAATTGACATTGTTACCGTTTTTAACAATGATTTTCCTTATCGTAACATGAATTGTATTGTTTGAATTACTCTATACACAATTTTTAATTTATAAAAAATGAAATAAAAAAACAAAAGAATAGACCATTTTGTATTTTCATTTGTAAAATAGCATAAAAATCCCGGGTTGTGTATACAGTGATTAAAATCAATACAAGGCATGTTATGATGAGGAAACTTTTCATCTCTTCTACACTGACTGACTGTTTCACTGAATAATCCACGACTTTTCATGAATATGTAAGACCTATTGACACCTCTCAGGTCACCCCCCGCGCACACACACACACCAAAACACACAGAAAGCGGACCAAACATCATCAGCACGTCCCTCTCCCAAACCGCGCAGCAATGAGCATTTACTTGCATCTGAACGGAGTCGCGTACATAAATCACTGATCAATAGCTCATCATATCAGTTTATTTATACAGATGTACCTGTTTAACATGGAAATTTACAGGCTTGTTACTGAATGATTTACTCTGAAAGAGATGTATAAGAACAGTGGCAGCTGGCACACCTAAAATGCAGGATTATTATTTATAATCTAAATAAAAATGCTTTACTAAATGTTTTTTTTTCAAAAACAACAAGGAGACCGACTCTGACCATCTTAATAATTCATTGATAAATTAGTGATTTCTTAGTTTTTGGCTTAAGTGATGAAGATGATCATGTCATCTTCGCAGCCTTTGATGTGCCTATAATTCACTTGTCGAATTACATCGTCTAAAATCGTTTTCCATTAGTTTAAATAAAAGCAGACATTTCGCTTTTTATAAATATACACGGAGTTTCGGTTCATTTTCTGACGCGCTCAAGTTAGTGCACCCTGTTTACTTTCATTATTTTAATGTTTTTTTTCCGTCATTGTGAGTGTACTTAAATAAAAGTGGCATCTTATAAAGGCTTGTTCGCATGCTGTCCTCTCGCAGAGATCAAAGGGCGGCATTCCCCTTTTTAAAGTCACACGGTCACACCGCCCCGCTCGCGTGCCACTCTCCTTAGTAAACTCCACCGCACGCTGCTTTTTAAAGTCCAGTTTCCCCAAAAGACTCTGAGCTACACTCCCCGCTGTGTTTTATAGCACGAAGAGAAGCTTGGGAGCATTAGTGCTGATAGCTCACCAGTTGTGCCTAGTTAGGCGACCCCGGTCCTTCGCACACTTGCCTACCTAGTGAGCTTTGGAGTGAGTGAGGAGAGATATTGATTTGGCACCACAAGTACACGCCGTGAAACAAGTATGCATTTACTTTGCTTAAATTCAATGCAAATAAGAAAAGGCTTTATGTATTACTATAATTTTAGTACTGTGATTTGTAAATTAGGTTAACGTTTTACTTGTATTTCATAAGGTTTTGCCAGCGGTGGTACAGCGCAACGGGGTCATTATTTATTAAAGAAAATTATGATCAAAAACAGCCTACTCCATTTCATTCTCATAATACCGCAAAAACACAAGCGGGGTTGAATGACATCTGCTTGCTAACAATGTTTTAATTTTATGGTCATTTAGTTTCATTTATTTCGGTATTATCTACTATAAATTTAAAGAACACAAAATATAAGATGACCCAAAACCCTACACGTGTGATAAAATCTAAAGGCTCACTTTGTTTAAATTCGATCCTAATAAAATTTAATTCTACATTTTTACTGTAATTTTAGTACTTTGATTATGAATTTGTTTAAGTACAATGTTGCACTTGATTTTATCCGCTACTACGTGCAGCTCTAAAGGAGCTGCAGCTCATTAATCCTTAAGAGAATGAACTAAGGTACCGAAGCATTCGGGCATTCACATCCAGACTATGTAACAGTTTTTACCCTCAAGTGTCTACTCAACAAAAAAAGGACTGGACTGATGAACATACAGTACAGACCAAAAGTTTGGACACACCTTCTCATTCAAAGAGTTTTCTTTATTATGTTATTTATTGTGTTCTTTAGCCCAAACAAGTCTTTTCTACTAGTTGTCTGTCCTTAGCAGTGGTTTCCTAGCAGATATTCTAGCATGAAGGCCTGATTCACACAGTCTCCTCTTAACAGTTGTTCTAGAGATGTGTCTGCTGCTAGAACTCTGTGTGGCATTGACCTGCTCTCTGATCTGAGCTGCTGTTAACCGCCGATTTCTGAGGCTGGTGACTCGGATGAACACAGCACAGGTGACTCTCTTGGTCTTGCTTTCCTGGGTCGGTCCGCATGTGAGCCAGTTTCTTTGTAGCGCTTGATGGTTTTTGTAACTGACCTTGGGGACACTTTCAAAGCTTTACCAATTTTTCGGACTGACTGACCACCATTTCTTAAAAATAATGATGGCCACTCGTTTTTCTTTACTAAGTTGTTTTTTCTTGCCATAATACAAATTCAAACTCTTTGAATGAGAAGGTGTGTCCAAACTTTTGGTCTGTACTGTGTACACACACACACACACACCTCCTAGACCAACTCAATAATATTCGTACTGAACTGATAAACACACACATGCACAATCACAATGATCTACAGGATCTAAACATCTTGAAAATTTGCCCTCTCACATATACTAATGTGCCACAAACAGGACGTTAATATCACCAACCATTCCCATTTTATCTACTGCTGTTCTCTCCCCCCCCCACTACCTCAACTCATACCTCATCATACAATCTATTTGCACAAAAAATATTTTTGACAAATGTCAATTGTTTACTGCTGTTTTTCTCACTACCTCAGCACATACCTCATCACTAAAGAAAAGGCATTTTGGTACTGAAACGTGTTACGTTGTTATCATGTAGCTCTTGTTTGCACATGCACTTTGTTGTCTAGTGTTGTCTCTTCTAGTATAAAAATTGATAGCTTAGGATAACTTAATGTAAAATCTGCCTTGCTAATTTATGTTGTGTTAATTTATGTCGTTTGCATGCATGTAGCACCTTTGATCCTGGAGGAACGTTGTTCACTGTGTACTGTACTGTATATGGTTGGAATGACAAAGTCTACTTGACTCGACTTGCAACGCAGATTTTACACACACACGCACGCACGCACACACGCACGCACGCACGCACATACACACGCAGACATGTACTTGTGTAAATCAGAAAGACCATTAGGGTTTTATCTTTTTGACAAATTGTGTCTGATCGTTTTCCATAAATTGATTAACCTAATAATAAAGTTGATGTAATGTTAACAGGGTTTGGAGCAAGAAAAATATTCATTGCAGAGAGAAGTGGAGCTGAAGAGTCGCATGCTGGACAGCCTTAATTCAGAATTTGATGTTGTTAAGAACCAACAGAAACTAATGTTGGATCAGCAGCAAACAAAGTTGCAGAGGAACCATGCGGTGGAATGTGCAGAATTCATGAACAAGGTCAGAATATAACTTTACTGAATCCATACTTAAGAAAAGACACATTTTAAAGTTAAGTTAACTTTCACTAATGGCCACTTTCAACATTCCATTACTAAATATTTATTTGTTCCGCATCCTTGAAACGTACTTAGAAGATACCTGCTCAGAAAGGTTGTACTTTTTCTGATTTGTTTTAGTTTTCTATGTATTTATTCTGTGCCAAATCATGTCTAGATCACAGGTCTCAAACTCAAGGACTGAAGGCAAAAATACAGCCCCCTGCACAAAAAGTTATTGAATAATGTGGAACATTACCTAGAATTCACAGTTGAACCACAGTTGAGTAACAATCACTGTACAGTGAGCATGGGCTAATAACTGCCAGTTCTGAAATGCTCATTAAAATGTTCTCTCAGATATGTGCATTTAAAAATAAATTGATTGTCGTCCTGTAGTGTGATTCAGTAAGTTTCTGACAATTGACCAGTGTGGGAACATACTTTTATGCTTAATAGAACAGTTTAAAGTGATTTATAAAGCTAATTTGCTCATGCTAGTTTAACTTTATTTTGAATCTTTTTATAGACCACAGAAACATCATGCAGAAAATGTAATAACATTAGAAAGCTAATGACCATATTTCATCAACCCTTTACTCAATTAGATACTAAATTGTACTGCTCTCTTGTTACTGGTGCTTTTGTACTGTTGGAATGTCTCTTAGTATTTCATTTTTAGCATTTTTCTGCTGGAGTCCTGTATTTTTATATTTTGAAGGTGGGGGGGTAATTGAAGGTACAGTGAAGTTTTCTTGCAAGTTAAATGCAAGTTTTTTTGAGTTCTTAACTGTGTGTCTGTCAATTTGTCTCTCTATATATTCATTATATTTAGCATGATAACAATAATATTAGGGGCAATCAGTGAGACCTTGCTTAACAGAGATTGTTCAATACTAGTCCTCAAATTGTTAGGATAATAAAAACAAGAATTTTGGCCTCCCTACATTAAAAAAAAAAAAAAAAAAATCAGAATTAGAAACTGCTCATAAGTAATGATTACTGTTCTTGTGATCAAGCAGCCTCTGAAGTGTTTGCAGTCATGTCGCTGGTTCCATTATGTAACATGATTCCATAATGTTGACTGTCTGGCTGTGTGTAGCCAACAGAATTCTGCTTTGAAACTATTGTAGTATATGATCACCCAATCGTGTAATTTTATTATATTATTAAATAAATGTGAAAATGATTAGGAGTGAATTTAAATAAACACATAACCTATTTTACTTCCAAAGTCTAGTTTATTAATCACTACATTACATAATATGAAGAAGAGAAAGGGGCAACAATGTTATAATGTCTGATATGGCAAAATATGTTTTTAATATTCTTTTTATAGGTCTAGAATTTCTTTTGAACTTTGCATTGTACATGATGTCTTTATTAATTCTCCATAGGTCGATAAATTGAAGGGGGACTTAGATGAGGCTCAGCTTCTTGAGAAACAGCTAAAACATAAATTGGAGTTGCAGTCTCAAGCTTTAACCAGCAAAAGTGAAGAGCTTCGCAAAATGCTGGAATGTACCCATGAAACAACTACTTCAGAGATCTTGGAGCTACAAATCCAGAAGATGGACCTGGAAACATCCATGGTAAATTTCTATAGACTACATTACTGAATGCAATTTGAAAAGTAAAAATTCAAGGTATTAAATTTAAAGTTGAATAGACAAGCAAATGCGCACACATACTGCCAATACCACTAAAGAATCAATAAGTGTTGTAATAGTGATACATTTGATTTTGACAATGAAAAAATCTGTTGGCCAGTGTCCTTCCTGATTGTGCACAGGCTCCTGAGTGGTGCCAAGTTTAACAGTTTTGCCATCAGTCAATCTTCTCAACACCATGGTAATTTGAATGTTAGGGATGTTGCTTTTAAATACTTTTAAAATAAAATACAAAAAAAACCCCAGGACCTAGATGTGCAAGGCAACAAGTGCTAGTCCTCTGATGCTAGTGCTAGATTCTCCTAAAATCCATACTCCCCTGTACTATTTCAGGGAAAGATAATTCCTTAAAAAAATCACTTTGCGAGACTACTGTATGCATAAAAGAGGCTCAAGTGAACACAAAGTGTATTTTCTTGCCGTTGAAATATAAAGAAAAAAGTTTTTTTTTGTTGTTTTTTTGCCGGATTTATTTTGATGAGTGACGGAGTCTGGCAGCTTTAGATTGTCTTGATTTAATATTATGTAAAAGCTTTGTCCATTCATTTAGGATCTGTTTGAAAATGACCTCACACAATTGTTTGGTTGAAGCATCTTATGATTTTTTTGTTTTTATGATTAGTCCTATTATTATTTTTCTGTTATTAGTACGTTTAATGGCGAATTGGCACTGCTGCCCATCCACAATGTCTTGATAGTCTTAGCCCTGGAAGTTCCTTCCCTTTCTTTATTTTTTTAAAAGCAGTTCTTAACAGAAGCTGATTTAAAATTTTTTTGTTAGACACTGAACTCTTTGTATTCCTTAACCTGTTTTAATTAGAGCTCTACCAAATGGGAAACCTTGTTAGACACACCTGTGTAATTTAAAATTGAGTTTTATTTTTAACAACCTTGATGTGCAACTATGATTTCTTGTTTAGCAACTTCACTATCATGGAAGATGCTTCAAGAAATCCAAGTGGTCCAGGGTGCTCTAAGTACTCTTCACATCAAAAGGTCCAGACAGCCATAATTATAAACAGAATCCATGTTACATTAGTATTAAACAAGTCGTTTGACCATTTGTTAGCATGAATGCAAGATCTGCATTTTGCAATTAACATTACATTAGCCTACTACTAACCTGTGGAAAGGCTGCTGTCGTCATCATAATCGCTGGACTCCTTTTTGATACGGTTGGTATGACTGGGGCTGGGGTCATCCACACGGATAGTGCCAGCTGTTGTTTGTAAGCTGTCAAACATGGCGCATCTGTCTGCTTTTAAGTTTATTCCGTGTGCTCTCAAATGTTTAATTAGATTTGAAGTGTTTTCCCCCAACTGCCGTAAAACATTTACTGCACGTCGCGGTGTCCGAATCCTTTCTTGTGAAAGATGGCCACACTTCCGACCGTTTAGTTTTAGGCATTTTAAACGAAAGTTAATTTAGCAAGTTAAGATCGTGGTAGATCACCTGCTGCCGTCAGAGCAAGTGTAACGTTAGTAGCTGCAGTCACGCGCATCTCGGATGATCTCATTTCCTGATGATTTGTGCTTTAAATTTTTTTTTTTATCTAATCTAATAAACCTTTAATATACAAAAATAAAATGGACAGTAGCATTACTGCAACAATGTTTTGGATTTGTATTATGAAAGCTTTCCGAAGATGAATCTAATGCTTATTACAACTGTGTCATCATAGCCCCAGAGAAGAAATATTTTAATCAGGCATTTAAGGGGCTTTCGGTACCCAACCCTACACACCTCTGTTAAAATTGCAGGTTATCATAAAACATTAAGTCAACTTGAATCATGTCTGATCTCTTTCCACTCTTGATGTGATGGTAACCTACAATTGACATAATCTAATTAGAAACTTTTTGGGAAGGCAGAATAGGCATTCCAGTAATACCGGAACTTCTGATTGTGCAGGATAACAGAACAGCTATGAGAAAAAGAAAGATACCCTGGCTTCCTCCTCATAAATCTGATCATTACCTAGTATTTTTCATCTTCACCCTTCCTATCTTACCTAAAGCCAACCATCAAAAGTTTACTTCTACCAGCAGAAACCTCCACTTTATTCCTTTTGTTTCTTCCTGTACTTTTTCCTCCCTCCCAGAGCCATACTCCTTTTCTTTTCCATTAGAGATAGTCAACAATACTTCTCTCTATCCTCATCCATGCTCCTGAGAATTAAGAACTGCAGAGATGTGGAAGAAATCACGGCTTGATGCAGAACTTCTCTTACCTTTCCTTTCTGTCTAAATTCTCATGTATTTTCTGCTAAAACTGCCTACTACAGGGAAGAGCTGGAAGCATCTGCTGGCAGCATCACTGTTGTCTTTGCTTATGCACTGAACAGCAGTTCAGCGTATTTGGCCTTCTTGGAGCCCCTAAATGGAGTCCTGTATTGGACCCCAGCAGGGGATTCCATAGTGCTGCTGGCCCTGTGGGTAATGACGGAGATACTGGGAGGGGCTTGATTGGGAGGATTTCTGTGCTAGTCATGGATTGTCCATAACGAATACCATGTTCAAGCAGAGGGATGCTTAATACATGTACTTGTTACCAGAGCACTCTAGGTTGAAGGACATTGAGCGATTTCGTGATCGTATCATCTGACCTAAGGCCATATTTCTTGGACATATTTCTTGGACACTCGACTGGAGTCTTCAACTGATCATCTGGTAGTCAGTTGGGTAAGGTGGCAGGTCACTGGACAGACCTGCTAAGCCCAAACGAGTAAAGCAGGTGAACTGGGAATGTCTAGGGGAAGCCTCACAGTGAATCAGAATCAGAGTGGTCAATGAATTCATTGAATCAGTGGGCAATATTAAAATATTCTTCTATTGCTGAAGGTGCATCTATGTGCTGTGGTCTTAAGGTCCTGGGTGCCTTAACAAGCGGCAACACTTGAACAGTGTTGTGGACACCTGCAGTCAGAGTAGCTGTGCGACTGAAAGAGGAGGCCGTCAGGAATACGTTATCCCAGATACAAAGGTACCGACAGGCTCGAGGGACGCTGAACCAAATATATCTGCATATCGTACTGTGAATGACCATGTATGTGACCAAATAAAATTTAAATTTTTTATTTGTTGAGGGGCCGTCTTGTTTGACAGACCTCTTCAACACTGTGTCGAAGTCCGGGGCTATGTCAAAAGGAGTGGCAGACTGGGGTGGTGGTTCCCTTCTTCAAAAAGGATGACCAGAGAGTGTGTGCCAACTAAAGGGAACATCACCGTCCTCAGCCGCCCTGGGAAAGCGTATTCTAAGGTGCTGGAAAGGAGGCTTTGGCCAATTTGTCAAATCCCAGATTGAAGAGGAACAATGTGCATTCCGCCCTGGTCGTGAAACAATAGACCAGCTTTTTACTCTTGTAGGAATTTTAGAGGGGGCTTGAATATGCCCATCCAGTCCACCTTTATTTTGTGGATTTGGAGAAGGCATATGATTGGGTCCCCTGAGATTTTCTATGGGAGGTACTGCAAAGGTATCGAGTGAGGGGGGGGGGGCCATCCAATCCCTTCACGCCCTAAGTAAGAGCTTTGATTGGGTTCTCGACAAGAAGTTAGACTTGTTTCCAGTGGATGCTGGCCTCTACCAGGGCTGTGCTCTGTCACCAAACCTGATTGTGATTTTCATGGACAGAATATCAAGGTGCAGCTGTGGAGGAGAATATCCAGTTTGGTGGGCTGAGGATTGCGTCGCTGGTTTTTGCAATTGATGTGGTCCTGATATCATCAGTCTGTGACCTGCAGCACTTGCTGGATCGGTTTGCAGCTGAGTGCGAAACAGTGTGGATGAGAATCAGCACCACCTGTGCCCAGTTGTGGTGGTTCGGGCATCTAACAAGGATGTCACCAGGACACATCCCTAGCGAGCTGTTCTTGTCATATCCAGCTGGAGGGAGGCCACGGGGCAGACGAAAAACTAGGTGGAGAGATTACATCTCCACATTGGTGTGGGAACGCCTCGGGATCCCCCTCAAAAGGGGAGTTTGATTTTGGATAAGTGGTTGAAAATGGATGATTTCAGAAGAATTTGCCCATTTCACTCCATACAGACGTCTCAAATGCTTGTCGTGCCATTTCAAGACTACTGCAACTCAATCCTGGCAGGTCCGCTCTCTGTGCACCATTTGTCTTTTGCATAATGCAGCTGCACTGCTTGTTTTTTAAACCTTCCCAATTTCTTCCACAACCACTTCTCTACTCCCTCCACTTACTATCTGTACTATTTGTACCATCTTTCAGCAATCGAGGAAGACCTCTAGACTGTTTTCTGTTCGCACCTAGGTGGTGGAATTACCGTCCTTTAGATGTCCATATATCCCAATCTTCTTTAAGTGGCTAATAAAGACCTGTCTATTTCTTTGATATTTGGGTTAAGAGATCTCCTACTTCTTCTCTCGTCTTACACCAGTCATGATTCTTTTCAAGAAAAGGTAAATGTTTTTGAAATTAATATTTTTGGGTTTATTTCTTATGGGGAAATTCAATGATGTACGAGTTTTGAAAGGATTATGCTCGCAATCCAAGGTTTAGCTGTACTAGATTTTCATGAGCTGCAAACATAACCAAATAAATCAAAACAGACTTGATGTATTTGATATTGCATTGAATGTATTAAGTCTGAGCTTCACTTTTTATATTAAATTACTAAAAAATAAATTAACTTTTCCTAATATTTTTTATAAACATATAAACTTGTTACTCTACTGTGCTTTGTAGTGCTTTAGTTCAGGCTTATAACTGAACTTGTATATATGTTATCATATGTAATCATCGAATAAACGAAGCTTTACTATTTGGCATATCAGAATTCTCATTGCCTATGAGAGAGCAGTTAAAAATGTAGTTAGTAATATATTGTTATAAATAATTGACAAACTTTCGGAAAAAAAAAAATATTCAGACCTTCATAAGAAAAATAATCATGCACTCCAAAATGTTAATGACTTGTGGCTGTAGTGCAAAGTTTATTTTTTTTCTGTTCCCTACTGTGTTTTTCCAGCATAATTACATTTAAAACAGGTGTGCTTAAAATTATTGTGAGGGGACATGCTTTTATTCTAAGCCTTTTTGTCGTCTCCCCCCCCCCCACCCCCAGGCCAAATTAGAGCAACAGTATCAGGAATTGAAATACAAAGAACAGCAGTTGGAGCTGGCTAACTGCATCCTTCAAAGGCAACTGGAGACACTTGAAAATACAAAGGAAGAAAAAGAAAAGGAGACTATGTCACTCTACAGTGCTTTGGAGGTAATTTCTAACAAGGTTTTGTATTAGGTTTTATTACTCTTTAATGTTTTAGATTACAGATCAATCTTGTATAATATAAAATGTCATTTTTAGATTGTTTATTAAAGCTTGAATATATGCCTTCTGCTATTCTACAGCCTCTTTTAATGTCACATTTTTAAATGTTTATTTTTAGGCAAATATAACATGGCATATTGAAATGAAAACAATATTAATATTGTTTTCATTTCAATATGCCATGT
The DNA here is from genome assembly GCA_003987875.1 of Clarias batrachus. Taxonomy (NCBI): domain Eukaryota; kingdom Metazoa; phylum Chordata; class Actinopteri; order Siluriformes; family Clariidae; genus Clarias; species Clarias batrachus. The sequence goes on from QMIH01000509.1 coordinate 420,052, forward strand.
TATATTTCTAGAATATAATTAGCAAAATTAATTTAGCTAATTATATTCTATTGTCCTTGAATTACATCATTTGATCATATCTACAGTATATAACGCTGTTATCAGGCTAGACTTGTAATATTTTTCTTATCTTTCTATGTTCCTATATATATTAAGACAAGCTTAAAAACTTTCTAAAATGCCGCCAGTAAAGAGGAAATGATGATGATACGTTATTGCCAGTTTCTAATTCTCTGCCATTCTCTTTTGGATGACTGGAAAGTGCAATTCTTTGGGTACCATCTTGTGGTCATCACTGGGCTATCATAGACAAGGCTTACTTATCCACCCTTTATTACAACTTAAAACTTTTTTCAGTAGGGGTGCTCCAATCAGGATTTTTGGGGCCAGTCACCGGTCACTTGAAGCTGTATCGGCCGATACCGATCACCGATTACAGGGTATACTTGAAGCCTTGTCATGTAGCATTATTTATTAAACTATATCCAACAACAATGTAAATTTAAGTATTGAAATTACAAGAAGAGGAATGTCATGAGTTGACCACTGTATTTATTGGCAAGCAACATGTGCAACATGTCAACTTGTCAACATAGCAGCCTGTGCTCGGTTAGTAATTTGGGAACAGCTTTTGACAAGAGTTTGACAAAATACAACTTTCTTGTAGATGAGCGAACCACATAGGTGAGCTGGGGGTATTACCAACAGCTGAGTGAGTGGCGGCGCGCGTGTTGCTGACCTCTCCCGCTCTCTTAGCTCTAGCCAACTTTGAAAACTGCTCATGTTCCTTTACGTGACTAACCTTCAAATGTCTCACGAGGTTCGTGGTGCTAAAATGCTTTCCGCCTCGTGGAACTGGTTCGTTACACAAGTTGCATATTGCTAATGTTTTGTCTTTTTCACACAGTACGTAGAACTGCTAGATCAGTGAAGCCATTTTAGCAGCGCGCAAAAAAATTGTCTTGCGAGTTTTGCGTCATCTGATCGGCTTTTCTATAACGGCCATTATAGAGACTGCCAATCAAACTTCCCAAAGCAATTATCGGCCGATTATGATCGAGCACCCCAGTTTTCAGTTAATATTATGAAATGCTCGAAGTGGGTAATTGGTTATAATAACCTTGTAGTGGACTTGAGTGCAGGCTTATTTGATTTTGCTCCTATGTCGGCACTAAAGTTGCCAGCAAATTTTGACTCTTATAGGAGCTGTAGAAATGCAAAGATCAATGACAGCCACATGCAACCAGCAAAAATTAGGTTAGGTAACTGATGGACGTGTTCATCAGCTTAGATCAGACGATCTAAGCTGATGAACAGGTCCATGTATGGCACTGAAATCATACAAAGCATTGATAAATGCATCAGTGGATAAATGCGTGAAAGGATAAAACGTCCCACATCCCTACATGCACTGCTCTTGAACACCAAGATAAGCAGCCAATAAAGTTTTTTGCATTTACAGTGGAACCTTGGATTGTGAGTAATGCAGCTTACGAGTGTACCGCAAGACGAGCAAATATTTTTAATAAATTTTGACTTGAAAAACGAGCAAGTCTTGGTATACGAGTGGCGAGGATCATGCATCACGCATGCGCTCTTTTTTTGACACCGAGCGTCATGTGATCACAACTGAGCCAATGATTTTTCTCTCTTGTGCTGCAGAATTGTGAGTAATCGTCTCCCGTGCTAGGTCTTGGTGCTTACTTGTGATTTGTCTCTTACTGGTATAATCAACATGTCCCTTTCTGTTTCAGTGTGTCTTGAATGTGTCTGCGCGCGTACGTAATTTGACACTGACACACACACACACAATAACACACGATTTTATTTAATTTACGAGTGTTTTGGAATACAAGCCCACTTTCTGAACAAATTATGCTCGTAATCAAAGGTTCCACTGTCTTGGACATGTGATCGATGTGTTTTAGTATATAATAAATAGTAGCCCATAAGGCTTTAGCTTTCTTTTATGTCAAAGATTTTTAAGGTCGTGTTTCACATCACAAATGGCTGATTGTTGAACCATTTTGATAATTGTGTATTCTGCCTCCCTTCTCTCTTAAATGCTTGAGGGTTCAATTGACTCTTGGATTAAAAACCTTTGACTTCCTTAACAAGTCGCTGAAGTCTTGCAAGTTGCAAGACTTTTTACTGCTCTTGTCCAATCAGAAAATCTGTTGACGTGATCAAGTAAAGATCTTTCCTCCTTTGTTTTGGTAGTATAAACTTGTGCTATTCAAAGCTCTGGGTGATCAGCTTTGATCTCTCCTACCTTAACATCTTTGGGCAGTTTACTTTTTACAGAAACTCTGGTCCTATGAACCAATTGGAAGATATGATCTCTTCTGCTACAAGTCCTATCGATGTGTAATCAGTTGGATTCTCTTCATTGTTTAAACCCCTGATTATAATTTGCCACAAAGACATGAAATCTTTGTTATTAATGTACCTAAAGAACAAGCTTTGAGTGTGTCCAGAAACACTCCTCCAAGTTGATTTTATTTATTTCTTCAAACCTTTTTTGTAAGTCGCTTTGGATAAGAGCCAAATGTCTGCCTAATGTAAATCTCAAATTTTTTTTTATAATTATAAAGTAATTTATGTATATAGCTACTATAGCTGCTGATAGTTCCTGCCTTGGTATGGTAGTAATTTTAGTAGCTGCACCTCTGGCTTTGCCCATAACTAAGGAATAAGGAACCTTTTCTGATATGTAAATGGCTCTGAGATATTTGCATTTTCCGTAACTTCTGTAAGCGTTGGTGTCAGAGAAATGATGCTCATGACGCTGAGCATCAGTGAAAATTGGCAGATAACATCACTGAATCTTTGTCTGCCAAGATTTCAAACCTAAAATCCAATGTTCCTACTATGGCCGCAAGTCATCCCTAAGTGGTTCGTTTCAACCAATTTTTGCAATATTTGCTTACCAACAAGGGTGAAAGGTGCAGCAAAGCCAAGTGGGTCATACAGAACCAAGGGGGGCATGTCTCCTCTTCTAGGTAGTGGTTTCTCCTAAACAGGCACTCTAAACGGAAAACTCAGATGCGCCACACAAATTCGCACCAAGTGTTCTTTTCATGTGAAGCTTACCCAAAGCTAAGTCATGAACCATAGCTCTCTTACTACATTCTTCTTGGCAGTTTGATACAAATTTTGAAAATCCTGAAAAGATCAGAAGTAATACATGATCGATTAAAATGTGACTTTTTCATGACAGCAGTCAAATTCTACACAGATTTTCCATGGTTTTTAAGGGTGGTTGAACCCTTTGGTGGGGAAAATACAACAGTGCTTATTTATTTATTTTACTGGAACCTTTCAGCATTGCCTCGAGCCATTGTCTCATCCAAACGGTGCATAACACATTCTTTATTGTTGGGTAGTTTTGTTCTGTCTTTCTTGAAATGCAAAGGTATTTCATAATGACCACTCTCCGTGAGTCTGATGCCTATTTTCAATTTTGACAGATAATGTAGGTCTTTTTGAGAAACATGACTATGGTCTGATGCTGTCTTTTTGAAGTCTTTGAAATTTATTGACGTTTATTGAAATTGCTTTGGTATTTGGTGGATGTTTGTTCATATTTCTCTGATCTGTGTTCTGCAGATCTACTAAACCTCATTCTTAAGATTGAAGGAAGTTGGCAGGCTTGGCATCACTTGTTTCATTATGATTTGATGACTAACAACAATGGCCTCACCATAGTCAACACAAGACTTACCACCGCCAACAATAGATCTGACCATTGAGCAAAAGGCTGATTTTCTTAATTGGTTACCATTTCTCTGGAAATGAGAGCTTGAGGACAATTGTAGCCAATAAGAAGACCAATATTACAAACTTGTTAAGGAGCAGTTTTCTCTATGTGCATTAGAGGCAAGATGATTTTCTTATCTGAATAAAATACTCTGACTTGTAAAACAGTTCTTTTGGATACTATTGAGAGCTTAATTTGTACAAATTCCTTTGTTGCAAGAACTTGTCCCATCTCTTCAAGGATGAAGGTAATATCACTCTGAATGTCAAGAGATGCGTTAACAAGAAGTATTATTCACATCTTGTACAACCCAGGTGGATGTTGCAGAGGGAAAACTTCATGCTTCCCTCTGCTGACGAGCATTATGGAGATGCTGAACTAATTTAGCAGCAGGACTTGCCACCTACTCGCTGCCAAAAGTACTAATACCTGGTTTAAGGATCATGGTATCTCTGTGCTTGATTGGCCAGCAACTTGCCTAAATCTGAGGAAGATGCAAGACAACAGACATATATATATAGAAATCTACTTGTTTTAGCTGAAATGATGCTGAAATTTGGGTTTTTATTAGCTATATACAGATGAGCGGTATTCTACTTTTATCGCTGCACCTCACGGCGATGGTATACTTTTGCTGGCTTTTACCACTGAGTGGCGCTATATACCTATAGACTGACGCCTCAGGCCTTAGTTCAGTCTCTCAAGGATTAATGAGCCACAGCTCCTTTAGAGCTGCACTTAGTAGCGGCAAAAAATCAGGTGTAACATTTGTAGTTAAACAAACTCCTAATTACAGTACTAAAATTACAGAACAAATTTAGAATTTAAATTAAATCTTATTAGGATTGAATTTCAGCAAAGTAAACATTAACACAGTGAGCCTTTAGATTTTATCTAATGTGTAATTGGAAAAGCCTTTCAAAAAAGGGTTTTGTCATCTTATATTTTGTGTTCTTTAAATTTGTAGTAGATTTATTAACTGAAATAAATGAAACTGAATGACCATAAAAATTAAAACATTGTCAGGATGTGCTCCTGCATCATCAGATGTCGTTATTCAGCCCCGCTTGTGTTTTTGCTTTATTATAAGAATTAAATGCAGTAAGCTGTTATGGTCCTCATAATTTTCTTTAATAAATAATGACCCCATTGCGTTGTACCACCGCTGGCAAAACCTTATGAAATACAACTGAAACAATATAGTTGCAAGCAACGATGACCGTTCCAAGCACCCTGTGCCATCGCCACCCCGGGCGCACCACAACCTGAACATATCACACACTATACAGGGCTAATGTCAGTTTGGGCCCTAAATATTTGTTGTGTGCGCTAGTGTGTGTCCGAGTAAATGTGTGGATGTGAGTCTGTGTGTTAACATGAGTGATGTGTTATTTTCTGTGTGCGCGCGCACGACATGTGACTTGTTGGTGTGTGACAGAGATGTTGGTGTTATAATTTGTGATATGTGATATACATGAGTATATTTGTGTATACGTGTGTGTGTGCATCTGTGAGTCTGAGACTGTTAACATTGTGATACAAGTGTGTTTGTTTGTGTGTGTGTTCGTCATGAAAGAGGTGTGAGTGTTATCATTTGTAATGTGTGTGTATGTATATGAGTGTGTTTGTGTGTGCATGCGTGTGTGTGTGTGTGTTAACATTTGTGATGTGCATGTGTGTTCAATAGATGCTGGAAAATAAGCCTCACACTGTGATGTTCCTGAACGTGATGTCACTGAACATCAAGTTTAAGGCATTATCACGGCTGACTTGTTTGAGAGATCCAAAATCCGTCTGCAATTCTGCATCCTCAGTGTCCTTAGATTACATCGGCCCGGTTTGGTGATGATTGTATAAATTCCCTAGGAGGAGTATATCAAAATCCATCCGGTGCGTTTTTGCGAAAATAACCGGCCTCCTGTTGAGTTGAGCCCAGTACGTGTTGTACAAGTTGTTCGACTTAATGAGCTCTAAATGTGTACCGAGATTTGTGTGCCTACGTGAAAGTGTGTATGAGATTTTGTTTCAGGGCCCCGGGCCACTAGACTCTCAGGCATCCTAATGGCAGCAGATTCCGACCTGTCTGCCAAGTTTCATGAGTTTTTGAGCATGTTAAGACGAAAATAGGTCCTGCGCACCTATGGTGTGGGCCCTAATAATTAGGAAAAAAAGAGGATAAAAATTAATGAAAGCAAACAGGGTGCGCATTGTTTTCGGTGAACTTGAGCGTGTCAGAAAATTAACCAAACCTCTGTTTATACTGGCCTCACAGACGTGAAAATATATACCTATAGAAAGCAAAATGTGTGCTTTTATATAAACTAATGGAAAACAATTTTAGACGTCTAATTTTAAATGATGTAATTTATATGAAAAGGGAATTATAGGCGTATCCAAGAGAGAGAGAGAGCGCATGCACGATCAGTTAAAGTTTATTAGTGCACAAAGCACAAATCCTCAGTAAAGGCAATAAGTGAGTGTGGGTGTGTGCGGACTTTTATTAAGTGTGTCATGACTGTTCTTCAGTAACTGGACTTCCACAATGGCCTCCGTGAAGAAAAAGTAAAAAAAAAAAAAAAAAAAGCTATGTGTATATAGTACAGACCAAACGTTTGGACACCTTCTCATTCAGAGAGTTTGAATTTGTATTATGGCAAGAAAAAAGCAGCTAAGTAAAGAAAAACGAGTGGCCATCATTATTATTATTTTTTTAAATTAATTTTTTATTGGTTTTTCAACAATAGAACAAGTCAGAGTATAGTTACATGCCTTTAGAAATAATAATAATAATAATAATAATAATAATAAACACATTAACTTGTATTCTTTATAATTAAAAATGACTTGTGCTCCCTTCCCTGTTTTCCCTAAAAATAAATAAATAAATAAATAAAATAAAAAATAAAACAAAAAATAGATAAATAAATAAAAAATAAAAAGCGGGGGCTTCATTGATCTATACCAGATGGAAATAACACTTTATTACTTTTAAAGAAATCTATAAAACATTTCCAGATCTTCTGAAATTTATAGACTTCATTGCCAGTCTTATTTTCTCTAATTGCAGGTATTGCATGACTCCTCTTAACCAAGCAAAGTGAGTTGGGTTTTTTTTTCTGTTTCCAATTCAGCAGAATCAATCGTCGTGCCAGAAGTAGAACAAATACGATCATAGTGTTGACTTATCATCAAACCCTCCTCTTTAATCCCAGAAAGCGCCAATAATGGATCCGGCGTGATGGGTCTTTCCGTGATGTCTGACAGAGTTTGAAAGATTGAGCACCAGTGTTCGTATATCTTCGGACAATTCCAAAACATGTGTCCCACTGAGGCTTCCAGTTTACCGCATCGGTCACATGAAGAATCTACAGTTGGGAACATCTTAGAAAGTCTTTCTTTAGAAAGATGGAGTCTATGTAAAATTTTAAACTGAATAAGTCCATGTCTGGCACAGATTGAAGAGAAATGCACCAATTTTTGTGCTTCATCCCATTGTTCTGCTGAAATGGTTAAGCCGAGGTCTTTCCGCCAAGCTTCTCGAATGTATTCCAGTGAAACATCGCTTTCAAACTGGGAAAGTTTAATCACAATCGTAGATATTCCGCCTTTTATAGATGGGTTGTTCAAAAACAGTAAGTCCATTGGTAAATCTGGTGGTTCCTCAGGGAATGATGGAAAAGTTTTTTTGGATAAAGTTGCGTATTTGCAAATATCTGAAAAACTGAGATTTTGGTAAGTCTGACTTCTGTTGTAGTTGCTGAAATGAAGAAAAGACCCTTTCCACAAACAGATCTTTAAAT
>QMIH01000509.1:427696-441347 GCA_003987875.1 Clarias batrachus
GTTGGTACCCTTTGGTCAATGAAAGAAAAACTCACAATGGTCACATAAATAACTTTAATCTGACAAAAGTAATAATTTAAAAAAAATTCTATGAATGTTAACCAATGAAAGTTAGACATTGCTTTTCAACCATGCTTTAACAGATTTATTAAAAAAAATAAACTCATGGAACAGGCCTGGACAAAAATGATGGTACCCCTAGAAAATACTGAAAATAATGTGACTAAAGGGACATGTTAATTCAAGGTGTGTCCACTAATTAGCATCACAGGTGTCTACAATCTTGTAATCAGTCAGTGGGCCTATATATAGGGCTCGGTAGTCATTGTGTTGTTTGGTGACATGGTATGTACCACACTCAACATGGACCAGAGGAAGCGAAGGAAAGAGTTGTCTCAGGAGATTCGAAAGAAAATTATAGACAAGCATGTTAAAGGTAAAGGCTATAAGACCATCCAAGCAGCTAGATGTTCCTGTGACTAGATGTTAGATGTGCTAGATGTTAGATGTGTTACTGTAGCCAACCTCCCTGGACGTGGCCGCAGAAGGAAAATTGATGACGAATCAAAGAGACTGATAATTTATGTATGTAGTGGTCTGCTTTCTGTGTGTTTTGGTGTGTGTGTGTGTGGGGCGGGAGGGGTCATTATTTATTAAAGAAAATTATGATAACATTGTACTGCATTTCATTCCCACACTACCGCAAAAACACAAGCGGGGCTGAATGACAACGACATCTGCTTACACGGTAGCACGTCCTGACAATGTTTTAATTTTATAGTAATTTAGTTTAATTTATTTCAGTCTTATCTACTACAAATTTAAAGAACACAACATTTAAGATGACCCAAAACCCTACACTGTAAACCCGATTAAGTTGGCAAAACGCCAAATATTTGAGGTAATCAGTTACTTTTTGTTTTTTTAATTAATGATAGTTTTGTTTATTTAAAATTGGAAACATAAATTTTTGAGTTTGTTGAACAAATAAAAAAAATACATATTGCAACCCTGCACAGGAATCAAACCGGGGGTCTTCCGCATGGAAGGCAAGACACTTAACCACTACACCACGAGAACTCCATAGAAATTACACTCGTGGAAGTTTTACTTAAGTTATTGTTACTTATGTACTGAAACAATTATTTAGGTAAACAGTACTCAATGTGTTTAATTACTTTGAGCATTAGGGTTTACAGTGTACACGCGTAGGCTTTTTAATTACACATGATAAAATCTAAAGGCTCACTTTGTTAACATTTACTTTGCTTAAATTCGATACTAATAAAATTTAATTCTACATTTGTACTGTAATTTTAGTATTGTTATTATGAATTTGTTTAAGTACAATGTTACACTTGATTTTATCGGCTACTACGTGCAGCTCTAAAGGAGCTGCGGCTCATTAATCCTTGAGAGAATGAAATAAGGTCTGACGCGTCGGTCTATAGTTATATAGCGCCACTCAGTGGTCAAAGCCAGCAACTGCATACCGTCACCGTGAGGTGCGACYGCGAAACTAGAAAACTGGCCTGCACACATCTGTATAACTGAGTCGTCAGCATAACAATGAAAACTAATATTCAATTCAATTTTATTTGTATAGCACTTTTAACAATTTTCATCGTCGCAAAGCAGCTTTACACAATCAAAAGAATTAATTACGTTTGTTAGAAATGTGAATGTGTATGAATAAAAAAATGGTTAGATAGTCCCTGATGAGCAAGCCGAGTGCGACAGTGGTAAGGAAACCTCCCTGAGATGTCAGTAGGAAGAAACTTTGAGAGGAACCGGACTCAACAGGGAACCCATCTTCATTTGTTCAGTATAATAGTTGTTAATTGATGTTAATATGAAGTCCAGGTAGTTATTGGAGGCTTAGGTAGACTTGTAGGAAATTCCAGTCCTGAACTATCGAGCGACTGTAGCCAAGTCCGCAGAGAAACGGCCGTCAACATCATGCGAGTCTTCCTAGTTACCAGAAGGGGGGCACCAGGATGAGTTGGGCAGGTCCAGATGGCAGAGAGGGAGTCTGGATCAATGGCAGCTCAGGAACGACATGTGTAGCTCGAGAGAGCGAGGGGGAGAGAGAACAGGAGATGGGAGAGCAAAAGAAGAGAGAACAGTTATGTATGGTCACAGTCACATAATGTATAAGGTGAATGTATATTTGGTGTAGAGTGCAAGCAGGGACTCCGGCAGGACTAACTATAACAGCATAACTAAAAGGGAGAGCCAGAAGGAAAAAGACATGAGGGGGAACTGAGATGTAAAGCAACCGATCACCTCACCGTCAACAAACCTGAGTGATCAATGAGAGTGGGGAGGACAGCATCTAAACATACCAGTTCACCAGAATACTCTACGTCCATGAGCACCACAGATCTGCTCCTTTACCAAAGGAAAATCTACTTACAAGATGCTTGGTTAAATAAATAGGTTTTTAGCCTAGACTTAAACACTGAGACTGTGTCTGAGTCCCGAACATTAATAGGAAGACTATTCCAAAACTTTGGGGCTTTGTAAGAAAAAGCTCCGCCCCCAGCTGTAGTTTTTATAATGCACGGTACTGACAAGCAGCCTGCATCCCTTGATCGAAGTAGGCGTGGCGGATCGTAAGACACTAGCAGTTCACTCAGATACTGCGGCGTGAGACCATTTAATGCTTTATATGTCAAAAGTAGTATTTTAAAATCAATGTGCAATTTCACAGGGATTCAATGAAGTGAAGATAAGATAGGGGTGATGTGCTCATATCTTCTGCTTCTAGTGAGGAGACTCGCTGCTGCATTCTGAACTAATTGAAGCTTGTTTATGCACCTAGTTGAACAACCAGACAGTAAAGCGTTGCAATAGTCCAACCTTAAGGTGATGAAAGCATGAACAAGTTTTTTCTGCATCGTTTAGTGACTATGTATTCCTTAACTTGGCAATATTTCTGATGTGAAAGAATGCTATCTTGGTGATATTGTCTAAATGAGCTATAATCTCACTGAGGTCTTTTACTGTTGCACTAGATGGAACAGAAATCATCTAAAATTACAGTGTGATCTATAATCTTGCTTCTAGCTGCATGCAGTCCTATGACTAGAACTTCTGTCTTATCAGGATTAAGCAGAAGGAAGTTAGTTAGCATCCAGTCTCTTCTATCCTTTACACATTGCTCAACTTTAGCAAGCTGGTTTTGCTGAGACGTATAACTGTGTCGTCAGCATAACAGTGAAAATTAATATCATGCTTACGGATTATGTTGCCCAAAGGAAGCATAGAAAGGGAAAAAAGCAGTGGGCCTAAAACCGAACCTTGTGGGACACCAAACTCCACTAGTGAACATGCAGAATAATCACCATTTAAATCTACATACTGATAACGATCAGTCAAATAGTATCTGAGCAAGGATATGGCTATTCCCTTAATTCCTACTATATTTTCTAATCTGTGAAAGAGAATGCTATGATCAATTGTGTCAAAAGCTGCACTGAGGTCGAGTAACACAAGCATAGTTACGCAACCCCTGATCAGAGGCCAATAGGAGGTCATTTACCACTTTAACGAGTGCTGTCTCTGTGCTGTGATGAGGCCAAAATCCTGACTGATACAGTTCATGTATGTTATTTCTATGTAGATATGAGCATAGCTGCTCCGCAACTATCTTTTTCAGAATCTTAGAGGTTTGATATGGGCAATTAGACAGCTGACCGGGGTCGACATCAGACTTCTTAATTATTGGTTTAATAATTGCTAATTTAAAAGATTTTGGAACATACTCGATGCTGATTGAAGAATTAATTATTTTGAAAAGTTGTTCTGTTATTTCTGTTTATTAAATCTGTTTGAGAAAATGTTTTGGTATAGGATCTAATATATAGGTTGATGAATTTGCAGAAGAGATAAGTGAGATTAGTTCATTCTCTTCAAGGTTAGTAAAGTATTCCATGTTCCGATCTGACATGGTTAGTTTAACATCTGCATCAATTACATTGTTCGGTTTCAAAGCCTCAATTTTATGGCTAATGTTTACAATTTTATTATTAAAGTTGTTCATTAAGTCCTCACTATTGTATGTTGTTGTTGTGGAATTTCTGCAGTGGTCTTGCTTCTGGTTAATTTGGCTACGGTATTAAATAAAAATCTAGGATTATTTTTATTTTCTATAAGAGTGGAGAGTTACGTTCATCTAGCTACACTAAGAGCCTTTCTATAGTTCAGGATGCTCTCCTTCCATGCTATTTGAAATACTAATAATTTGGTTTGATGCCATTTACGTTCTAATTTCTGAGCGGTCTGTTTTAAACTGCGCGTGTGATCGTTATACCAGGGAGTGGGTTTCTTATCTCTAATCAATTTCTTTTTCACTGGAGCTACATTATCAAAGGTATAACGAAATGTTGACTCTAAATGTTCAGTCGCCTGATCCAGTTCTGTGGAGTCAGATGGCGATCCAATCAAAGTTAATGACTCTGGGAGATGACCTGATAAAGCTCTGTGTGGTATTTGATGTGAATGTATGTTTAATACAGTAGCGCGGTGCTGTGCGTACATTATTACTATGACAATCTTGAATTGAGACAAGATAGTGATCTGAGAACTTCAGACAGTGGAATTGTGAATAAATTTCTTATACTTAATCCAAAGAATAACATTGAATCTAAAGCGTGACCTGCTTTATGAGTGGGTCCTACTACACATTGGTTTACTCCTACTGAGTCTAGTATGGATATAAATGCTGTTCTCAGAGGGTCTTCTGAATTCTCAAAATGAATATTAAAATCTCCAGCAATGAACGCTTTCTCAACAGAAATGACTAGGTTTGATAGGAAATCTGCAACTTCACAGAGAAATTCCGAATAAGGCCCTGGGGGTCTTTAAATGATAATTAGCGGGATCGATTGAGCAGACTTAATATTTGTAGCTACACTTTTTATGTAACTATAGAGAACTTCAAATGCATGTTCAAATTTGTGTCCGTGTTTTTGAACGATAGACAGATTATCGTTGTAAATAACTGCGACTCCTCCTCCTCTACCAGTTAGCTGAGGCTGGTGTATGTAGCTGTATCCAGGAGGACTAGCTTCATTTAAAGCTACATACTCGTCCTGTTCAATCCAGGTTTCTGTTAAACATAATARATCAAACTTCTGATCTGTGATAATTTCATTAACAATAACTGCTTTAGATGCGAGGGATTTAATATTTAACAGTCCTAGCTTCAGATCAATGGTGTTGGCCACGCATTCAGTGTGCTTCGAGTTTGTGGTATCCATGTTAATTAAATTACTAAAACAGACTTTGAGTCTTTTTAAATTTGTTTGTTTAGCTCGGGGAACAGACACGGTCTCAATATGGTGAACCCTGAGTGACGACTCTATGCAGCTAGCAGACGGTTGGTTTAGCCCAGGCATGGGCAAACTACGGCCCGGGGGCCACATGCGGCCCGTTTTTAACGTTTTGATTCGGCCCGCCAAACTTGAAAAAGTTTAATAAATTAACCTTGTTAAAAGTTTGCCCACCCCTGTTTTAGCCTGTCTGTCTGCTCCCTGGCCTGGGCTCTGGATTGTCACCGATTAACTAGGCCACTTCTGAGACTATGCGCTATACTGCAAGAAATGAGAGCAGCACCTTCCCGAGTGGGATGGACACCATCCTGCCCTAACAGGCCAGTTTTGCCCTCAAAGGTCTTCCAATTGTCTATGWAGCCCARYTTGTTTTCYMAGCACCACCTGGARATCCAYCGGTTCAGCGACCATAACCTGCTGTAAGCTATGTTGCCACGTCTCATTGGGATGGGACCAGAGCAAACTACTTAATCAGACATAGCCTTCGCTAGTTACACTTGCTAACCTCTGACTGACGAAGGCGTATATGGTTAGCTCCAGCATGTACAACTATCTTGGAGAACCTATGCTGTCCTAGAGCCCTATGATTACCTGCTATGTCTCCCGGGATACACCTGACCACTACCGCTGGCGCCCCTAAAGGCCTAGCTAATTTCAAGTGCCTCAGTATAGTCTCCTATAACTAGAGCTCTTTTAGGTTTCTCAGTGGGTGCATCACTGAGGAGAGCAAACCTGCTGGACACATGAAGCGCAGAAGAGGTGTGCTCTGGTGGACTAACCTTAGGGTTGGCTTTGGCTGAACGAGTATGCCGCCGAGTCATCACCCACTCGCCCCGCTGTGAGCGCTCTACTGCTGGAGTCGGGGGCTGGTTATCTCCGCCTGCGGCACCCAGACTTTCCGCTACGGGAATAACACTGCTCTCGCACTCTCTAACCGTCTCTAAAGTCTGGATGTGCTCCTCTAATGCTGATATCTTCTGTCAGGGTGCTAACTAACACACACCTATAACAAATAGTTACCGCTAACGACGGAGGAAGAATGTCTAAACAGCCTGCACTCCACACACTGCAAAAGCTGAATAGTTGCCATTATAACGTACCTGAGTCGGAGTTTAGTCGTTTGGAGCTGGATTCCGTTTAGACGAAGAAACTCGTGGGTTCCCCAAAAAGCGCAAAAACGGAAAAAAAAGGCGAAGCCCATTAGTAGAATGATGTAAAAATTAGTTGCTATTAATGTTAATATTGTATGAACAAAAAGCTATATAATTTAAACGCTGATACAAACGTGAAACCTTCGTGGCAACGATACAAAAACAGGAAGCCTAATACCAAGCTACCAAGGCAAGTTCTACTGCATGCATGTGAGGGACGGGATGCCTTAATTCACCGTGGCAGGCTGCGAGTTCTTATCCACCGTCCTGGTGTCATCAGCACCCTTTAAAAGGACTGCCAAATGTTAATTTGGCGAATCGTATGTTCTGGTTGCATGACTATAAGCAGTTATCCATATGTCGTACTGTGTATAGCTATCTATGTGACAAAAAATAAAAATTTTACTTTATCTCTCCTCACACAGTCTCGGAGCATTTTGGAGATTCACCGGTTTTCATGAATCAGTCCGGGAGCACAATGATAGAAAATAGCCGTCCTGTAAAGCTGTCCTGATGGTGAATAATCCTATTTTCGGAAAATCCACAACAAAACAGCGTTCACAGTCCAAGAAAGTAGAAAACTTTGACAGAATGGCATGATTGCCATTGCAAGTGAAGCTAACATCCATGCGTGTGCGAAAGTCATCCTACACAATAACCCCGACCCCTGGGGGGTTGACCCCTGCGTGTGTGAAGCATAGACATGAGTCACCCCTCTCATGTCTATGCTTCACACATGCAGCCTGATACTTTTCAAAGGTAAAGTACAGGTTAATTGGTTTTATTTTTGCTTAAAATGTCTCTTAATTATTTTTATATGAATATCACCGGAGTTTGCATTCGTTCTTATGGAGAAATTCGCTCAGAAATAAAATGCTCTCCGGGGTTCCCCTCGTCAAGATTTAAGGGGGCAGAGACAATATTTCAGAGATTCATTTCCTTAGGCATGGTTATGGTTTTTGGCCACATGATGGCAGTGTTTGGAAAGGGGACAGATTTAGTCAAGTGGCTTTGTATGTTTTATATTGTATATCTGTGCCGAGGTAGGCACAGATATAGTCAGGGAGTCGGGACTTTGAATTATAAACTGGAACTGAATTTGTTTGTAAGTAGGGAACTACCTGTATTGAAAAAAAGAAAATGAAAAATTATTCTGAAGATTCCCAGAGTAAGTTCGATTTATTTATTGTTGTCCTGAACAACTCTCGATCACATCCAAAAATTCTGACCGATCTTCTCCATTCTTTTTTTTTAAAGCAGTCAGAAGACCTGGCATTCAGTTTTACTAGTTTTGCAGGTTTGTTCAGTGTGTTCAAAATTGAAGAAGGATCAGTAAGAGACAGAGAGAGAGATTTTTGCCAAATACGTCTCCCTCCACTGTAAATGTTCATTTATTTTAAATGATGCCTGTTTGGGGCAATTTTGTGCTCATGAATAGCTTGTGGAATAAATTGACATCCGATAGTTCAATAGCTTTGTTTTAGATTGTTGAAATCGTTGAGATTGGGCAGTTTTAAGTAAACTCAATGAGAGCCCAGACGTTCCAGTAAATCTTCAGGAATGTGGCAAATGTGTTTTTTTTATTTTTTTTATTTGTGAAAATCACTTTCTCAATGGTCTGGGAGTTATGGATCTTTAAGGCTAAAAAGGCTAAAAAGCTAATAGGGCCTTAGAGAGACGGTGCCATGGAGCATGGACCATTTAGCCCTAGAGCATGGTGTCCTAGCAAGGTATGAAGGATGTCTTTTTTAGGGAACGAATCCGAGTTTTCATTATTTCTTATGGGGAAATTCGCTTTGATATTCAAGTGTAAAAAACAAAACAAAAAAAAACATGCATGCTTCCAGAATGAATTATGCTTGCAATTCAAGGTTTGACTGTACTTTGATTGAATGCTTACTGCAGTTGTGTTTCAACAGGCAACAATACTTTTAACCCTAAATTATGCAGTAAGTATGGCCTCAGTTGTTCAACTATATTGGGAATGATCGAGAACATAAACAGTGGACTTTGTAGCAATGGAGAAAGCATCATCTGTTCCGATGAGTCTAAATTTGCCCTATTCAAGTGCAGTGAACATGTTGGAGTAAGGAGGATGCACCCAGCGACCAGGTCACTAGAGTCTAAGATCAGAACTCCATGGTGGTCAAATTAATGTGTAAAGCTAAAGTTGAGATAAAACTTTACCTCGACACAATAATTTGGCCACCATGGAGTTGGGACTCTTTTTGGGATGTGCTGGAAAAGACTTTAAAAATGGTTTTAATAAATGACTCAATACAATATCTTGGACTAAAATGTATGCAATTTTAAATGAAAAAAGTTGTGACCTTACATAAGGTCAAAAGCTAAATGCATGTTATAAATAAATCTAAAAGGGGCATTAATATTGTCCACAACTATTTTTGGCCAGAACTGCGTACTACACATTGTGGTAAAGACATTTATTAGATAAACATGATGGCAATGAGCTGTTACTATTGTAGTATTTTACATGATAATAAACCAAACCCTTACATATAATTTTAATGTGGACAAAATACCAGATGCACTTTCCACCATTAATATGTAGGGTTTACCTCTGGGTCAGAGGTATATCGAATCTTTAACGATTTGGGTTAATTTTGTTAAACTGAATTAAAATTTATAGCGTACACTTTATTAACTACCAGTCCAGCGTTTAATTTGATTTAGCGTATCTTACCAATTTTGTTTATCCTGCGGTGACGATGATAATACAAAATCTGGTATTTACCTAACTATGAGCAAGCAAGGTAACGCAAGATCTGGGCAAATGTTTAAACTTTAAAATACATGACCAAGACAACAGTTCTTTATAAAGAAACAAGAATTTATTTGAACTAATCTACGATACATGAAACTACGCTAGTTGAACAAACACGCACATACACACACAAACATACCAACAGTTTGTAGGGTGAAAGTTAACGAAGTTCATCTAGTATGCTTTACTAAACCAAAGAGTCACGAGCAGAGTCTTGGGTTTAATCTTGCGGTTTTAGTTATGAAACAAGCACCATTTTTCAGCAAGGTATGCAGCTTTGTTTGTATACTTGCGTTATGTTTCGCTCTCATCTTGTGGTTTGTCTCCGGTGAAGGGAATCACGGCGCTGCTGATTGGTTGGTGCTCTGTGGTTGAAATTGCGTCTTTCGAAAAGCCCTTTGGTGAGGCTTGGTTGCCTGGTTACCGATGGCACACCCTGGAACAACTTCTGTGGGTTTCTTTGTTCCAGTTCTAGTACGAAGTCTTGAGAGTTCTCGAAGAGCGGATGAAGTCAGTGAAGGCGGCGTAGCACCCCTAAGGGCGGACGCCTGAGCAGCTAGCTTCCTTCAGATGGTCATGATGACGACAGACGTGTTTGGACGAGTTGGACACTAAGTTTTGACCTTTTGAGTCAGTTCGTCCCACAGATGATTGGTCCAATCGGTCACTTGGTTCCCCCTTTTGTGCATACATTAGGCCGGGTTTACGGCTGTTACCTGGGGCCAAGCCGATTACACTTTTAATTACCTTTTTATAAAGTAATTTTACATGAGCTCTTGTTCATGCGACCAATTTTCCATGTACACCACTGTTCTTTGAATAAAATAAGCTCTCGATTGATACCACACATCTATCTTACACACTCATTTATAGCATTGTTTAATAAAAAGGGTTTGTAAATGCTGATAATACCTTTAAAGTTATGCAGAATAATCAAACATAACACACAGATAAACATACTGAGTATATGTATATCTAGCATTTTGCCCTATTGGCACACTTTAAAAGATTGTTAAAATAGTGTCTCTGCTGTATGCCTCTTTTGTTCGTTGAAAGGCCTGCATCCTGGGGTCAATGAGATGGTCAAAGTGTGACTTGGTGCCGACTACAGAATTTGCCAGCTGTTAAAAATAAACTTATGAGCATCATTTTGCGACATTATGGCATAATTTCATAATCAGTGCTCATTCTTGGTCAATTTATTTATTAACAGTCATTTTGGTGCCATTTAAATTCCAGCACCCTTAAAGTAAATGCCTTCCCACATCCTTAACATTACAAAGGCAAGTGTCCGATGCACTGGACCCTGAATGACTAAATAAGCATTATTTGTGACTTTGGCTTACAGGGGTCTACATGACGAGCTAGAAGCTGCATTATAAAAAATTTTTCAATTCTATTGAAAAAAGGAATTGGCATGTTTACCCTGGTCTACCTAACTGCCTATTGTGCAAGTCATATGGGCGAGTCATATATCTGAGGGGAATTTTGATGTGTAAGCTAAAAAAAAGAAAAGCATTTGTTCATGAATAAATGCGTATTTTTAAAATTACATTATTAATATCAGCAGAGCTTGTGCATATGCTAATCTCATATTTTATAATAGAATTTCAGGAGAGACAACCATCACCTTCAAGTACAGTTGGACCAAGTATTGACCCATTCACAAGATCCAAACAGCAGAGGAAATTCATTATTCTCTGAGGTATAAAGTTAAATACATATTATATCATAAAAATAGTTGTTCATATGATATTAGTAACCAGTTTTTTTGTTTCTTGTTGTTGTTTTTTTAAGGTAGAGGACAAGCGTGCAGAAATGGAGAGACAGTTGATCAGTGTAAAAGTACAGTACCAGTCTCTTCAGAAGCAGCATGCTTTTACCAAACAGCAGATGCTTCGCATGAAGGTAAAAGACAGCAGCATTGTTAAGATTTTAATTACAAAATGTTATTCTATTTACATTGATTTTGTTCCTTTTTCCATTATAGGTGCAGATATCTAATGTGATGCAGCTTCAGGGCATTACAACTGACCCAGCCCAGCTTGAGAGACTACAGTTCATGTTGTTAGAGAAGAACAGTGAGATAGAGACCTTGATGAAGAAAGTGCAACAGCTGGAGAAGGTAGAGGTAAGGTCACTAAAGTTGATGCATTTGTTTGATAGTGATCTATTTGATGCAATCCTACTATGTTAAAACACAAACTTAACTCATTTAACAACAGGTGGCACTTGAGAATCAGTCCATCGGTGTCCCCAAGGAAGCAGAGTTTGTGGATGAGACGTACTACACTGACCTTTTGAAAATGCAACTATCAAATTCTAAGTAAGTTTAAAATTAATTAAAACGTGTAGCCGATTGATGTCATATAAACTTAAGTTTATTGGGTAAGGCTCTTTCCTAGAGTAATTTCCTTGGTATTTTAAAACATAAATACTAAATATCTGGTGTTTTCATTACATTAATACATAGCTTACATAACATACCTGCTCCTCAAGCCGTATCACAGGGCAGCATATGCATGAAATAGTCTTGGGTTATATGAAGCAGAAATAATGGTAATTAATTATGATGATAAAAAATAATGGTAATTAACTTAGTATTAATTTTTGATAGTTTGTTTGGGGTTGATTAGTCCCATCAGCCTTTTATTTCTTTGTACCTGGCAACCTATTTGTACATTGGTCCATTACTATACATAAGCACTTAAAAAAATCTATTGGAATATATATACTCTGGGGGGGAAAAAAAGTTGAAAAAGCTGTAGCAGTGCAGGAGATGAATCTGTCTAAAGTAGTGATTCCATTAGTGTGTTTGCGCGCGAGTGTGTGAAAGTCGTCCTACACAGTAGCCCCTCTGCTCCAGCTCTCGTCGAACACCAGCCACGATTCTTTTCAAAGGTACAGTTAAGTGCAAGGTAATTTGTTTAATTTTTATTTTAGATTTTGTATTAATTATCTTTATATGAATCTTTTTGGGCTGTGAAACAAATTATTGGAGTTTCCATTAATTTTTATGGGGAAATTCACTTTGGTATATGAGTATTTTGATATACAAGTATGCTTTCATAATGAATTAGGCTCGCAATCCAAGGTTTAACTGTAGGTCAAATTCAGACATTTATGAGTAGCACTTAAAAGTACCAACGTAAACGAGACAGTAACATCAATAGATGTCAGTGTACAGTATACGCAAGATATACAGTAACAGTGTGCACAATTATTAGGCACGTAAGTATTTTGACCAAATCACACTTTTATGCATATTTCCCAACTTCAGGCTGTATAAACTTGAATGTTTATTGGATTGAAGCACGTCAGGTAATGTGCATTGGTGTAATGAGTGAGGGTGTGGCCTAAGATGATCAACACCCTATATCAAGGTGTGTGTAATTATTGGGCAGCTTCTTTTCCTTAGGAAAAATGGGCTAAAAAAATTTAACTGTCTCTGAAAAGTAAAGAATTGTATGCAGTCTTTCAGAGGTCCTTCAAACTTTTTGTTGCAAATAGTCATCAGGGTCGCAAGAAACGTGTTGAGGAAAAAGAGGCAAATGAACTGCCAAAGATTTGAGAAGAATCAAATGTGAAGCTACCAGGAACCCATTATCCTCTAGTGCTGTCATATTCCAGAACTGCAACCTACGCAAGTGCCCAGAAGTACAAGGTGTTCGGTGCTCAGAGAAATGGGCAAGATAAGGAAGGCTGAAACCTGACCTCCATAGAACAAGACACAAGTTGAAATGTCAAGACTGGGCCAAGAAATATCTGAAGACAGATTTTTAAAAAGGTTTTATGGACTTATGAGATGAGAGTGACTCTTGACGGACCAGATGAATGGGCACGTGGCTGTATTAGTAATGCACACAGAGCTCCACTTTCACCCAGGTGCCAGTAAGGTAGAGGTGGAATACTGATATGGGCCAGGTTTTTTTTAATTTTTTTTTAAAGATGAGGTCTTTGAACCTTTTCAGGGTGAAGATGGACTCAAAATCAACTCCCAAACCTACTGCCAGTTTTTAGAAGACAAGTGGCTCAGGAAGAAGTCTGCATCTGTCAAGACCATGATATTTAAGCAGGACAATGCTCTATCATATGCACCGAAGTAATACACTGCATGGCTGAACAGTAAAGGCCTTAAAGAAAGAAAAAAAATTACATGGCCACCTTCCTTACCTGACTTGAACTCTATTGAGAACTCGTGGGCCCTTCTTAAACAGGTGATATATGGTGAAGGGAATATTTACTTAAGAGTGTCTGGGAGGCTGTGGTTGGGGAAAAAAAAAAAAGGGTAATAGTCAACATCTCAAGAAACTGACAGACTCCATGAATGGGAGGCTTATGACTGTTATTGAAAGGAAGGGTGCCTATATTGGTCAGTG
>QMIH01000510.1:0-60000 GCA_003987875.1 Clarias batrachus
AACTGTCACGTCTGTCCTTTACCCATTCCCCTATGAGTGCACGTGCCCTCCTTGCCCACCGTCTCACTGATGYRYCYGGRTGGCGGTGGCGCCATGCTTGGGCCCGATCATCGCTGCTTGCAGCTTTAATTTTTCTTCCTTTTATAGCCAAAGTGCGAAAAAACATGCAGGTGCTCAAATGTCAATCCCTTAGATGCCAAATGTTAAAATGTCCAACTTTACAAAAGAAATATACATGCTTACCTGGTACAAAAAACTGGAACAGTTATCATTGTAGTTTAGCTTAGCACAAGAAATGTAGGAGTTGACATGGGACGATGTGTAGCGTATGGATTACAGAGTTCAATCAATTGTATTACCATATAAATTAAGGTTAGCCATCATAGCATTTATTTAAACCGTGTCATACTACCTATTTATGGATTAACTGTGCTTTAGGCAGAGGCAGCTCCTTCCAAGATCATGATGACCAAAAGTCCCACAGTTGAGTTTAAAAATCATTCTTTAGAAAACCTATGGCACATTCCTGAGTGTTTTATTCCCCTTATATCTCATCTTGTGCCAGATCGAATCTTATACTCTGTGTTATACAAATGTGTTCTGTAGGTCATTCCTAATTTTCTTCTTTCCCTGTTCTTTAGGAATAATCAGAAGTGAAAATGGCAGCATACACACTCCTAGTGATGTTCCTGCTCAGCTTTGTCTTTCACACACTCATCCTGTGTGAGAAGGTCACACTGAAGCCTCCTGAGCATGATCTGTTTAACGGCTCTCTGTACGCCACTTGCAGGATGCATCCCAACACCCAGTTGGGGTTAGGACTACCCAAAGTGTACGGGCACGTTCTGTTTAAACAAACCAGACCAGACGAGAGCTTACAGGTGATGTTAAAGCTACACGGCTTGCCTACATCTAGTTCTCAGTCCCGAGCAATACACATTCATCAATACGGAGATCTCAGCGAAGGCTGCACCTCCACTGGCGGCCATTACAACCCAGGTGGAGTTAACCATCCACTTCATCCGGGAGATTTTGGAAACTTTATTCCCCGCAATGGAAAGATCCGCCG
Source organism: Clarias batrachus (assembly GCA_003987875.1). Lineage (NCBI taxonomy): Eukaryota > Metazoa > Chordata > Actinopteri > Siluriformes > Clariidae > Clarias > Clarias batrachus. The sequence goes on from QMIH01000510.1 coordinate 1,070, forward strand.
GTCTGTAACCTCTAAAGCCACTCTCTTCGGCAGTTTGTCAGTGCTCGGGCGTGCCGTGGTGATCCATGAGAAGGAGGACGACATGGGTCGAGGAGTAGATGCTGGAAGTCTTCTGCATGGGAACGCAGGAGGACGACTGGCCTGTTGTGTGATCGGAATAAGCAGCTCCAAACTCTGGAATAAATCTCATCACTAAAGGAAGTTTGTGCATATGAGTGTGGTGATATATCAGGCTGATGGTCTATCATGATAAAATATGAAATAAAGTTGTGATAATTTGGCATAAAAATATCCTAGCTTGTTGTCATGGTGTCATTAGGATGGGACAATATATGGATATGTGGATATTGTGAATACAGAAACACAAGATAGAAAGTAGACAGAAACTACAAACAAAACAAAGAAAAAAGTATATACACTTATTTTGATGTTCTTACCACTAATCTCTTTCTTCTTCTTTTTTGTCTGTATCTTTGTGTCCTTTTTTATCATTACTTTTTTTTCATATTCTTTTTCTTATAATGTCTTCTGCAGTTATTTCATTTCATTTCATTTCATTTCATGCTTCAGTTCATTATCTTTGTATTCTCTTAGTCAGAGAAAGAGAGAGACAAAATAATGTCATAAATGTGTCAACTATGTAAGAATTTAATAATCTTGTATGGAAATGTTAAGTTTAGCAAATTCTTAAATGGGTGGGTGCTGACGGAGTTCAAAAATTAAAACAAGAGAAAAGTTTTTTTTTGTTTGTTTGTTTTTTAAAGCAGTTTAAGGCCATACACAGACAAAATAAAACCTCTATAATGTTAAACTGTGCCTAAAATCTATTTTAAACAATAATCTAAAAAAAATTATATCTGACAACAAAGTTTTGTTAAATGTACATGCACAGAGATAAATTTACCCAAGCAACTGAAAAGAAAGAAAGAAAGAAAGAAAGAAAGAATGAAAGAAATGTTTGTGCTGTGTTGGTTGCATAAATATAAATAGCCATTATTGCTAGTTAAATTGAACCAAATTGAGATATGATATCATTAAAAATTAACTTAAAAAAAATCCCATTATATGATGCATATGATGTTTACAAAATCAACTCATGATCTTCTGTGTTCCAGGGGATTTGTGTATTATGGTTTTCTCTTTCATTTTTTGTTAAGAAATGTCTCCTCAGTCTGAATGCTTTACACAGCTCCTGTTTATAAAAAGTAATGAAGTGAAGGAACATTGTTCTGTTTCGAAACAGTGTGATCACTGTACAGGTACAGTCAAGCTGAGAGACAGCGGTGTTAAGCTCAAGGTGCAAAATCATATTCCTGCTTAAACTGGATTACAAGAAACAACTGTATATCTGCAATAATATCTTAAACAGTGTGCATTTTTATTTCACTAATACTTCAAATGTAATGATCATGTAGTACACAGTTCATGTTGATGCTGATCTGGCGCATATTTCATTCTAAACTGTACAGTTCTATATTTGAGCAAACACCCATTAATCGTCTGTGCACGTACCTGCTGCCAGTGTTAGTTAATTGTTCGTGTAAATGTGCCTGTTCTCTTAACTCAGTTCAGTTAATCCTAAATATGTGATGCAGTATTTATCTCTATTTTGTCTTTTTCCTTGCATGTGGCCTTATGCTACGTTTAAAGAGTCTTGGTCATGTCAAGATAAATCATGGCCATGTTGAAAATTCTGACAACGTGGAGGTCATGTGTTGGAGTGTTGGAATGTAAAAAATATCTTTATTACGGTGTAATAGTACTTGTTAGAAGATCTAATCAGTTCCTGCAGTACACTTTAACTCTCAGGTTATTATTTTCTTTTTTTATAAACTCGAGAGCAAGTCTTGTTAGAAAGCTGTGGTTCAGTCCAGCTGACTTCTATCTAGAATATCAGACAGCAAATAAAGAAAAAAACAAAAATTGAGCTTTGTATTATATTTAATTCAAAAGTGCACTTGCATTGTGGTACATGCTCCATAGATCATAAAAAGACGTCTCTACACCAAATAAACTAAATTATTAAATTACACTGATCAGCCATAACATTATTACCACCAGCTTCATATCGCCACCATTGCCACCAAAACAACTCTTCTTTTGGATCGGACCACACATGCCAGCTTTCACTCCCCATGTGCATCAGTGAACCTTGGCTGTTTAGGTTATAACCCTGTTGTCAGTTCACAGGTTTTCCACCCTTGGATCACTTTTGGTACCACTGCAGGCCAGGAACATCCCACAAGAGCTGCAGTTTTGGAATTGCTCTGACCCAGTCGTACAGCCATCACAATCATGGCCCTTCCCAAAGTAGCTACATTTTCAATATTGCATTACAATGGTGGTTGAAAGTGGATGGGACATAGTAAACAAGAAGTGAACTTTTTCTCCTAAAGTTAATGTGTTGGAAGCAGAAAAAAATGGGCAAGCATGAGAATTTGAATGAATTTGACAAGGACCAAAACTGCAGCTCTTGTGTTACGTTCCCAGATTGCAGTGGTCAGGAACTACCAGAATTAATCCAAGGCAGGGGCGGATCTACCGGGGTGGCACGGGGTGGCAATTGCCACCCTAAGAAAAAGCCTTGCCACCCCATTTGCCACCCCCAGCACTAGTGTCAATCACACATCAGCCTTTATTTAATTTTTATAGGACAATGTAAAAATGTGCACCCTAGTGTATACACGGAATGAGAATAGCGTTCCTTGAATCCACAAAAACCATGCAAGGATGCTTGCTTCAGTGTTGCCACCCCTCATAATTTTAATGCCACCCCCTTGCCACCCCATGAATAATTTTCTAGATCCGCCCCTGATCCAAGGAAGGAAACAACATGGCCATGTGTGGGGAGTGAAGGCTGGCCAGTGTAGTCTGATTCAAAAAGTACAGTATAAAATGCTGAAGGTGGAATTTTGTTTGTGTAACTATTATTTCAGCTTTTTGAGTAATGTGTGAAAATAAAAAAATAATAAAATGAATACAGAAATAATTCTCATTAAATAAATGCGTCCCAGCCACTCCTGACCCGAACAAATCCGTTTTCCCCCCCGAATGTTCTCGCTCTTTCCCGAGTAATTTCCGAAGATTACCAATTCGCCGATCTTTCTCGAAGGCTGCTTGCGGACCTCTAGCGCCCCCTGTGTGTTGGCTCGATATCATAGATTTTCCACCACCGAGAATGGAGGAAATTGCTCGGAAGCTCAGCGCTGATGGCATCCAGAAAAAAGTGATTTCTCCTGGAAAAGGGGAAATCCCAGACTATGTGGATGGCACGAAGGTAAAATATGGAAGCGCGCAATATTTAAAAGGGTAATTTAGAACAGTTAAAAGGTTTCATCCGTAAGCGTTCTTAATGCTTAGCAACTGGAAAGCTAACCGGCTAACTAACCTAGCTAGCGGCGCTTGGCCTTCCGATCGTCCTGTACACACTACAGAATTTGATCTAAATTAGTCGTGATTGTTTTCTCATTATAATTTGGACGCAATTTTGCTTCGGAGATCTGTAAAATACTAAGGTCAACAAGCTAGCAGTGATGCTAATGGATGTTAGCTTGATAAACATCAGATGCTGGAACCCCTATTGCTCCATTTTTGTTTTCGAGACTTGCTCAATATCAGGATTTTCTTTTTATTTGTACTTTTATTTATATATCAACCTGCACCTTACATTACATGAACGCAAGGAAATCAAAAATGATGTATGTATTATGTATTGTATTTTTTTCTTTGGTGGATTATAAATCCTGTAATATACTGTATCTAGGGGAAAAATATCAAGTTTTTACATGTACTTTATAGTTTGTCATTATTGGGAAGACCAAACAAAGTTTCGATGCCACATCCTGTACTAGAGATGTCTTCATCCAATTAAATGTTCCCTCGAATACATATGTGGGGGGGGTATCAGAAAGTTTCGAAATCCCGTCCCTGTCGCCGGATGTTCTCTCTCACCTTAAACCCTGGCAGTGAAATTCGCTATTGATGGTCTGGCCCCTGGGGATGAATTCTCGATGCACAATGCAGAGCTGCCGACCTGCCTCGCCTTTTTTGGTCATGGAGATGATGGGCTTTTCCACTGCAAAGACTGTTGCTGCATCTTCGGGTCGTACCCATACACCCATGTTTCATTCCCGGTAATGATGCTCAACATGAAGGACGATGAAGGGTCATTGACGGAACGCTGACAGAGTTTTTGTCAGTCTTCAACATGATATTCTTCTGCTCTCGGGTCAGCAGCCTGGGGACGAACTTGGCAGCAACACAGCGCACGTTCAGATCACACGTGAGGATTGCCCGGAGTGTTCTGTATGACAATGTCATCAATGTTGTCAGTTGTTTTCTCTGACGAGCATTATGCACAAGTAGTAGCTCACTGAAGTTCTCCCTAATCTCGCATCGTATTCCAGCCATGCTTTTCCTCTCTTGCCACTCAAAACACCTCAGATGACTCAATGCTGCACTGCCGTAAACTTGCCGAATAATGTCAAACAAAGACCCTGTGGCAGATTTGCCCAGTTTCACTCAGAATTTCACATTTGCTTTTTGTTTTAATTTGCTCTCTATGAAGTAACAGCAAACATGGTAAGACAGGTGGTCTGCAAGAAATCCACCATGGCTACAAAACTCGTTAAACTCGTCACTGTTTGCTGGTTTACTAAATTGAAGCTTATTTGGGTTGTTTAAAAAAAAAAATCACTTGAGCACTCGTGTTTCAAAAGGAGGTGGGGTCGAATTTTGACTCTTGACATTTCATGGTGAACTTTAAGCGTGAAAGTGTCCTAATCTCCTGTACATGTTTCTATAGCATTCCTATAGCATTTTTTTTTTTTACTCGCACCCATGGATTTAGTACTTTCTTCCCTTTCCAACAGCGCTCAATTGTCTGAAGCTGACTCCATCTGATTGAGATACAGGGATTACAGATCTGTGTGTGTTTGTGCTTCTGCAGATGAACTTCCATTACCGCAGCAGCCTGTGTGATGGCACAGTGCTGGACGACTCCAGGATGATGGGAGGGAAGATTAAACCCATGGAGCTCATCCTAGGGAAGAAGTTTAAACTGCCTGTGTGGGAGCGTATCCTCGTCACCATGAGAACGGGCGAGATTGCGGAGTTTACCTGCGACGTCAAGGTATGTAGTGCGACCTTCACTTCAGTTCAGTTGGCGAGTCCAAAAATATCATGGGGAACGTTCTGGGTGTTCTGAGTGTGTAGGTCACACCCACAAGGTTGCCAGAGATATTTTTTTCCAGTAACATCGTCTGAGATGGAAACTTTAAATAGAAGCGCGTCTGTTTAAATAAAATAAATAAATAAATTTAAAAAATTTAAAATAGAGATAGAAAATGCAGACTACAGAACTACAAGGTTTTGTCCTTCATGGTTGTGAGATTTGATAACTCAGTCAGTGAAACATCCCAGAGTCTGCTTGTAGCTGTTTATTTATATCATCTGCTTCCTCTTGTGTGTTCTCCTGCAGCACACAGCTCTGTATCCGCTGGTGTCTCAGTCACTGAGGAACATCAGTGTTGGTAAAGACCCGCTGGAAGGACAGAGACACTGCTGCGGTATTGCCCAGGTCCACTCTCACCACTCACATGGATACAAAGACCTGGAACAGCTCCAGGCCAACCCTCAACCCCTCGTCTTTACCATGGAGCTCCTGGAGGTATGTGTGGTTGTGTGTTTCACGGAGGGGGGGATTAGATGGAGAGATCTATAGATAGATTCATAAAGACTTTGTGAAGTGTTATAGAAACAGTACATAGACCTCTTTGTCTTTTTCAGGTTTTGCCCCCAGGCTCGTTCAGTTTGGAAACCTGGGCGATGACGGATGAGGAGAAGCTGGCTGCCGTGCCACTGATCCATGAGGAAGGAAACGCACTTTTCAAGAAGGGAGACATGGAGGGAGCCGCCGAAAAATACTACAACGCTATTGCCTGCCTGAAAAACCTCCAGATGAAGGTAGAATCTACAGAGACGTGGGGCAGAGAACTATAAGACTATAAGAGAGAAAGAGCCAGATGGACAGAGAGACGAATTAAAAATTTACCAAAAGAGAAACATGAGGTAGACAGACAGAGACTGGTAAAAAGAAAGAGAGAGACAGAAGGAGAGCAGAAAGAGAGTAAAAAAAAAAAGATACAGAAACAAAGAAAGGGGGTTGAAGAGTGAGATTAAGAAGGAGAAGAGTGAAAGTGGGAGAAAGAAAGATGAGGAGAGTGCGACAGAGACAGTGAAAGAGCAAGACTGTAAGAGAAGGTGGTAGACAGAAGGAGAAATGAGGAGAGTTAGACAGAGAAAGGGTGACAGAAAATGCGAGTGGAGAGTGAGAGAGTGAGACAGCAAAAGAAAATGAGTGATAGAAAGTGACCGAGACAGGAAGAATGAGAGAGATGAAGAATGCGGGACAGAGTGGGGGAAAGAGTGTGACCAAGAAATGGTGAGGTAGAGAGAGATTTATTTTACCATTGTGTACCATGGTGTATAATAACCATATGTTATTACATCTGTGTACATGTTTAATAACCACCTTATTTATTAGCCAGCCTGGTATCAATAAAAATAATTTTGTGTGTGTAGGAGCAGCCTGGTGATAAGCCATGGATTAAGCTGGATATGATGATCACACCGCTGCTGCTGAACTACTGCCAGTGTAAACTTATGCTGTGTCAGTACTATGAGGTGCTGGACCACTGTTCATCTTTGCTCAACAAGTACGAAGGTGAGAGAGTGTGTGTGTCAATCATTTGGACTCAGTAAAGGAGGTATATATAACACACCATCCCTCTCTCCCTCCAAACTGCAGATAATGTGAAGGCGTACTTCAAGCGAGGAAAAGCTCACGCGGCCGTCTGGAACGAAGCCGAAGCCCGAGCTGATTTTGAGAAAGTGCTGCAGCTAGACTCGTCTCTGGGGCCGGCTGTGGCCAAAGAGATCCGAGCGATGGAGGAGCGCATCCGAGAGAAGAAAATAGAGGAAAAAGGACGATACAGAAATCTTTTCACATCCAGCAGCACTTCAGCCGCAGCTACTACGGTCAGTCCCAGGCTTTCAATATCTTCAGAAAAACAACAGAAAGCTTTATATGAAATAAATGTGCCATGTGTTGTGCTGTTACAGAAAAATGATCAGAAGTGTTCTGTTTCAGAGCTGAAACCCGCACGGACGGTTCATTTAGTCGCTCCTGAAGAAATGCTCCATTCCTGAGATGCTGTAACACCCGAGCAGATGAGCTCTTCACCGTTTCAACACGTGCAGCTTCCACGTTTAATTTTCCTCTCACACACACACACGAGCACTAAATACCCTCACACTATTTCAACACACACACACACACACAATTAAAAATAAATCTCAGCACCATACCTAGGGCTGTGTCCCAAACACTAAAGGCAGCAGGGTGACGAACGCCCCGTTACACCATGTTAGAGACTTTAGATGTGACCTCTAGCATTTGAGACACACCCTGTACAGGAGGTGAGATGCTAATTCGAAGGAACACACCTTTAATTCTGCCCAATTGTATAGGATTGACGCATCAGACCCTGGTGAAATGAAAGGACGTGTTAATAGGACATACCCCTAGTGGGATAGACACGCCCCCCGAGAGAGACAATCATGTAGAAAGTCCTCTTTGTCTTTTTGGTAGTAACCCTTCTGTATCTTACATTAGATTGTTTTTGTACTTGTTATCGTCTTTAAATGTAAAAGTGTATAATTTCTTTCAAATGTCTAAACCAGCACGCGCGAGTTGACAGAAATTGTCGCAACTATTGTATTGTAATGGAAGTACACACACAAAGTCAGGGTGGATGATTTGCTGTATACAGACATTGCTATTGTCATCTACAAGAACATTATCATACATGTTTTCGAAAATATATATTTATCTTTTTTAATCATCATGGAATTATTACCAAAAGAATTGAAAGCAGTTATAATTTACAAAAAGCTTCCAGAATTAATTCTTTTTTTTCTTCTTAGCAAAGATAAATATCACAATCCTTAACATGCACTCTGTACTCCACGTGAATGTGTACGTGTTTTTGTCTTAAACGCTACTGTGAAAGACAACGCTGCATTTATGTTGTAACAAAAGCCAAATAAAGAAAATATCCAAGTAAAAATTTAAGTAATCCTCTTATCGATATGTCATTCTTGTTCTTTGAAATGAGCCTCAACTCACGTCTATAATTTGCACTACACACTGACGACATTTGGGATTGGGAGATCAAACCATGAATACAAAACATCAGAATTTCTGCTTTCATTTACATGTATAGTACATGGCACCTTTAATGACAGACTAGGCTATTTTTAAGTGAGCAAGGTATTTGCACAGATAGCCCTAGTAAATAAAACTTAGTATTTGGGTGGATATATCATGTTGCTTATAAATATTTATCTATCATCTCTGTAAATTCAGGCAAAGATCTAATGAAGAGGTTAGGATCAAAGTTTCATCTGTTTTTACTGAGTCAAGTTAAATGATATGAATCACTGAAATTAGTTTCACTTCTTGTCACTTCAATACACTGCACTATATTACTATTTTAGTATGTAGGTTTTATAAAGGTTGTAACAAATAGATCTCCACCCAGCTAGTAACTGAGTTGATTTAACCTGTCTATTTAATTAGTTCAACTTATACAAGGTGGGAATTAATTAGAGTAATTAATGAGATACTAATATGAAAAACAAGATCCTATGTTGAATTCTACCACATTAAAATAAGTATGTCCTGAATAATTTTGGTTTTGATTTTGGCCAAGATTTTTTTTATTCCAATTAATATGCACACAGCAAATTTATATTAAAATCATTAGTAGTGACCTGTAACACTAAATTAAATGTCAGATATCTACAACAGGGCACAGCTGTATTAGTAAAACAGCACACTAATAAAATGGCAACATAAAAAAATATTTTTATAGCTTAAACAGGCAGTGACTTGCTGATAAGTCTAACTGTCAATACCATAAAATCAAATTTAATATAACAAGGGCTTAACATTCTTGTTAGTCACTTATGTTTAATTATATAATTGTATTAACATTTTTCTATTTTAAGTGGTATTGATCAAATATTTAATCCAATTGAAACCTTGGTAAAATAATCCATTGATTTGTAACTCAAGCATTATCTGTTTAATTCTATATATAAAAAAAAGCAAACTGTAAAGAACAGAAATGAACCTACTTGATGTTTAATTGCAAAACCGGATTTTTATTTGCATTTAAATACAGAACTGCAAAAAGTTTGAAATTACAAAAGTAACTATGAAGAACAGGGCTGTGTAAAAGTGTGTGTGTGTGTGTGAGAGAGAGAGAGTGGGAGAAATGAAAGTGTATAGAGAGGTGTAAGTGTGTGTTATGTGCGAGCACTGCGCTCAGTTTCAGCTAGACACTCCCTCACCAGAGCTCGGGCGTGGATGATTCCTGTAACACAAACAAACGTTACACATTTTCTTCCCTCTTCGTCATGTGATTTCCAGTATCTTTTGAAATGACTTAGGTCCTAGGTCAGAACATGGGATCATAAGGATGTGTTTGTATGAGCACATGCAGTTAATTCTATAATTCTATTCACTGGATGAGATTGAATTGAAACTTATTTATGCGGTCATGAGGTGTTGATTTTTAATTTTATAGTAGTACTATAATACAGTGCAGTTCAAAAACTTTTAGATTGTAACTGTATGCATGCTGCACTGTAGAGTAAAACCTTGGATTGCGAGTAACCTAGTTTGCAAGTGGTCCGAGTCTTGATAAACGAGTGAGTCTTGATATAAGAGTACCAGATATCATTGCGCATCATGTGCCATGAATGTGCTTCTTGTTTTGCAGGGTGTGCTCACAGCAGCCCCTTCCACCTCCTCTCTCTCTGGTCTCAATCACTAGGATTCTTTTTGTAGTAAAGTGGGTTTATTGTTCACATATCCATTAGATGGCTGTAGTGAGTAAGGATTGCATGTTCAAAAAGAGCGGAAAACAAGCAGATGAACGAGGGAAGGAGGGAGCATGTGTCATTAGCTTTTATTATAACCATTTCATGCTTTTCATGTTGTCAATAAAGGCATAAGTTACAGAACTGTCGGCTCTGTGTTACTACACTTTTCAAAAGGTAAAGTGCAGGTTAATTTGTTTTTTTTTTTTTTACTTAATATCAAATTCAAATTTTATTTATTTTGTATTAATTATTATTATATGAATATTTTTGGGCTGTGGAACAAAACGTCTGAGTTTAAATTATTTCTTATGGGGAAAATTCACTTCGATATATGAGTATTTTGATATACAAGCACACTTCTGGAATTAATTATGCTCGCAATCCAAGGTTCCAAAGTACTAGACTATTATACTGTGCTACAATATAAGCACTTTATGCTACACCTCCCTATACTGTGCTGTACTACAATATATTATACTGTACTATAATATATACAGTAGGACATTTATAACTCCTGTAATGTACATGAGAACAGGAACTAACGTATTTAACTTTAACTCTAAACAGATTAAATATATGATGTGTCATTCTTAAATTCTTAAGAACTTTAAAATAATTAATTCCTAAACTGACACTGTAACTTAAGTGGTGTAAGAGGAATAAGGCACTTAATGAACTGTGGTCCATCTCACCACCCCATTACTCTGCGTTTTACAATAACACCATGACTGTATGTGTGTGTGTGTGTGTGTGTGTGTGTGTGTGTGTGTGTGTGTGTGTGTGTGTGTGTGTGTGAACATGTTACCTCTTTTCAGTCTCTCCATGGCACTTTTACTGCCGGCGTACGTGGGCCTGATTTCTCGACTCATCTCCTCTATAACAGAGAGCAGCTCGCTGTAGGTGGAGCCCTGAGACACTTTCACTGGCTGAGATTTCACATGAAAACAAACAAAAACATAGTTTAGAAAGGTTTTCCATTCAATTTTTGTTATTTATTAAGACTCTATGTTTAGAGGTAAATCAAGCCAGTGCTAAAAAGTAATACAGTACTATACTACTACAACAAATAAATGTTTTAATAGTCTACAAAAACATTTATTTCCCTTTCTAGATGATTACAAAACATTCCTTATTGGCTGTCACTTTATAGCCAAGCCTATAATTAAAAATAAATGTAATATTTACATTTAAAAAAACAACAACTAACATTTAACAAAGATCTAAATACGAAACATTGATCTGAAAATGGGAAAGGAAATGTTATGATCTTTTCAGCTATATTATTTTTATAATAACAATATCCCACTGCAGGTATTGTGAGATTTTCCCATACCTGTACAAAGCCCATAGACGGTGGACCAAAGTCACTGAATGCCGGTCTAAAGGTGGAGGCCGAGGGCAGAGATGGAGATGAGCCACATGACCCTGAGACAAAGAAAATTAAAGTAGTGAGGATGCTGTTAAGGCAGTTTTATTCGTTTGGACAATCAGACATGCACAACAAATATGCCGCACAAAACCTTTTTGGTTAATGTTACACACAAAAAAATAAATAAAAAGAGTTAGAAAAGAGATGTGTAGTATCACATGAAAGGGGAGAAACCCTGCACCTTACTTGAAAATTACTATGTTAATCATCTGTACATTTAATAAACTTTTACCAAGTGAGAATCAATTAAAAATAAATAAATAAATCAAATTGAGGAAACCATGTATCTCTACTATTGCATTACGCATAAGACAAAGATCTAATGTAGAGATCAACTTGGTCAAATTCATATTTTATAATCTGCTAAGATTATTGCTGTTATATCTGTAATATACAATGGAGTTTAACTGTTTTATTTTTAGAGAATTTAGCAGACGGCACTTATTCAAAGCCGCTTCTAGAAAAACTTGATCACTTTAAAACACAGAACATTTAGTCAAAGCATGTCATTTTATATTAGTATGTAATTTTTTATGTTATATTTATTAAGGCATTTCTTGCTCATTGGTAGGCTTCTTGCTTGCCATGCCTACGGCTCAGGTTTCATTCCAGCTGATGCCTAAAACCCAGCCATGTAATGGAGGGCATCCTTAGTGCCAGTACCAAGACTGGATTAAATGGGAGGTCTGCATCTTTTCATGTATGCGGTTCAGATGATCCTCTGGGGTGACACATTGATGTGAGCAGCCCAAAGAAAAACATCTATATTATATTTAAGGTAAAAAAAAAAATAGAGATTTGATGATGACAAAAGAAACAGATGCATATAAACAATCTTGTCTGTGAAAGATTTTGTATTGAGTTCTGGGTTCTAATCAGTTGGAAAATGTCAATTCTATTTCTCTAGAAAAGATGATGAACCCAGATGTTTTTAGAAAGAAGTCTCCAGTATCAGCACTTTGTAAGATTGGTTTGTAAAAAGCAAGCTGGATGATTGCCTTCATGCTGCATGTAGAAGAGACCTGAAAGGACAGAAGTGTGGGGTAAAAACTCTAGAGGATGACATCAGGAAGCAACCCAGAGAGTCTGAAGAGAAAGTAAAAGACAGACAGTACCAAGCGTGATCAGATTGGTCCCAAGCCTGAATAAAATGAGAGGTCTTTGTCAGGAAGGGCTTAGACATAAGACCCGTGCCAAGTTGTGTGCGGATCGGATGGTCCACTGTGGCGACCCCTCGATGGGAGTGTCTAAAAGGCTAAAAACTACAGAACGTGATCAGATTGCAAATAAAAGTCCAGAGACGAGAGACAAGCATTTGTGAATATATGTACAACTCAACAGAATGCAGGTGAGAATAAACACAAGAGTGAGAGAGAGGTGTGAGCTGTTTTGGGAAAGTGTGAGTAAAAGCATTGTGAGAAAGTAAGACAGGAAGAGCCTCAGAACAAATCAGACTTGCCCATGATGACTGTTATCTAACTAAATTACACACACAAAAAAACATGTCGATGTCACTTTAAGACACTATGAAGACAATTACATAATTACATGAGGACAGACTTCCTGGAAAGGTAACGATCCATTTATTCCTCAAGATTGTTCTTACATACAGAGATCACCTGAACATGAACCTGATGTAGGTGTAGCAGTGAGAGCAGCTTACCTGGAGGTGTGTGATTGGAGCCCGCGGGTGCCGGAGCGATGGGTTTATAACTCATACTGAGCTCACTAAACTGCTCCGTTTTGTATAATCAAGTTTTAAAACGATTCACACACACAAAACACACACATACACCTGAAAACACACCTAACCCTGAGTATGGCACAAAATCTCACAACGAACCCTGAAATAAAAACACAATGCCACAGCTATTTAACCAGCCTGAACTCAAACACACGACCTTGTCATATACTTTAATATAAGTTACACTAACTGCAAAGGTAATGAAAGTGCCAGCTAAGCTAAGCGTTATGCTAACCCTTTGACTAAACAAAAGCCGCTAGCAACCCGCTAACACCAATTCCACAAACTATCCTCATTCACACCTACGGTTTAACTCAAGATTCTCAGCGTTTCTACAAACAGAACTGGTGTCCGGTTTTATAATAAAAATCCAGTAAAATAACAAGTAATGTATAAAACAAACAGACAAACACACCGGAGTAAGGAACAGAAGAAAAGAAAGCCGGAGCTCTGTCAAAAAGCCGAAAATGGCAAACCACAGGAAGTCCCTCGAGCGTACGTACTGGAAAAAAAGGATCGTGACGTCACGACGTAGTATGCGTGCGTACGAACGTGCGTCTCAAAGGAAAGACAAGGGAAAACTTCCCACTTAGGTAAAAAAGTGGCTTAAAGCTAACCCTAATTTTGTACGGAAATAGAAATAAAGGTTTGTGGCATTGTTTAAGCTCAAACTAAATATCTATAAATTAATATTTTTTTATAATTTTATTGTTTGTTACTACTTTATTAAATTTCCTTCTGTAGACAAAGCTTCCTTTTTTCCTTTCTGCTGATTGGTTTTCACCGCTCTTACTTATTTATTTATTTGTTTATTTAAGCCCCTTATTGGTGCCACAGTGAGGTTTTGTTATAGAACTGTGGCCTCGCACCTACCTCCAGATTCGAGGGTTTGAGTCCTGTATTCAGGTTTGTGTCAGTGGACTTTGCATGTTCTCCCCGTGCTTGGTGGGTTTCCCCCTGGTATTCGGTTTACTTCCTGAGTCCAAAGACATGCCAGAAAGGCTTATTGGAGTCTCCAAATTGCTTATGGCGGCACGGTCGCCTTGCACATCCATGGTCTGAGTTTGACTCCTGCCTTGGGTCTGTGTGCATGGAGTGTGTGTTTTCTCCCCGTGCTTGGTGGGTTTCCTCCAGGTACTCCAGTTTCCTCCCACAGTCCAAAGACATACAGATTAGGGCAACTGGCAATACCAAATTCCCCCTAGTGTGTGAATGTTGATTGAAGGTCCTACCATGGTCGTGAAAATGGGAATAAATACAATGCTCCCCACTGGCCTCTACGGTCCCTAGTTGGAAGTAGGTTCCTAGATGGATGGATTGACGGAAATTGCCCGTAGTAAGTGTGTGTTTCTGCCCTAAACTGTATTCACACCCATCCACTGTGCACAGAGTCTCCTGCATTTAGGCTAGTGGCCCCCTGTGACTCTGTACAGGATAAGCACTATGGAGAATGACTGGGTGGTTTGGTGTGAAATAAAATTTTTCCTAAAAGTTTCTTTTTAAGATAGATAGACAGTTTATAAAAATACAAATGCAAGCTAGTGAAAATAAATTAGCAATATTTCAAGAAAAATCATCTCTGTCCATCCTACCAGTCACTTTGTAAATGTATAACTACTGTTTGCATAATGTTTTGGCACCCCTCCATGACATGCATCAGTGGAAACTGAGTCCCAGTGAGCAGTGTTTACTCTGAAAGGTTTCCCAGAGTAACATTAGAAGCTTCCTCTAATACCTCTCCTCTTATACTTATCTCATTCTGAATATTTAATGAAAGCTTGAAGAGCATCAGCATCCATTAGGTAACCTAACAGACATGAAAGTCTCACGCTGATTTAATTCATCTGACAAAAAAAAGAAGTTGATTGAAACTTTTACTAGAGAATGTGTAGGTTAATCCATTCTTAATTTGAAAAGTTTCCTGTTAGAATAAACACTCCTAAACTAATTTAATGATCTTAAATTAGTAATTTAATGACTAATTTAAATCTCTGGTAAATGTGAGTATAAGGAAAACATAATTCTAAAATGTGATTTATTCCAAGATTAAAAACTTTTTGTACAAAGTTATCAACATTATCAAACATTATAATAGTTAGTTCGAACCAAGTAATCTGACTGGATGAAAGCCATTCCATTTGTGATCATAATACAGCATAACATCACTGGAATGTTTAACTACATGTATCATTCCCTGTTCCAGATTTCTATGATGACTAATTACAACTGTTGGTCACAGTAGGTCTGTACGGTCTGCAGTACTGAGATGAGATCAGCTGCCTGCCAAAACACATATTCAAAACCAGTCACAGAAGCCGTTTTAGTAAGAAAACAATTTTGATAACATTTTCATCTTAAACAACGCACTGTCTACTTAATAATTGCTTATAAGTTGTTCTGAATTGGCTCTGTGTTGTTTTATTTACACCTAAGCTGAGCTACAAAGCTAACTAGCTTCTAACACAATGCTAAAATCCAAATCCCTCTCTAACCCCTAATCAGAGAAGAGATTATTATATACTATATACTATTTATTATATACCCTATTTGGGATTCAACACTGGAGGGTAACATATTCTAAAGCAGTATAAGCAGAAATATTAAAGTAAATCTCTTAATTTTTTTAGCAATGTCTAGCACATTTTCAGACTCAACCCTCAGCATTAGCTACATAGTATCGGTAGGAATTTAAAACTACTTTCACCTCATTGATTACACCCTGTTGATTACAATAACTGTCAGTCACTAAACATTAGTCGCGAGCTCTGCCAGTCGCGGTTAATTAGTGCCACCATCTAAGGATATGTTTTGACCGGAGCAAAATAACTGGTTAAAAAAAGTTATAATCTGTTGATATTAAATGGTGTTTGTGGAACCGGTGTATAAAAGCAATATCACATTCAAGGTCATAAACAAATAACAATTTGCAAACAAATATTGATATTATATGTTATTATATGTTATCATATAATATCATATTATATATTAAATGACTATTTTAAGTAGAAAAAACATACAAACTTGTTCCCCTTAGTTCATACCACAGAGGGTTAATATTCCTGATTACAGCACTCAAACCTTCACGCATGCGCATTTCATTATAAAAAAATAAAAAAAAACACCCCAGTCATGCTGATCTGAGAGCTGCTGCAGTGCTGCGTTCATCCTGTCTGGGGCTCAGACTCAACCCTCAGCATCCACGATGCATGCCGCTGCTCCCTCTCCTACTGTGCGACGCTGTGTGTTCCTCATCTTATTCTTTTCATGCTGTGTAAGTTGCTCAGGAGGAAAGCGTGTGTTTAAATGTCCTTCAGGCTGTACCTGCACCCCTGAGACCATCATCTGCGTCGGATCATCCTTCATACCCCGAACCGTCCCTGTCGACATCAGCTCTCTGTAAGAGTCTTTAAAGCATCTCTAACAAACTGCATGTGCTAGACAGATAAAAATGTAGCCCACTGTTTAGCTGAATGATGACTTGATCCTTAATTATTTGCAGGAGTATCGTCAATGGCACTTTCCCAGAGATCAGAGAAGCAACATTTGCCCTGATGCCATCTCTGCACTTGCTGTGAGTCAGTTTTCATCAGTGCACATCCTGCATTATGCAGCAGCAGCATCACATCCTGTGTACTGTATATTACACTGTATATTATACATACATTTCACTTGTGCTTTACTGGAAAGAAACATGAATATGTAAATTTCAGATTTACATTTAGAAAAGATTCAGGATTTTTCAAGCTCGTATTAGGTTGGTGTAATTTGTCTAACTTTCCACCCTGAATATTTAAACTCAGAAAGTGACTACATTGGGAACAATGAGAGACAGAATACACAGCACTCATTCTGTCCCAAAGTTTGTCATGGCTCAACTGAGGCATCAGCTGTATCACTAAAATAAGTCACACTTGCATATTTTAAAGTCTCTTAAAAATTATTTTTTTTCTCTTTTGTCCCCCGAGATAGTAGCTCCTTATTTAACAGCAGTTGGGCAATACATAAGAGCACTGTAGGAATGTTTCAGACCCTGAACCTATTAAGGCACCTATTATCATGCAAAATAAATGTTTAGATTATTTTCAAATATTTAAATAGGTCTCCAAGCTCAGACAAAATACAAGAAAAACATTCCCTTCTTTTGTTTTGTTTCATCTAAATGTGCTCTGACTTGCTATTCAACTTTCCTACCTGGTATGATGTAATCCCAGACGGTGGAATGGTGGGGAGGGATGTCTGGACAGCCTCCTCCTGCTCAACCTCTAGGCATCATTTTCAGTAAAGTCCCATCTCTTGTGTTGTGCTTGGATTCAAAAATGCACTCTCATCATAGGGCATAATGGTGAGTAGGTAGCAGTAGCCCATTTGCGTTAAACGCTACAGACACTGAAACAGAGTATTTGAAATAGGAGCAAAGCAGAAGGAAATTCAGGGAAGCCAGAATGCATAATCCAAGTTTCATTCCAGCGAAAATATTGACATAAACATTTTGGGGATGTCTGATGCTTGTGTTAACTTTTGCATTAGAGATCCGTAGTTGGGGATCCAAAAGAGTGAGATTTCCAAAAGAGTGTTTTCTGTGGAGGAAAGAGTATTTTCCATGTAGGGGGCACATCACCTGTCAAGCACCTGTCAATCAAAGCAACACTCGCCAATCATTGTAGAGTATGGGTTGTGTGCTATCATGCTTACATGGCTGATTTGGACTGTGGCTTGGATGGAGTATTGTATTTATATTACTTTAAAAATCAAAATTATCAATTTAAAGTAAATTGGTATTTATTTATTTATTTATTTAGTTAGTTAGTTAGTTAGTTAGTTTTAGTGAAGGATTATCATTTTCACAACACAAAGTTGAAAAATAATAAATCTAACTATTGCAAGTTCTGTTTTCCCAAATAAATTACAAATCAAATAAATAAAAAAGCTAATGTTTGACCAATACATGAATAAATAAACAAACAAACAAATAAAGCCAATGTGTGTTAACATTCATATAAAGCATACAATCTGGCAAAATATCTGAATTTTAATTTAATATTTATTTTAATTAAACATACATCATATTCAATAAAATTCCTTTATTGAATATAATGATTCATATTTTGAACATTCTGTTTTTTCCCCTATGTTTTAAACTTGGTAGGTGTATGGTAGAAGTTTATTATCTAAGTCTATGGTTTTAAGATTTGTCCTTTGGCTGCTTACATAAAAATGCAGTATGTATATACAACCCTAAACAAAAGTCACTCTCAAAATAGACTCTAAATTATAAATTAGGCTAAAAGTGCAGTGCCTGGGATTTCTGGCCAAAACTAGACACTGTTATTGATTTCTTTTACATAATATGAGATTTTAGGATAAAATCCAAACATACATAATAAAATTCTTATTCAAGTACATCTGTCAATTTTCACACAATATACCAGGCCTAAATCATAATATCTAATATTGTTCTCATCAACATGAAAGATACTTTTTGGACAAATTAATAATGTATACAAAATGTAAGCAATTTAAGGTTGTTGAAGCTGATTTTCAGTTACAAAATTAAAGGTGTTCACTGGAGTCAGGAACTATTTTTTATTTTAATTTACTTTAGAATTTTATGTTAAAAAATGAGAACACATTATTTCAATAATCGTTTAATTAAGAATTCCAGAATAACGATTTGTTTTAACCTATAATACTGCTTTTAGATATTCCTTAAAAAGTTAAATGACTGATTACTGGCATGTATAGAATAATAGATGTATAATTTTATGTAATCAAATAAAATATAATAAAATAAACCTTTTCTCATGTTTCAGTCTTCTTAATTCCAACTCCATCTCTATCATAAAGGATGATGCCTTCTCCGGCCTACCTCGCCTTGAGTACCTGTGAGTGTACGACCACCACAAACACACACATACCCGGTATACACACACACACACACACACACACACACACACACGCACACACACACACACACACACACACACATGCGCACACACACACACACACACACAAAACCTTAAACAGCATGATCATTACAGTAGTTTTCATCAGGAAGATTCATAACACTAATTTAAAAATAAATCATGTTTTATAATGAACCACACATCATTGCTTTACAAGAATGCTTTAGATGAACTTACTTTTTTTTATATTTTAATATTAACATTTTTGTATTAAATAGACAGGATATTCTGAGACTAGATGGATAGATTAATTAATAAATTAAGTAATTACCTAGGTAATTAATTAATAAAACAGTAAGTGTATGTGTGTGTGGATAAAAAATATCTGATAAACATAATCAAATAATAATTATTCTTGTGAGAAAATTCACATCTTAAATCTTTCAATATGTTCAACACGTGACAGTTAATAAATCACAGGGTTAAAAATCATATGAAATTACCACCATATAAATGAGAACATGTGACATAAAAACATGGTCATTCACATGAGGTTCCTTTAAAGAAAAAAAAAATTAAATAAAAAAATTTAAATCTATAATCCTGCTCATACTGGAATATATCGATTACAACAGCATGGAAAGCTTTCTAGTGTATAACTATGTCTAATGCAGTGGCATTACAGACAGAAATCTATAAACCACATTACGTTTTTTTTTTTTTTTACATTTACTATATGAAATATGAGTGGTTTTGAGTGCTAACCCAGTGTTTATATCTCAGATTTATCGAGGGGAATAAGATAGAGGAGATGAGCAAATATGCCTTCAGAGGACTTCGAGATGTCACACATCTGTGAGTCATATTTATCTGTTTTAGAGTGCATCACATGTTCAGTAGAAGATATACATCAACACATTTATAATACTCCATGGTGGACATTTCTATTTTAACACTTTAATCACACATGATTAAATACAGCGTAAGACAATGGTGCTATCTGTATCTGTGTAAGGTTTTAAATATGTCTTGCAGTATTGAGATGTAAGGGGACATGGACTTAGCTGGAAGAAGGGGTATAGTTAAGATCAACTATTTTAGTTTTTCAAGACCAGGAATAGCCGAGGTTGAGTCATAAGTCATCCAGATCAAGTTCGAATCCTTTTAGGGGAAATCTTCACCAGGCCTCTTAGTCTCGGGTAATGTGTGTGTTATATCAATAATTAGCTTTTTAAAGCCTTTTAAAAAAAAATCTAAACTCATTATGGCATTTGATACACCAGGCCTTTAGGGTTTTTCAACCAAAATACTTTAAAATTTAACTTTCCATTGATTTTTTTTCCCTGAATTAGAAAATCTGTCCCCATCCCGAGGGGTCACAAGACACCCTCAGTGGCATTCCCAAGCCTGGATAAAATTAGTTTTTTTTTATTTACCTAGACAGATGCTATAAAACCTTTTCACAAATGTTAATCATTACAATTACAACAGAGGTCATAAAAGCTGATGGATTGAACATGATAGAAATGATTTAGGGTTTTCAGAAAAAGAATTCCTTTTTCAGCATTTTCACATGTGGGGCTTCTGAGTGGTACAACAGATATAGTTTAGCAGGGGCCATGTGGAAGGGGCATACTTTCTCACTCTAGCCAATCTTTGTCAGCTGTAAGCTCCTTTATGTTAAACTGGGCACATAAAGATTTGCATCATGTTTTAAGCTGTTTTATGATGCATAAGTTCTTCCAGTAGAAAAAGATCATATACAGGAAGATCAGTGCTCAAGACACTTAGGAGTCCAAATGTCCAGTGGGAATCAAATAGAATCACCCCATTTAAAATAATCACATTTTGCTGCATTGCAGCCTGACATGAGACAGGATTTTGTTCTATCCAGCTGTATTTACTCAGTGTAACTTTTAACATCCAAGTGATAGATATAACACCAACATGAATCACTGATTAAGAAAAGGACCACCCCATCCTAAAAATGACTTGTAAACTCAAGTGTGAAGTGAATCAACGTTTCATTGGCACACAAAACTTTGCACTTCTAGACTTTGCAATATTTGCCCACTCTTCTTTGCAGAACTGCTTAAGTCGAGTTAAATTCGATGTTGACCGTTTG
This sequence comes from Clarias batrachus, assembly GCA_003987875.1. Taxonomy (NCBI): domain Eukaryota; kingdom Metazoa; phylum Chordata; class Actinopteri; order Siluriformes; family Clariidae; genus Clarias; species Clarias batrachus. The sequence continues at coordinate 22,222 of QMIH01000510.1, forward strand.
TGTCAACATCAGAGCACAGACTGCAGTCTTTAAGTCTGTGCTCTGACTAGGCCGGGCAAGGATATTCACCTTGTTCTCCTTTAGTCACTGTGTGATCAGTTTTACTGTGTGTTTTGGGTCTTCGTTATGTTGGAAGATAAACCTTCTTTCCACTGACAACTTTCTGGTAGAATATTTTAAGGGAGGGGCGATTCTTTTCCATACTCACTGCATACAGAAAATTCTCAAGAAAAATCTCCAGAATGAACTTGAGTCCTACAGCATTCATTTTTTTATTCTTTAGTTTGTATCTGCCTGAAATTTTACTTAACACATTTCCCAAAGTATAAACTTTATTTAAAGCATTGCAACCCCTGACCAGACAGGTACTAAGGATAAATTAAAGAACTGATTACGTTGTGTCCCACAAGATCCCACAGGTCCTGATGCTGATCTGTACATGTTCATTCTGTGTATTATATTTGTATTCAGTTACACTCCTCGTATTTTATTCTGTTTTACTAGCCCTGACCACACACTTGATCTCCTCCTCTCTCCTTTTCCTTCTGCAGGTCTTTAGCGAATAACAATTTGAAAGGTTTACCCAAAGGCCTGTTCTCGGACCTGCACTCTCTCATAGAGCTGTGAGTATTCCTGATCCTAAGGAAACACTGCTGACTCAGCTGAGCTTGATGCACCATATAGTTTATCTCCACCTCAGCTGAACATTATGCCTAAGTAGTACTACAGTATATACCATGACTCAACACAACACCACTACCGGCTAAAAGGTACACATTTTGCAAAATCGGTTCGTTGTCATTTACTGGCTTCACACCAAATCCTGTAATAATACTTAAAAGGCACAGCTCTGACAACAATGCTATCCACAATGCCATATGATTCTCTGGTATATTATCCTTTGTTTTTTCCCTCAGAGATTTGAGAGGAAACCAGTTTCAGTGTGAGTGTCAGTCTATGTGGCTGATGTTGTGGCTGAAGAAGACGAATGCAACGGTTTCAGAAGTTTACTGCGCAGAACCTGAGGAGATGAAGGGCGTCTTGTTGAAGGACTTCCCTGAGAAACATGCCAAGTGTGTCTCCACTGGTAACTGCCATATTCATGCATTTATCCAGTCAGCCAATCATGTGGCAGCAGAGCAATGCATAAAAGTATAAATTATACATATATATACAGTAGGTTAAGAGCTTCAGTTGAAATTTGAATCAAACAGAATCCCCTGAACTACTAAGATTTTTCTTTACAACAGGCACTGGAGTTTACACAAACGGTGCAAAATGCCTCGTTATTGAAATGACCACTCGGTGCAACTTGGATGAGCTGAAAAGCACCAAAACTAAACTCTGTAGAATCCGATTCCTTTTTTGTCGCACACACACAGGAGTGGTATCTGACATATCTCTAATCACTAGCTCTACAAACTTACCACGTAAATCTTTACTGTGTGTTGTTTGACAGATTTCATTCCTCATCAGACCATAAACACTCAGTCCATGTCAGCGGACATTTTCTCCTTCAAAGAAGACGTGTATGTCGCGCTGGCCGTGCCAAACTCAGACAGCTGTATCATCATGGAGTGGGATCACATCGAAACCCACTTCCGGCCTTTTGATAATATCACAGGTCTGATATAAATCTGATTATTTGTTTGAATTATTTTTAATGATGACAAGTTACAATGTGATGTGTATGTCTGTTGTGTCGTTGCAGGACGATCAGTGATTGGCTGCAGGTCGGTATTGATTAACGAGCAGGCATTCGTGATCGTCGCTCAGCTCTTTGACGGCTCGCGCATCTATAAATTCGACCAGGAGCAGAACCAGTTCACTAAATTCCAAACGGTTGAAATGCTCAATGTGTCTAAGCCAAACGACATTGAGGTGTTCCGACTCGGAGACGAGTGGTTCTTCCTGATAGTGGACAGCTCCAAAGCGGGAATGTCTACCCTGTTCAAGTGGAACAACACTGGCTTCTTCCCGTATCAGTTTCTCCATGAGTGGTTCCGCGACACAGATGCGGAGTTTGCCGACCTGGATGGGAAGCCTGTCCTCATCCTGACAAGCCGTTCTCAGGTCCCTGTCATCTACCAGTGGAACAAGAGCACCCAGACATTTGTTCTCTTCCAGGACATACCCAACATGGACGACATGGTGAGCGTGAAGACTTTCAGAATTGACCGCGTCCTCTATTTGGCTCTGGCCTGCTACATCGGAGACTCGAAGGTCCTCAAGTGGACCGGGAAAAGCTTTGAGGAAGTGCAGGGCTTCCCGTCGCGTGGTGCGATGGTCCTCCAGCCGTTTAGCTTCAGAGATCAGCAGTATCTGATCCTGAGCAGTGATTACTCCTTCTCTCAGATCTTCAGATGGGACAAGGAGAAGAAGATCTTTATCAAATTCAGAGAGGTGTACGTTCAGTGGCCTCGATCTTTTACTCCTTTGTCGACGGGTCCACGTGATTTTCTCCTCGCCACCAGTTTTAAGGGGAAAACAAAGGTTTTTGAACACATCACAGTCGATTACAGCTGAGACCAACAGCCCCGGGGTCTAGTAGAGCTGGGCGATAATCACGTTTTACTGATTCCAAAATCTAATTTTTTCATTTTTTGTTTTAGCTATTATTATTTTCTTGAATTTAGTTTTGTTGATAGTTTGACTACATTATTGTTAACATTTAAATCAGGACAAGCCTTGGGGCAGAAATGATTGTGAGCAATTGTGACATGACTTCAGTTAAATAAATATACTCTATAGGTCTGGTTTAGCACAGGTTGTAGAAATAAACTATGAGTGACTGAGATGTCTGTTGCTAATACATTGTTAATTTTTGTATAACTATATTCCTTTACGGCGGCACAGGGCACGGTGGTGTAGTAGTTAGCACTGTCGCCTTGCACATCCAGGGTCCGGATTTGATTCCCGGCCTGTGTGTGCATGGAGTTTGCATGTTCTTCCAGTGCTCAGTGGGTTTCCACCTGCAGTCCAAAAACATGCAGATTAGGCTAATTGGTGTTCCCAAATCACCCATAGTGTGTGAGTGAGTGTATGTGTGTGTGTGCCCTGCGATGGGTTGGCACTCTGTCCAGAGTGTACCTGGCCTTGTTCCCTAAGCCTCCTGGGATAGGCTCCAGTCTCCCTACGACCCTGAATACAGGATAGAGCGGTATAGAAGATGAGTGAGTGAGTGAGTGAGTGAGTGAGTGAGTGAGTGAGTGAGTGAGTGAGTGAGTGAGTATATTCCTTTACAGTTTCAGCCCAAAATTTGTGAATCAACTAGAGGGGTGTGAGCAACTGTTTACAAACTGGATTTAAACTGTTTAAATCCAACAAATCGTTGTATGTTCAAATATCTGCATTCATAGCTGCAGCGAGGAAGAAGAATTGCTCATACTCTCATATCTGCATACCTGCACTCACATATCAATCAGATTGACACTAAGCAATCACAGGCATCTGTGAGCTCACGCAGGCAAAAGTGGGCAAATAGCGCTTTTCCCAAAGTTGCATGTGCAGCAGTTTAAAAAGATGCGCATGGCATTTCTTAGACGGCACACCCCGGTTGGGTGCTGTCGCTTTTATGGGGGAGCGCCCTAAAGATCCGAACCGGATGACTAAATTAGTTTGATTAATAGTATAGATTTTAAAACTCACCCTAATGCCACATCAGAGACACCTTAAAATATGACCAAAGTTTAACCAAAGTGTTTGCTGAAAATAAATTAAAGATCACAGTTGTGCACCCCAAGACACTGAACATGACTGTTCCTCTGTTAGATCAAACAACGTGAAGTGATTGTTTAGTATTCTTGCTATGAAAGTATGCATTAGCCTTTAGATATTTAATTTATCGCCCAGCTCTAATCTTACTTTAATACACTGTCGAGACTGACATACATTGTGTCTTTCCCTGATGAACGTGTATGCATAATAACCTTTTCTTGGCCAGTGCAATATTATATATATATACAGTATGCAAAAAATAATAATACTATGGCCTTTCTGTGTTGCCTGGAAGAGGCGTAAACATGGTGCATGTCTGTATTTCCCAATATGCAATAGTTTTACATTTATACAATATTTACTGTTACTGTATATTACAAATCAGTCAGATTCCTCAAAGCATCAAATGTGCAGTGTGTTTAATATCTAAACCCAAATCTATATGTTTGGGAAAGCCGAGTCTTGCTGCTTATCGTGTCGGAGCTTGAGACCTTTTCACATGCGGTGTTTTTGGTTTAACAGACTGTTTCTCGCTGAAAGGAGCAATAACGCTGATTTAATGCTATGCAAGTAGATGTAGAGATGCTGACCAAAGACAGACGAACATCAAGCGCTAGCAATACTTCCTGTAGAGAATGAATGCCTTATTTATTGATGCTGCATCCCCTTTATGGCTTCTGTGTAAAGGAAAGTGCTTTGACTGTCTCACAGCAGTCATGTGCATTAACTGTGCATATAAATAAAAAAATAAAAGACTGTTATGCAGCTTTTTTTTGTTGTCTGTGGTTTGTATTTCTGTTATGTCACATCATTCCTAATAACTCTCAGAAGTCCCCTAGATCAGTGGTTCACATTGTAGGGTTTTTTCCAGTTCCCTGAACACCAGATTTAACTAATTAACCACCTTTTTGTAAATGAAGTGGGTGTGGTAGAGCAGGGAACATACTAAAATATACAGGAAAGTGGTCCTTCAGGACTGAAGTTGAGAACCACTGCCCCAGTTTCTTTTAGCAACTCTATCTATACATTAACAGTGTGGTTCCCTGCCATGAATCTCTAGTCTTCATTTATAGCATTTAGTTCCTAGTGTAATTGGAAAACCCTGCATTAATGACTGAGAACATCCACCTTGTTTTAGCTTACAGTGTCTGAGGGTTGAGATAATATGTCATGTGGTGTTTATATATGGCGCTTTATATATGTGACAGTGTTTATAAATACATTCTTTATATAAGTTAGGGTTACAGAAATCTTGTAGCATGGCATGGCCAGGGAACCTAATCTGCATGACTTTGGACTGTGGGATTAAACTCGAGAACCTGGAGAAAACCCACCAAGCACAGAGTGATCATGAAAGGAAACTCCATAAACAGAAATTCAAATTCTCTTCATCTTAATTATAGCAAAACGTGTAGAGGTGGCTTAATGGTTGAGTTGTTAGACTACTGCTCAGAATGTCATGGGTTCAAACCACAGCACCTCCAAGCTGCCCAAAGCATTAACTGTCAACTGCTAAAATATACACTGATAAAAATGTGCGTCATAGATGATACAAATGCATATTAAAAATTTTATGTCCATAAATAGACAATGCATCATATAAAGTTCTGTTCCATTAGCACTTTTGTAAGTTGGATTTGTTCATAGGTTGGACAAACAAGTCTTACATGCCTTTGACACAAATATGCAATATAAAGCATACCAATCCACTTGACTAAATCTGTACACTTTCCAAACACTGTCATCATGTGAGCAAAAAGCATGAAAGGAAATGAATCTCACAGTGAAATGTTGTCTCTGCACCTTTAAATTACGAGGGGAATCTCAGACTCCATTTTGTCTCAGACCGAATTTCCCCATAAGAGATAATGGAAACTTCATAACCCAAAAATAATCAAAGAAAAATGATTAATAGAAAATATTAAGTAAAAAGGGAAAACCCTGCACTTTACCTTTGAAAAAAATCAGTCCTGACAGGAGAGGAGAAGGGCAAAAACACCCCTTTATTGTGTAGGAAGACATTCACACACACACACACACACAGATGTTGACTTTGCCTAGCCTGCAAACTAAGTTTAGAAAGGGAATCCCGGATGCCATTCTATGAACGATTTCCACTGTATTGGACTGTGAACTCTGTTTTGTTGAGGATTTTCTGAAATTAGGATTATTCACCATAAGGACAGCCATTTTCTATCATGATGCTCCCAGACTTATTTCTTGGAATTGGTGAGGCTGACTCATTTCCCCCGCACCGCACACGCAAACACATACAATATATCATACTTTAGGCATTTTATACATTCACTTACTCACATAATTGTAAATATTGGTATCTGATGCATTGCAGTGCCCATTTTTGTATAATACATGTGAGCTACTTCTATGATTTGTTTGTATTCACGAATGTTAGATGCGAACTGCGGTACGTTCGTATCTGTAGGAATTTGTTATTCGAATGTTCATAAGGCGACTGCCTATATATTATATATACAGTATATCTACAGTTAAAGCCCGGATTGCGAGCATACATAATTAGTTCTGGAAGCGTGCTTGTCTATCAAAGCACTCGTATGTCAAAGTGAATTTTCCCATAAGAAATAGTTAAAAATCAGATTATTTGTTCCAAACCCCGAAAAAATTATACGTAGAAAAAAAAAAAAACAAGTAAAAATAAAACAAAGTAACCTGCACTTTGCCTTTGAAAAGAATCCCAAGAGAGGACTGTTTCTATGTGTGTTTGTGTGTATGTGCATATGTCTGTGTGTGTGTGTGTGTGTGTGTGTGTGTGTGTGTGTGTGTGCGTGTGTTTAATAATAAGGTCACATAATCATGACAAGCCTGTACTGCAGTCTGTACATGTACCACACACTCAATATTTTATGTTAAAAGAAAAAGCATAAAAGATATTTTCTCTTAGTATATCACACAAGCTTAACCAGCATGTCAGGTCAGACAAGTTGTATAGGCTAATTATTTCTACTGCTACATTTATAGAAGCCAAAATACAGCATAGCATTTCCATGGGCAATCTACTCAGGGGCGCCACTAGCAATTTTGAGCCCTATGACAAAATATGCGGTTGGGCCCCCCCTACCACACCCACTAGTAGTGTTATTACTAATAAAGCAGATCTCTGGGGGCCCCTAAAGGGCGCAGTCCTTACTTTCCCCCCCTTAGCGGCGCCCCTGAATCTACTAAAAATAATAACTAAAAAATAATTTATCTACCAAAAGAAAATCTCTCTTCTTATAATTACATCACATGTTTGCTTAAAATAATAATAATAATAATAATCCCTTCTGAATAGGACTGATGACTTTCCCTGTGTATATCACTGTGGGGTTCTACACAGGACCTTGTCTATTATTTTTCTGTATTTTTTGTTTGTTTGTTTGTTTTTGTAAAGAACAATAACCTCCAAGTTCTTTTCTAAGCATCATGGTTTGGGACGCGTCCATGAATTCTAGGGCTTTTCGTGGCTTTTCATGTTAGGGGACAAGTGTGCGCGCGTGTGTGAAATAGGACGCGCTCTTCGTGATCACAGGAAATGATGCAGTACATGGAGATAAATCTGTCTTCTGTCATTCATGGTGGGTGAAAAGTGAAGATGCTCACCTGGCGACTCGTTTGGGGTTTTACTGCTCGCGTGGTGTAATCGAGGAGGTGAAATGGATCCTTCTAGAAGAACCGAGAGCGACTGGCAAGGGCTAGTGAACGAGGTGAGGAGAGAGAGAGAGAGAGTGCGCATCGCCGCCGCCAGTCAGCTGGGCACTGGGAATAGAAACAGTTATTTATTTACACACAGAGACAGGGAGACTGGATTATCACACCAGTCACGACACCAGATCCAAAAGAAACGGCGATGTCTTTAAATGCAACATTTAATTTCTTTTGTTTTATACCTGTAATGATATAAAGGATGTAAAGGTGACGCACAGCACTGTCTGTCTGCATCACGACTCTGTACATCATCATCAACACATGGGGACATGCACAAAAACTACAAATCTTAAAGAGAAAAAAAAGCCACTGAAGCAGATTATAGAAATCTCCATCATGGTCATTAGTCATACAGACATACAAGGAGCTAAAGGTGCCAAACTGTACTCTTCTGCAAATCTTCTGTACTTATGATGTGAGAAGAAGATGCAAAAAAAAAAAAAAAGGCATCCAGATTATGGTTTTTCATTGATCTGGAGGTTATTTGATTTATAAAATGCAGACACTTTGATTGAACTGGTTAACTGGTTAAAAGAGTTCGGGTTCGAACACGCAAACTGCATTTAGTTTGCATGTTCTCTGGTTTCCTCCCACAGTCCAAAGACATGCAGATTAGGTCAATTAGCGTTCCCAAATTGCCTGTAGTGTGTGAATGAGCGGGTGCATGGATTGGCATCACGGTCTAGGGTGTACCCTGCCTCATGCCCTAAGTCTTCTGGGATAGGCTCCAGACGACGAGTGAGTGAAAGTGATTGACAAATTCCTACAAAAGATGTCCCTTTATGGCACCCTGAGTATGAGAAGGTGGAAAAAAATACTGAGATTCGTTTACTCATGGATACAAAAAATATCCAACTAGACACATCAGACACATTCATCGTTACACACGTCATATCCAGCTCATCTGCTTCACATTTCGGGTAGCGTTAATGATCTCTCATCATTCTTACCTGAACTGAATGCTAAAAGGATGTTAATCACATGCAGGAGTTACACATGCAGTGAAAATGCTTCTGTGGTTAACAATGGTAAAATCTGATTGGTTAATAAAAAGTCAAAATCAGCTCATTACACTTATACAGCCATATTCAGGTATTGTTCCTTGCTTGGTGGTTTCATACAGTATATCATTTAGCAATTTCTTTTAATTCAAATAAAAGTAATGTATGTGTGTATAGACATTTTGAACTAGTTGGTATAAATGGTAGAGATTTGCTTACTATGTTTTATTGTGTTCAATAATGTTACCTATGATATAAACATGTTACACATACAAAAGCTTGTGGATCCATTGATTACTGTAAAAGTATAATAATGACTACAAATTTTGTTTAAATCGTTTTAAGATAAAAATGTAATGTGCAATACATGTTTGTGTAATTAAAAAGTCAGGACATAAACTAGGGTTAAATATAGTATAAAAGTCTCTGGATAATGGAAAACTCATACAGCCTGATTTACAAACCTACAAACCTGATTTACAGACCTAAAACTGCAAACCTGCCTTTGTGTTACTGTCCTCATCGGTGCTGGATGTTTGGAATAAAGTATCTGTCTTTCTGTCCTTTTTCCCTTTCTTTTTTCTTTCTTTATTTCAAGGTTAACAGTATATTTTTTAATTAATTATTATTAAAAAATTATAATTATTTAACCCTGAAGCCATAACATACATACAACTGCCTGCTCAGCTCATGTCACATAATGAACAGCCACATCTCTTCCAGAGAAACACAGGCCAGCATGCGTATGTGTGTGTGTGTAACTGGTCTCCTGATTCTGGCACGTCTGCCCTGAGGGGTAATTGCTATTTAATTGAATGTTTCCTTCCTGCCCTCAGTTCCTGGTGTGTAAGAGAAAGCTGGAGAGTAAGAAAGAGGCGCTGCTGATTCTGTCCAAAGAGCTGGATACCTGCCAGCAGGAGCGCGATCAGTTTAAACTGATGGCCAATCAGCTGCGAGAGCGCCACCAGGGGCTGAAGAAAAAATACAGAGAGCTGATCGTAAGTGATTCTTGATATTCTATGTATCATCTTATGATCACATTTTAATTTAAACATTGAAGATAAATGCACAGAAGACAGTAAGTCAAGTTTATGTACTGATCTGTTAATTCACAGATGTATCTGATTCACTTGTGCTCTTATGGTTTCACTGAAAACCATGCACGACTTATTGATGAACTTTCTCAGTGTTTCCACTATACACTGACTGTGTGCTCACCCGACGCGCCGACTCTGTGCTCACCCGATGTGCTGACTCTGTGCTGACTCTGTGACTCATTAATTTACTGACACCCTGATTCTCTGCTCCATAATTATCCTGATTATGCATGTGCTGACTTACCGATAAACTGACGCACTGATTCACAGTTGTTTTGACTCAGTGATTGACTGATGTACTGACACACTGACTCGTTAACTACCTACTGACTTCACTAATTCACTAATATATTTCGGAATGATTTAGAGCTCATCTGCTGCATTGACTTACCAGTGTAAGTACTTTACTGGTTCTCTGATTTACTGATGTTCTAATTCACTGGCTCACTAACGTAGTGACTTTCTGATTCACTGATGCATAGTTATATGTGATGTATTGACTCCCCGGTTCACTGGTGTACTAACTCATTGGTTGGACGATGTACTGACTCAGTGATTCACTGAAGAATCACTGAATCACTGAGTCCGTACAAGGTTCAAGGTTACTTTGGTTCATCGATACACAGTTTTCTTTGATACGTTGATTCACAGATTCTCTGATAAGTTAACTCATTAATTCACTGATGTGCTGATTCTCTAACACAATAGTTTTATGCATGGTATGATTCACCAGTGCATACTAATGAACCAACGCACTGATATGGAGGTTTGCTCTGGCACGCTGAAAAAAAAAAGTATTCATGTACAGTATTTAGCTTATTTAAACTAAAGAGCAGAATTTCCCTTCAAGTAAAACATGTCAGTTAAACAAAAAATCTTCATTAATTGTAGCAGAATAGACATCATATCAATATATAATAACTACATGAATATTTTCTTAGTGCACAGATTCATTTTGTTAATGCCTGCTTTTGTGGTTCTTCACATTGCTTTGATTCATAGGCTCACAGATGCAGTGACTCACTGTGTTCTTTTGTTGTCAGGATGGTGACCTGGCATTACCCCCGGAAAAAAGGACCCAAGTGTGTATCGTTCATCACTGCCACATTTTTAGAAACATAATAATTAGTTTCAGTAAAATTCTGTTTAACAGTTCTACAGTTATAACATGTCCTTGCATTAGTGATGGAGTCGGTGTGGTGTCTGAATATTCTGTAGGTGAATTTGGCACAGCTGCTGCGTGATGCTCAGGAGAAGAACAGGAAGCTGAGTGATGAACTGAAAGAGCTGAACCAGCGATTAGTAGAGGTTCAAGGTGACAACAAGGTACACACTCCACATACTTCAGCACTCAGCAACAGCACATGATCACCCATGCTCGCTCAAACACTTTCTATTATTTTATATCCTAACTCTAACTCGAATCAAGTCAAATAAGGACAAGAAAGTTAAAAAGGTCAGGAGAAGGGTTATGAAGGATGAGAGGTACTTGGTGCTCCCACATCACGGCTCTACAGCCAGTCAGTGGCGTCTGTGAGCTCGTGCAAGCGGAAGGAGCGGATAGCGCTGTCCTCCGAGTGTATTACACCGCCCCCAACGTTGTGTGAGTGAGCAGTTTGAAAACATGCGGTTGGCTGGCGTCACGTGGTTCGGAGGAAACATGTGATAGTCTTCGGCCCTCCCGACTGAGTGGTAGTAGCAGCCTTAATGTGGGAGCCCCCTAGTGACGCGGAGGAATTGGACATGAATAAATTAAGGAGAAAATCTGGGAAAAAGAAAAAAAGAAAGAAAAAGGAATTCTTTGTTAATTAATCCTGCGTGCATCTGTACACAGCTGCTGAGGATGACCATCGCTAAACAGCGACTCGGTGATGTCGGAGAGGTCGGAGTTCGACACTTTCCGGCCCACGAGAGAGAAGATCTTGTATTGCAGTTGGAAAAAGCTCAAGAGCAGGTGAGACTCATATGTTTGAGGTAGAAGATCATTAGAGTGCAGTTGTAATTTGTGAAAAATACATCACTGTGCATGTGTGAGAGAGAAGGAGGAGAAAAAAAGAGAAAGATCTGCTCACATACTGACCATGTTCTTTTATGTGTTTTTGAACACACCATGGCTTTGTGCAGAACTCGGAGCTGGAGCAAAGCCTGAAGGCGGCAGTGGATGAGCTGCAGGACGTCCGGGCAGAAAGAAACGTCTATCAGGAGAAAGCTCACCGCCTGAACATCGAGCTCAACCACATCCTGAGACACCACGATGGCCGACTCATGGACGTGGACGCTCTGTGTATGGAGAACAGGCGAGTGTCGCTGTGGTGAGAGATGTGTGCTGTAGACCCCGATAAGGGAACGTTTCGTACGTTTCGTGTAGTTCGAATCTATAGATCACCACAGCCATCAGGGAGCTAAGAGAGCAAACTGTCCATGATCTTTCTCTCCCCTGCCACTCACAGAGACAGTAGCCAGTCTCTAAGCTCGTGTATGTGGAAGAGGGCAGACAGCACTTCCCTCTGAGAGTCGTATACTGGCCTGGGATGCATTCCTTCGAACAGATGCTTCATGTGTCATGGAGTTATAGCTTTATAGCTAGTCCGTTGCTGTGGTAGAGTAGGGAAGTGCTGGCTTTGGGGAAACTTACTGACAAATGATCAAATTGGCAAGATTAGTGTGAACAAAAAAACTCCTGTTTGTTTTCTGCTACTGTATTTGTATTTTTTAACACAATCATAACAAAACAACAAACTAGACAATGCTGCCTTTTTTACTTCTCATATTGAACTGTTTTGGCTTAGCTATTTCGGGAACGAATCACCAATCATCACCCGATGCGATTTTATCACGATTTCTCTGTGCCGATTCGATTTATATGGCAATTCTCTAAACATCACCATTTATTACAATTTGAAAAAAACTTGAACCTTTAAAAAAGTTGAGTCTTAACTTAAAAGTTTTATACCTTAGCTTTATCCAACAGCTTCACAACTGAACTGAACATGAGTAATTAAGTAAATTAAGCATGCAGGTGTACACAGCTTAAGTGCACTTCTAATGCCCTTATAATGATTTTCTAGACTAATTTACACTCATGGTTTTTTGAGTCTGGTGTAAGCGTGTGTATTGAGTGGGTTTTAGGACTACTTCTCTCATAGATTCTGGAGAAAAAAGCTGATCAGAGACTTTTTATTGTGAGCGGCTTTTGACTTACAACTCAATAAAAATGCGGACAGAACAGAATTGGTTATGTTCAAAGCGATCAGTCATCACCTATCAAGCCGAAAAACAGCCAGTTCCAGTCACTGGCTGATTGCCCGGTGAGATTTTCTTCCCCCATTTCTTTTGCTAATACACAATGCCATGACCAAATTCAACATTGCAGTTTAAGTGATATTTCTGATGCTATTCCATCGTTCGCTGATATCATCATCATCATTGAGGGCGTTTCACATTAGGCACAATTAATTTATACCGTGCCCAGGAATGATTGCTCCCTCCTCCTCACTCCCCCAGTGGCCAGCATTCATATTAGTTTTGTTCTTCGTTATGGGGTACATATTTACACTCTCCGATACAGCAGATGGCAGTATGCACCTACTTGGTTTCTGAGCCGCCATTCAACACATGGGAACAACATTATTAGCAACGCTCTCGTGTGCTTCAAGTTCAAGTAGGCTTTTATTGTCATTTCAACCATATACAGTTTAATACACAAACGAAACAACATTCCCCCAGGACCAAGGTGCTACATACAACATAAATTAACAAAATCTAACCAGCTAACTAAGAAGCCTAATTAGCTGAATACCTGAGACAGGACAGATTTTAAGTTAATAGAAAAACTATCTAAGTTCTATACAGAAGAGACAACATAAAACACAAATGTGCAAACAAGAGCGGCAAAGTGATCGTGACAACATGACACATTTCAGTACTTCATGGTAATGAGGTAATGAGTTGAGGTAGTTGGAGGAGAAACAGTAAACATTCCTTGTAAGTGGCAAAGATCAAATAGTTTTGTGCAAGTAATTATTAAAGTAATTATTGGGCAAAAGAGCATTTACTGTACAGGTTGGTGTGTACAATTTTTAGATGGTTGTTGATCTGTGTCTTTGCACACGTGTGTTTTATTAGTTCAGTTTATCAGTTGAGTCAGTATGGACAAAGTAAAGTATGCTTTTCTATTTTATCAGTTATGGCTGTGTAGGTCAGAGAATGAGATTAGCACGTGCTACGCGTACATGGAGATTTCGCAGGAAACAGACGGAACTGATGATGTCGGGTCTAAACATCAAGTATGATTAGCTTCCATATCTGATTCGATCCATGCCCGAGTACGCTATACAGATCTAAAGTCTTTTCCATCACACTCGGGCTTGGTTCCTGACCACGGAACGGTTGTGTTCTCACTGATCAAAATGAACCTGACATTGGGGTCAAGTTTTCTCGAAAAACGATCCCACAGCCCTAATGTGAAAACACCCTAAGAGTCATCTTGAGGACATTGAGGATACTGTACACACCGTGATGTCAGTCTTGACTGTGTTCTGCAGATACCTTCATGAGCGCTTTGTACAGCTTCAGGATGAAGTCTCTCTCCTCAAAACCAATTTGATGAAGTACAAAGTACGTAAATTACAACATAATGAGACATACTTTTAATTAGCACATTCGTTGTTCTCATTTCTCCTGCTTATGTTTGTTCACAGAGTGCGCTGGAGAGTAAGAAGAACTGTAAAGTGTATGGCAAGTCCAACAGTAGTGCACTAACAGGAGTGCTCTCGGCTAAGCAAGGTAGTGAATGAGACGCAGCCTGAGACAAAGCGCTTCATCTGTCATGATTACTTTATAGACGCGTTTTATAAGGTGAATTATACAGAATCAAATAATTAATAAGCAGGTAGACCCCAGAGAGCCTAGCGTGCACGTCACATGATCTTGGTTGTGTAAAGAGAACCTCATTATGTTTCTCGCTCAAAGGAGCACTCATTTCTTGTTCATGTATGGGAACCTACAGTGCACTGCATCTCATTGTCACCACTGGAACGGGTACAGTGTCATGTGGACACTGGAGGTCATGTAGAGGTCATTTCACTAAGTTTTTTTTTTTTTGCACTAAAAGGCATCCTAGCTGGGACATCATCACATGTGCTTTTATGAAGAGGAACCTTAAAGGGCACTCTGTCATGTTTTCTTGCATGTCGCGGCACCCATCTAATTAGTTTGCATGTAAAGGGGACCCCAGTGGGCACTTAATCGTGTTCCTCTAATTTGAAAGGCAGCCATTAAGGCATTTCATAGCATCTTCTCCATGGATTAGCACCCTGGAGCGTACTTATGAAATTGCATTCTTGCAGGGAGGCTCATCCTTGAGGTCACTTCCTCACAGTGCCTCACAGGTAGAGATATCCTAGACGGCACGTCTTTATATCTTCTCACATGCAGGTTCTGCCTAGAAGGCATATCCTCACATTTCATCACAGACAGAGGCATTCTAGTAGACAATTCCTCATGTTTTCTCACAGGTAGTGGTAGGCACTTTCTCATACTTAAGGGGCGTCCTAGAGGGATCTTCATAATGTTGTTTTTCAGGTGGTATACTACAGTGCAGTTCATTACATTTTTCTGTGCAGTTCAGGAGCTGCTGCTGTCCGAGGAGAACGGCTGTAGTCTGCCCGTGACGCCGCAATCCATCAGTGACCTGAAGTCTTTAGCCACAGCACTGCTGGAAACGATTCACGAGAAGAACATGGTGATTCAGCACCAACGCCAGACCAACAAGTGAGTATCCTTACCTGACTGAGGAGACACAGAGTGCCTGTACCTGTCCTTCTGTCAGTAAATAGATAAACTCCAACGCTAAAAAATTGAAGAAGGTTCTGAGGAACTGGGGCTTTCAGAATGCTCTGAAAATTCTCTATTTTTGTTGATGATTGCTTCACATAATGACTGATATTGACACTTTCATTACACTTCTTTGTTTGTATTATTTGAATAAACAAAACATGTTCCTGGAGCGTGACAATGTGTGAAGTGAGTGTTTGTTTTGTGTGATGTACAGGATTCTGGGTAACAGAGTAGCAGAACTGGAAGGGAAGCTGAAAGCACTGGAGATGACTGGTGTGTGGAGTTTGCCTGGTACGTGTACAACCAGTGAGGCTTCTGATAAATGCAAAAAAAAAATGAATTAAGAGATTATTTCTGTCCTGTGACTGTCATGTCTTTTGTAACCCGCATGTATTCTCTCTTGTTTTCTATCCTTTCCTGCCCTGATGAAACCTAGGCCTTACCTATAACGTGTCTGTTGGACTTGGGAGTATGTTTTCTCTTCTACTTCTGTATTTATTTGATTTGATTCATAAGTTCATGTTTATCAGCAAACCTGTCATGTCTAACTTGATCATTTTGCTATGTCCAGTTGTAGTTAGTGGTGGGAATTAGTGACGGTTGATTGATTGATTTGATTGATTGACAGGAGGAAGAGATGTGATCATTCTGAGTGAACACCAGCAGGTCCAGACGTCGGTGGGAGAGGTGTTGCAGTTACAGCCCGGATCTGTGGGTGAGGCCATTCGCTTATTCTGCTTCACAGGAGAAATGATAGTCAGGGTTTTGATCTGGATAGAGCACAAAACATGGCTAAAATGATCACTTGGTGCAAAATTGAAGGGTACACTGACACAGTACACTCCAGGCTGTTGTATGGAATATCGGCATGCTTCCCGAGTACTAAAGATATCACAGCCATTCTGAATTGCAGCACGACCTCAAGCGTGATCTTGATCTTGTGATCTGTGACCTTTTATACAACAAACACCATTCATTTTCAACAGATTATGATTTGCTTTTATTATTTAGCCAGTTATTTTGCTTCTCCAACACATATCGTTCTGGTGAGGAGAATAAACCATGGAGGTTGTGGACCTGAGAAAATCCTGAGAAACTTACAGGATATATTTCCACATATTCCACTTTAGAACATCATCTCCGTTAACCTCCGGCTTCCTGGTTTGAATCCGACATGACGTTAAATGGAAAGATGTGTAGAGCGTGCAATCCGTTGTTCCACACACTAAGAGAGAGGGATTTGAGATTCAGCCATGTGTTAGAAGCTAGTTAGTTTTGTAGCTCGCGTTAGCCGTGAACAGAACAACACAGACGGTTGAGAGGCAATTCAGTACAGCGCTGAAGGAGACAGTACGTTGTTTAAGATGACTGCTTTATCAGATGTGTTTTCTTGCTGAAAGTGTTTCTGTGATCGGTTTTGAATGTTGGTTTTGTCAGGGTGCTGATGTCTCCTCAGTACAGAGCTGCTTTCACCTGTTCTGTGACCGACAGTTAGTGTAATTAATGATTGCTAGAACACCTGGCACACAGAGTGATACGTATAGTTACAGTAAGTGGCCCAGTGCTGTTATTCTGTATATCATCACCCATGGAATGCTTCTCGTCCAGTCAGATTACTCTGTTGGAACTAAGTGTTATGGAATAATAGATTAGCTCATGTTGTATCAGCAGTGTGATTTATTATTGAACCTGAAAGTGTGCGAATTAGCACATCTGGGAAAAAAAAGAAGTGTTTCAGATGAAAACAAAATGATGCTGTTGACTACGTTTTAGTAATGAGACTGTTTGTTTGTATTCATTCGTACATGTGTTCTTTACACAAAGCACCGACACTGGAGATGCCTTACATAAATGTTACATAAACACCTTCTTACTGATTAACTGTTAGTACAGGAATGATCATGTGTTAGAATGAACACTGTGATATAAACATCTATCACATCGTGATCATGTCTTTGCAGGAGACGAGGAGATCGTGACTGGAGAGGAAGTGACAGAAGACACTACTCTCAATGCTGAGGATTTTTCCAGACCGCATCATCATCATCACCATCTGCAACATCATCACCATCATCATCATCATACCTCTCTCTGCTTAGAAAATATGCACACACCCAGATCTAGCAGACATCTCACTACAAAAAGCAGCCCCAGCTCCCAGAAGAGTCCTGTGGAAAGAGTGAGACACGGTTACGAGCCAGAAACATTAAACGATGATGAGGATCTGGCAACTCGGAAACATGGGCGCACAAGTAGAACAGCAGCAGAGGATTCTGGGAAAGAGGGCGGAGCTACAGGCATATGTTCTGAGGACGGTTCTGATATTCAGGACGGATCAGAGAGAGACCTAAGCAACGTGTCGGTGTGTAATGAGGACTGCACAGAACTGTCTGATCCCAGAACAGTGGAGAGCACAGGGAACGTGATGAGTGAGGAAACGGAAACAAACATTCCAGATTAAAGCACATAGAACGTTGCAGAACTGATGCAGTTAAACAGACACTCGAAGCTTCTATGGATTTAGCACAGTTTGCAGTATTACCACAGGATCTTTACTAAACATCAGATTTCTCCAAAGCTCGTGACAGTGTTCAAGCACAAATGTGTTTACAATACGATTCTCTTTGTTAATTTTTTTTTAACATATCTGAGAGAAACGATTTTCTCTTGTGTCACGTTACACTGTCTGCAAAGAATCAACGTGATAGATAGCTAGATTTAAGTTGACAAACTTTTAAATTTGTGACACTATCTCAGCACTATCTCAGGTGCATTCACAATACTGATCACTGGATGGTTAAAATTCTAACGATGATGTGCCATTTGCTAACGAGTCGGCTTTGATGTGAGCCGACTTGCAAACAAGGTTTTTTTTTGTATTGGAAAAATATATAAAGTTCACAAACAAGATATTTGGGAAACCGAAAGATTCAACTCTTTTTGGTGAGCTGAGTCAATGATCAAAAAAATTTATAATTTAAAAGCTTGTGCTTGATGTGTGCGCAGCGGGGAATTTTCAATATACATCTTCTCAAAGTATGTTTATTAGCATTTTAACACAAACTATAACGGAAACAGGATGCATTTAAACCTGTTCACTTTTTTTCCCTCGTAATTTGGATTAAAAGAGTAATATTAATATTCACACTCTTTCTACCAGTTGGACCTAATCTTGTTTTAAATGACATCTGGATCTGTCAGGCTAACGCAGCTACTCATTAATGAGAGCTAACAGCTACGTGTTTAGCATGGATAAAGCAAGTCTGTACACAAGACCCAGACGACATGATGGAGAAGAACTTCTCTGCCTGTTTTAAGGCACTGTACGTTAAATGACATTACATAAAAATTTAACAAACAAATTTTTTAATGTGTGGAAGCTATGTTCATTGTGTATAAAGATGTTCAAGTCAAAGCTGAACTTATGAGTTTAAAACTCCTTTTATTTCCCTATATAATCCCCCATCAAGTCAAGTAAGCTTTTGTCATTTCAAACATACCACATAATGTAACAAAACTAGCTAAGAACTAAAGAAAAAGACAACATAAAGTGCTGTTGTGCAGACGTGCAAACAGCTAGAAACACGACACTATAGTATAATAAATACCCTGTCCCAATGTAGCGCTGAACAGTACACAGAGGTGAGTTGAGGCAGTGCAAATAAATTGTCCATGACATGGTAAAAGCAGTAAACATTTTGTGCAAAGAAAAAGTTCTTGTGCAAATAGAAGCAGTAAATATTGTGCAAAGGAACAATTGTGCCAAAAAAAATTGCAACGGTGTTCAATCTGAGTGAGTGTGTGTTTATTAATCCAGTCCCATTGTACTGAGGAGTCGGGTGGCTTCTGGGAAGAAACTGTCTGGATGTGAGGACCCGATTGCTTCGGTGGCTTTTTCCCGATGACAAGAAGGTGAAGAGTGTGTGTGAGGGGTTTGTCTGATCAGTCACATTGCTGGTGGCTTTGCGGATGAGGTGTGTGGTGTAGATGTCCGTGATGGAGAGAAGAGAGATCCTGATCTTCTTAGCTGTCCTCTTCTTTCTGTCTTTTGGTCCGAGACGGTACAATTCCCAAACCAGACAGTGATGCAGCTGTTCAGGATGCTCTCGAAAGTCCCTCTACAGTAAATGTTGAGAATTGCTTCAGGGACATGCTGTTCCGCGAAAATCATTACCTTCATTGTGGTAGGTTATCACACCAGTCTGGTTTGGATTATTTAAGGATTGTGTACAGAGTGTGTTGTGATCTATAACAGCACATCCTTGAGTAATTTATTTCTCTTACAAGGAGTTACTTACTTCAATTATACGCATAAGATAATTTCCTGTGTTAATTAACCCCTTCTGACCAATCATAAGCCAGCATTTAGGAGCATTTGAACAAATTTGAAGGTGGACTATAATGCTTTACACAACGCTGTGGTTATGTTGTAAACCTTCACACCGTATTTCACACACTCCTAGAATTCTAGTGCTGAATGATTCCGGTTTTCTTATTTTCTCATTTCTCATGCCTATTGTCCAACTCTTGTGCGTTTTTGATTTGGTCTTTGTCTTTTCAGTTTCTCCTGAGGGCGTCACTGTAACACTCGTGTTTACTGCATCATGTTTATCACGACAGTCTTACCCTAAGGACGATTTCACGTAAGCAGGATTCAGTCCGTTTTAATGAAATCCTGATGTCATCGTAGCGTGAGTCACTTTGCCTACTACAGGAAAAAACAACGGAGGGATTTTGTTTCTATCACGCCAAGGAACAGGGACATGTCACGACAGAGATCGGGATATGCTTCATGATTAATGATTAAAATCAAAATAATTCCTCCAGAGAAGGAAGTGATACCTTAAAACATAACCATGAAACATCTTGAACATAAAATTAGGTAGGAAATGCTAACATGTGTCAGGTGAAATGAAACAAGAATGGTAGCTTAATGATGTGAACATTAATTTGTGCGTTTCATATCCTCTGTTTAAATCAGGAAAATAGTGGTGAACATAAATAAACGCAACATTATAGTCATTTTGTTTTGATCCTGGTATTTATGAGTCCCAAAATTTATTCTTGATGCATCCCTAATTCAATCCCAAGTTAGTTTCTTATACAGTGCAACAATCCAGAAATGTGGCTGAATTGTCTAATTTCAAACTATTTGACAAGACAGAGTTTGGCCTTGTTCAGACTTCCAGCCCAAATCCGTTGTTTTGGCATATACAGGTTGCAATCAGTTTGGAATCCGATTGCTTTCATGTACTCTGAACACAGTGAATCTGATTTACAAAATCCAATACGAACCACACCCAGAGGTGATTTGAAATCAGATTGGGATCAGATTCCTAAAGATGTGTCTCAGTCCGGAGGCTCTATCCACTCAAATCGGATTTCAAGCTGTCCAATATGTCACCCACAACCTGATGTGGAAGATAAAATCCACACGCTCACGTGGTATTGACATGGATGCGCGGTTAAAAACGTAAATAAAAACGACATAAAAAAGTAAAAGTACATAAAAGCTGCTCCCTTGAATTTTCTGTGCAACTAAATTAACCGTGTTTTCCAGAAAACTGACTAAGTATGTTAATGTAGAACAGTAGTCCTTGAAAAAGTGAAATAAAGTGTGATAGCACTTTAGGAGGATTCATCAGATCAGGCAAAGCAAGAGGGAATGTACAGTACAAAACATTGCCTCTATATGAGGAAATATAGTGCTGTATGTGAGCCTCCTGCATCATTACTACACTAACCAATGCAGATACGTTGACAATGTATATGGACTGCCTGTCTGAACCGATCCAAATTTAACCTGATCACTTTTAAATAACAGTATGAACAGTCTGTCCTGAAGATCAGATTTGTGAAAAAAAAAATCAGATTTGCCTGCAGTCTGTAGAAGTCCTTGGTAATGTCATTCTTCCTATCCAAAGTGCACAACAATTAAAATATCTTTGAGTACTGACCATCTCGTAGGATTTTGTATGCTCTGGGGTTCTCTTGTATGCTCCCACAGTCCAAAGACATGAAGATTAAATGAACTGGTGTTTCCAAATTCCCTGTTGAGAGAGAAAGTGTGTGTGTGTGCTCTGCAATGGATTGGCACTCTATCAAGGTTGTACACTGTCTAATTTCCCCAAGTCCTCACTGATAGGTTCCAATCCTCCCGCTCCCCTATACAAAATATGCGCTATAGAATGAATGAGGGAGAGTTAGATATTGGTAAAGATATTGGCATGGTGATTCTTTTTTCAAGTGGACACAGGGTATTTATTATTCACTATTGTTCAAGACGACCTTCAATCTAAAAACAATTGTGAATAAATTACGAAATAATCATTGGGATACTTTTTATCTTGGTAATAAGAAATAGGCACATTTTAGTGAAACAAGTCTGCATACTATAAATAGCCTCTGTGGTGGTGACTCTGGTAGAGTACAATGCCAACATGAGAAATCTCAGGAATAGGCCCAAATGCAACACCAACCAGGGGTAGAAAAAATTATTTCGCATTATAAAGGTCAAACTTTGCAATTAATATGTGGGTCCATTCGCACACTTTTTTTTTTTACTTTATAGGAAATTAGGAGGTCACAGAAACTACCCCAAATAATTTTTGTTTAACATGTCTCTCTAAACATTCTTCCTTTTTGAAATATACCTCAATCAAAGTCAGTGACATGATTTTAATTAGTGACTTTTTTTTAAACTACCAGATCAAATAGGAAAAAATATGGAAACAATTAAGGAGTCACCTTGAATTTGCATACAAATATCTGCACAAATTAGACTGGAGTTAAAAGAGAGATCTTACAGACCTTAACAAGCTGTTTTGTTTAATTGAAATGAAAAAGAAAACTTGTCAGTTAAAATAATGGAAAGGATTATACAATTCTTTCAGGAATGAAATGCAACATGTACTGGGACAAAAGATGCTGGTTGTCACATTAACTCTTCACAGTGCACGTCTCTCAGGTGTCTCTTCTCCTTTGTGGAGACAGACATCACACATCTGAATGCCTGTCCAAGTCCTCCAATTAAAGGCACTTTGACAGCACCACCTTTGGGCGTGGGACTCTTATCGTAGTTCTTGTCAGAGACTCACTGCACTTCACAATGAGTTGCTTTGGACCCCTCCATTGCTTGTTGGCTTGTTCTTGCAGGCGTGTTTCCACGTGTACTTTCTTTGGTAACTGTACCAATATCTCCTCTTATGTACTAATAGTTCTCAGCTGTTTCCTCTTCCCTTGCCTTTTTACCCTTGTGTTAATTTGTCGCCCCTGAAGTGGTGGACCGTTTATACTCTTGCATGTTTTTCTGGTTTTAATTCTGATCTTGTTCCTGTTTTGTTCTTGCCTTAGCCCTGTTCGCATTGCACTCTTGCTTAATGCTGTTTTGGATTTGTTTGCCCCGACGTCTCCTCATAAAGCCATAAAACCAGCATACTGTATGTACCCGTCTCCACACTTAATACCCAACATAAAGATGATGATGCGCCTCGCGAATAATTATAATTTCCATTATTTCTTATGGGAAAATTCGATTTGGTTTTGAAATATGAGCCTGCTTCCAGAACGAATTATGTTCGTAATTCAATGTTCCGCTGCATATAATTAGGGCCCAAACACTATGACATCAGCATCATGACCATGGCATCATCACAGTCGCTCTGACAATGCTGTTTTAGTAGTGCTGATGTCATAAATGTGTGAAGGCCGTCTTGTTCTTCTGAGGATTACCAGAGCCCAAGCACTATGACATCGCACGATGCTGACATGACTATGATGTCATCATGCATCATAGTCGCACACACTGTACACACCCATCCCCGCACACACACACACCCTACACACCTCACACAAACGATGACCGGCCCAAGCACCTGCGCCATTATGATCACCAAACCCGGCCAACATTGAGTGACATCAGCAACTGGGACTTTTTGGAGGTCTTAACATGCTCAAAAGGCACACAGTTTGTATGTTGAGCACGGTGGCCATCACCACCTGGGTGCACCAGAAAGACATGTCCAGCTGTGATGCCTTAAACTTGATGCCATATTCAGTGACATCATGAGGTCTCAAGAGTGCAAAAGACACACAAGTTGTGCGGTGCACCTGGGCGAGATGGTCTTTTTGGAGGTTTTAACATGCTCAAAAGGCACACAGTTTGTATGTTGAGCACGGTGGCCATCACCACCTGGGTGCACCAGAAAGACATGTCCAGCTGTGATGCCTTAAACTTGATGCCATATTCAGTGACATCATGAGGTCTCAAGAGTGCAAAAGACACACAAGTTGTGCGGTGCACCTGGGCGAGATGGTCTTTTTGGAGGTTTTAACATGCTCAAAAGGCACACACAGGTTGTGTGGTGCAACTGGGTGGCTGTTGCACAGGTAGAACAAAAAACTCATGAAAATCTTTGCTATGGTTGGAATTTGCTGCTATTAGGATGTCTGCGAGTCTGGCACTTTACAGGAGATTTTGCTACATAGCTCATACACACTTGCACATGTACATTTCAAACTCGGTATGCTTCTAGATCTCATTGAGCTGAAAAATATTCACTACTCATATCAAGGGTTCAACTCAACACAAAGTCAGATATTTTGGGTCATTTGCCAAACGCCCATTTAAGACCAGCACTATTAAATATACACTATACTACACACACACACACACACACACACACACACATGGTATGTAGTCAATTACTATAGGAAAAACTAAGGTTTACCAGAGGTGGTGAAAAAAAAATCTATTCAGTTAAGTATTGCAATTCTTTTGTACAAATGTTTGCATTTATGCACAGTATGTTTGCATCGGAGTTGGCTATTCGCACATTGGCAGGCAATACAGAATCTGTATGGCAGCGAAAAATAATTTGCCAAGTTTTTTTAGAACTGTAACAAAATCTGAATAATAAAAATTTTTATTGTGATACTTACAGAATCACAATACAAATGTACGTATCATGATAATATCCTGTTGGGAGGTTCCTGGTGATTCCCGTCCCTATGTTTACAATGGTGTGTAGTCAATTACTGTGGTAAATACTACAGTTTACTCTAGTATACTTTAGTAAGTAGCTTAATAAACTAGTATATTTTCCTAGGGGTCATCTTTCTTTGCCTCTCCTTGTCAAAACCAGTTAAGGTAGACTTGTTAGGTACACTTGTTTCACCAACACTTCTACAAGCTGGATACGAGAATAACATCAAACTCTGGAAATGTGAGACATCAATAAGAAGTTTGTTAATAAACCAAATTGCCCAGTGAAGGGTTACCCAACATCAAAGACTTAAAGATATAGAAATAAAAATATTGAATATTTTACATAATAAAATAAAACTTTTACATTAAAAAGTCTACTTAAAATATTTAGGTCAAATAGGTTAATCTGACGAAATGGTTCCTCATTGATTTACTAATTCAGTTCAAGCCCGGATAAAATGGGAGGGTTGCGTCAAGAAGGGTGTCCACAGCGTAAAACCTGCACCAAATTGTTGTGGGGATCAGTTTGTCTGCTGTGGCGACCCCTCAACGGGAACGGCCCAAAGGCAAAAACAAGCGTGATGCACTTAAATCACATGTTATGTATTACATTTCTTTAAAACTTTACACATTCCTCCTGAGACAGAACTGTAATAAAATCTGTAATATTAATAATGGATTTAGCTCCAACAGCACCACACAGTGGTCATGACATGTAACTCCTACCACGGGAAGAAATAAATACATAAATAAATTACAAATGAAAATGTTTTATTCGTCACTTCAGACCAGTTTTTTTAAAAAAAAAACACCAAACAGTTCATGTATTTACATTCATGTGTTCTTTCATGTTTTGTTCCTCATATTTATATACATATATATTTACATACAATATTTACAGGATGAAAAAAAAAACAAGCAAATAGAAACAGCAGGAACAATAAAGACAAAAACACCAGTAATGTGGGTCATATTAATAATATTAATAATCATTAATAATAAGGACAGTGTAATGTATATATTTATATAAATCTGTATGTACATGGTGAGTGGAAAATCAACTACAGATTAGACACTACACAAATAATATCCACTGTTAAATAATTTAAGTGTAAACTGAGGTGTTAAGTGTGGTTACGTGTTTCATATATAAAAGTCTGAAGAGTAGAAACATATCACACACATACACCCACGCATACACACACAAGTAAAGCTCATTAAATCAACCTCGTTAAGCAACAATTAAACGCATCTACACAACCAAGAACCCGTCCTAAACGCTCTGTTACAATGTCTCAGCTACTGCTCTAGAACCAGAACCTGCTCTAATCATTCTGATGAAATATCCAAGCTGCTGTTCTAGAACCAAATATCCTGTTACAATATCACTATTCCAGAGCAAGAACCCACTTCACACATTTAATCGGAAACAACCAACCTACTAGTCTAGAATCGGCGCCCATTAGAAACTTCTGTTAGACTGCCTGAGATCCTGCTTTAGAGCCAGAACCCTCTCTAAACATCTTTCTAACTGTTATAACATCTGAACCCCTTCTCTAGGACCATATATCTACTCAGTCCTCACTCTAAATATTATGTTCAGTCCAGAATCAAGACCAAGACAGAAATCAAGACAAGTTTAAAATTAACACCTTGTGAAAATATCTCAGCTTCTGGTCTAAGACCAAAATAGACATTGTTACTATTGTTCTTTAATTGGGAACTTGAACTAGCACCATTTAAAAAAAAAGTGCCCTAGATGTAGAAAAAAACTGACATTCTGAATAAGGATCTGAAGGCCCGATAGTGCTAACAGCAACTGTTTATTTAGAGGGTCTAAGCTGGGTTAGGGTCAACACCATTTCAAACATCCTGCTCTTATTAAAATATCCCAGCTATTGTTCTATAACTGGATAGAACAATGCTGTAAATGTTCTGTTTGAGCTATCTAGAACCAACAATCTCCTGGTTACATCTTGAGCTACTGCTCTAGAACACTCTAAAAGTTATGAGTTGATGCTCTATCCTGACAGAAAGCATGAGCTACCTACTTTTCTAGACTCTGTCCTGAAAAGATGCTCTAGAAGTAGAACAAACACTGTTCCAAACACTATATTCAAATTGACTCTATTCTAAACAATAAAAATTCTTAGCTGAAATGACATGCTGAGAACTCACTCTGTTCTAACCATATTGTTTTTTATCTTTGTCCTGCCATCCAAGAACATGTACGACTTCTGCTCAACTCTCTAACATTACAAACCTATGAGGGTGGCGTCCTGTCCTACCAGAAGGGCTGAGCTAATGGGGTGGAAATCCATTCTAGCTGCCCAGTTAAAATTGATGTGCTATCAATCTAGAGTCTGTACCAACTTCTGATATAGATTACAAACATTCTAAATTTCTAAATGATCTTAGCTCATGTTCTCTCCTATTGGTCTATAAGGTCTGAGCTAATGCCACAGAACTAGAAACAACTCTAAACGTTCCAAACATCCCGTTTAAATCTTGACACTACTGGCAGAAAACATAAAACTGACTATATTCTGTTCTAGAATCATCACAATTGAGTGCTCTAAACATCTGAGCTGATGTTCTGTGCTTTCACAAGATGCCAGCTATTTTTCTAGACTGATCTGAACATCCTGTTGAAACATCGGAGCATTTATAACCGCACGCGTACGCAAAACCAGCTTAAATGTATTCATGTAAAAATAGAGAGTAGTGAATACTAATCTTAGCACCTCCCTATTACCCTTATTTACTTCAGACGAACATTAAAAAATAAACTGATTGAGTTACTACCTGCTGCTGTGTATCTTTATATGAGCAAATGAGTTATTCTCTTTTTTTATTTATTCAAAGTTGCAAAGACATTTCCGAATTGTGACAGAATGAAGAAGGGTGCGAGTGAAATGTATGATTAAGTAGATTAGATGAGGGTTTTATCCTTCACCTTTTTTTTCCCCCTTCCTTATTTCATGCATGTGTTTTTTTTCTCTCAAAAAGATCAAAAGTGTAAAGAAGGGAATGTGTCTGATACAGTGCAAACCTGGCTTCTCTTTTACTTTAAGACACTGTTTTTGTGAAAACAAAGAGGCTATGATGACCTGTTGAAGACATCACAAGTGTGACAAGATGCTAAACACCAAATGACACTTTCCTTCTGAAGCATAATGTATTTTTTTCAGGAGTCGCTCACGAGGAAGCACCACCGAAACTTTTAGGCTCATTAAATAAATAGTACAAGCCCTCTTTAGGAGCAACTAGAGACATTAGTGTTGTTTTGTGTCTGTGTATAGTGGAGCTGGGCAATATGGTCATGAAATACAGATATTGTGATATATGAACATTATGATACAGTCGATTATTGTATATAAATATTTTTGTAACTTTTAAACACAACATGTATAAAAGTGTATTTCAGTTTCAAAAATTTAATTTTGTGGCACACATGTATCATGATGTTCAAAAATATCACAATATTGTCAGAATACATTTTCCATTTTTCCCAAGTCGTCATAAATTAGAATCAGAACTCATCAGAATAACAGTAATAAAACGTCTAAATCTTCATCAATGTGCAGAGTTGCTGACATTTCAAATCTTTTAGCCTTCCTAACTGAAAATGTCTGGTGATTGTACACACACACACAGACACACACACACACACACACACACAGGGTGCACCTTCATCTGTACAGCTTTAGTCTGGTTTAGAAACTCCTCACCTCCTCTCCCTACCTCTGACTCCTCCTACCTTTCCCTAGCAGGTTTTGTACTTGGTCGCCTCAGCAGACGGACAGGGTTGGTGGGCTCTGTCTCTGCTGTGTTTTCTTCAGCAGTTGGATGCGGTTGTGGCAGTAGAATTTGATGGCTCTCCAGTCTCTTCGGTTGGTGACAAGGAGCGGACACTGCTCCAGACAGCGCTCGCAGTCTGCTTTAGCGGGGACACGCAGCTCCATGATGTTCCGCACCAGGTGCGACTCTACCGCAGCCCGCTCCGCCTCAGACCACGGACGCTTCAGTACGCCACGCTTACCTGAAGTACGGAGAGGGAGAATGAGAAACAGATAGAGATTGTACAAATGGAATGAGAGAACAAAGACAAGACAGAAATGTAAGAAATATAGACAAAGACAAAAGGAAAACAAGTTAAAAAAAAGAAATACAGAGGGTAAAATGAAACAAAAACAAGTAGAATGAGGACGGAAGGAAGGCGAAACAGAAAACAAGAGAAAAACAAAGAAACCAGAATCAAACAAAAAGGAAAAATGGGGGAAATAATAAGAAAAAGGAGAGTGAAAAATAGAAGAAGCGAGAACAATAACGAAATAAAGAGGGCACAGACAGAAATCAAGTTAATGAAAGATAGAGTGAGAGATTTTGAAGGACAGACAGATAAGAGAAAGACAGGTGAGAATCATGGAGCAGTAAAACAGAGTTTTAAAATAAAAGAAAGAAAAAAGAAAAAGAGAAAGACAGATTTAAGGATGTGTTAATCATTGGTCATTCGCAAACACATCACAAACACAGACAGGGAGCTGTTTGAAAATAATCTGTAGTACACACACAAGGTCACCAGTTTCCCCACAGAAACTGTATTAGCTTGCAGGTTAATTATTAGATACACACACACAGACACACACACACACACACCTGGCTTGGGCTGTCCTGAGCCCCTCTTGCGGTTGGGAGAGAAGGGAGAGGAGCTCATCTTCTTGAGCCGAGGGGGTTTGATACTGCTGGAGGACTTTTTAATCATGATGGTTGGAGAATCGCTCTTTTCCTTCTCTTGCTCTCCATCTGATTCTTCCGACAACGAATCTGCAGAATTCCCCGACATCACTGCGCATACGCACAGAGATAGAGAGAGAAGGATTGCAGAGTTTAGGCTTTAGTAAAAAAAAATTCAATGCTTAACTGCATGTTTTATTACATATAAATATTCCCCAAAACAATATAAAAAGTATTTCAATAATACAGAATAAAATGAAATGAGGAGAGAAAGAAAAGAGAGGTTTTCAGTATTTCATGTACAGCTATAATGGGTTATATTCTGCAGTATGTACTATTCAGTCTACTATTAAATTATTCTTTAATATTTCAAACATAACTCGGGCCTGAATTGATTGATCTAATATAAACATACTGTTTTTTTACTCTTATAATTACACACACACACACACACACAAATACACACACACACACACTCACCATCCAGCTCTAAACAGATATGATGAAGACTCATTCCTCGGAAGAGTACGCCATCTCTCTCCCCACACAGTACCACACGCCCGATGAGGCCCATGAGACCTGGGTCCTGGCCAATAGTAGCACAGCTCTGGGTCACATGGTACTCCTTCTGTAGAAAGTTCTCTAATCTCTGCTGTGCGGCTCCACGCTGTCCCTCCTCTTCACCCTCGCTCAGCATCAGTAACTGGGTAAGAATTGCGACTTGTCTCCGAACGCGTGTTTGTGTGAGTGCCCTCGGGTGGCGCGTTCCACTTGACTTAGCCAAATTTCTTAGCAAATCAGTACCTCTCAGAGGTGTGGCAGGAGAATGGTATGGGCGGGCAAAAACATAGGGGTTCTGGGGATCCACCCCAACTCCTGCCCTAGTTTGTAAAAGAAGCTCTAAGCAATGTTCGGAGTGAGGGGGCAGAATCAGGGGCTGCACTCGACCTCGTTTTCCCTGGACGCCCACTCGAGGAAGATGGGGCAGGACAAGCCTTTCAAAAGGGGAAAGTGAGGCTTCAAGAGGTGTAAGAGCATTGGGAGGCAACGGGGCAGAGGACTGAGGGGTCACCCGGGTCTGGTATTCGGAAATGGTGAGTTTGGAGACCTCACACTCGCGGCGACGGTTGTAGAGGATGAGAAGCGCCAAGCTAGAGTGGCAGAGCAGACGCCATGCTTCAGCTGACTGCGGGGAACGTGACAGAGAGATGAAGGCTGAGTGCTGGAGACGTCGCAGGTACAACACAAGGGAGGAGAGAGACGAGAGCAGGGGGAGCATGTGAGGACGGCGAGAACTGATAAACAAGGAGAGAGAAAAATGCAGATATTTTACATAAAATAACACATTAATATGATATGTTTTGACAAAATCTGTTTACATAAAAACAATTTTAATGAAAATCGCTACTAAAATTCCTTCTTTTTTTTTTAACTAATTGGCCCTTGGTTTTTATTTTTTGCTTAATGACTAATTAGGAACCCAGTCTATTTTACCTGGAAAGGTCACTCTTATCCTCTGCACTGCTGTCATCATCTTCCTCTCCCTCTTCTTCATTCTCTTCCTCCTCCATTTTAGGGTCCTCCACCTGCTTCAACACCTCGACAAACTCCTCCTTCATCTTCTCCATTATATCCAAATCTTCTTTCTCTTTCTTTTTGCGTCCTGCTTTCCTGGGTGGAGTCACCGGAGAGGGTGGGCTTCTCTTCAGCACTGACACAGGAACACCTCCGACCCTTCGGGGTGGTGTAGTGGGTGGAGGAGAGGCAGGGCTTTTGCGATGGGCGGGGCTATTAAGAACAGGGCTCCTTCTAGCTGGAGAAACAGAAGAAGAAGGAGGAAGAGGAGGAGGGGGCGGAGACTGTTGTGTGGGAATAACAATAGTTTCTCTGTGGTTTCGATTGTGCCCTGAGGCAGAGGAAGAGGAGGAGGAGGATGAAGGCAAAGAAGCATGTAGATGAGGCAAGTGGGCGGAACCTTGTGATTTCAACATGGCTGCACGTACGTCTGGTTGGTGGGCATGGTGTTTGTCTAGATGGCGCTGGACAGAGCGGTAATGGCGACCACAGTACACACAACACTGCTTCTGCATCACAGGGCTCACACCTCTACCGGCGCTGACATTAATAGAGCTGCCTCCAACCCCAGCAGGGGCAGGGCTTTTAAACACAGGCCTGGAGGGTGCAGGAGGCTGAGGAGGACACGAGGGCAGGGAGTGTGGCAAAGGCTGCGTTGGCGGTCGGCCTGGAGGCCGATGAGGTGGGGGATGAGGCTGTTTCTTATCATTAGAGTTTGCATTAGTGTTAGCCGCAGCTGAAGAGGACAGTTTGCGATGTTTTTTGCGACGACAAGGTGTCCGGCTGCGTGGTTCTGCGTCATCTGAATCGCTGAGCTCAGAATGAGAGAGCTGAGAGGATTTAGGAGAGAGAGACCAGGATGGAGTGACATAATCCGATACATGACCAGACCCAGACTCCTCCTCCTAAACAGAATGAGAGCGAAAGAGAGAAAGACAGACAGAGAAAGACAGCATACACTTACATGTATGAAAAAACTGAAGACTGAAATAAAAGAAATAACACACAGATGGAAAAGTGAGCTTAAACAAAACATATTATATTATACTGGTTTCGTGGACAGACAGGAGGAGAGATGCAAATAAAGAAAATAAGAGACAGAAAAAAAAGAGATTATGTATATTGGAAAAAACCTTCATGTCCTTCTGCCATCCTGACCCCGCCCCTTCCTCCAGCTACTCTGGTTACACTATCCTATTAACTATAGGTTCACAATCTGGTGACTCCAAACTGAAGAAATGTGAACCTGAGACATCTGTTCACTAGCATCACATCAGAGCACAGGTTTGAGTGTGGAAGTTCAGATTTTCACAAATCAAATACAAGTAGGATTTCAGTCATTATGTTTTGAGTGGTTTATTTAAGCTTGTCAAATTATACAGGATCAATTTCCTTCTATTCAACAATAACCAAGTTAGTCAGCTAGATAACTTACTCTGCACTTTGGTTGGAAAGTTTTTACTACCACACGGCAGTCATTTAATTGTTATTATTGCAATTCGTTCTACCAAGAAAATACTAAACATAAACAATCAGAATTAGGCATTAGACATTTAAAGCATTCAGATGTCTGAACAATGATTTTTTCCCCTTTATCTAGTGCCATGGTTCGCAAAATGGAGTTCCCCAGGGGTCTGTAAAGTATAGCCAGGAGATCTGAGAGTTTTTTTTGTTTGTTTACTACATTATTATCAAAGCTAGTGCTCCTGTAAATAATTATAATAAAATTGAGTGAAAAGTTCATGAATAGAGGAATAACTACTGAATAAGTCTGACATATTTTCTAAGTTAAATATTTGCTCTGGTTGAATCATAATACAGCTGAGTATATTCTATAGTCATATAATCAGAATCAGTCTTGATTTTAATACTTATTTCTTTCATATACTGTATACTCTTTGGGTTTCATAAGGTGGGAAAAGATAAAGAATCTTGCAATAAACAAGCACTTTTCTGTGTGTTACAGGTTTATGAATGGTGTGTGTTTACCTTCTTAACATTCTTGTCATGATCAGGAGGTGGCTCTCTGGCAGCACCAGACACTGAGCCAGTTAAACCCTACAACACATGGAGAACACATCATATACTGATCAATCATTTATCTGGAATAATCACAATAATTACAGTACGCTCACACACAAACACACACAACAGACAGGCTGAACGACCGCTGGCCACCACAGTACATCTTATAATGCTGCCATGGTGATTAAATATTTTTAGATAATTAATAACACACTGTTACTACATAGTGTTGTATGAATGTTATTTATTCGTGTGAATATACTCATGAGAGTTTACAATAACATTGTGCCACACCGGTTTCGTGAGCATGGGCACAACCCAACTACTTACACATATGGTATAACCAATTTATGCTTACAATAACTATATAATATAAGAATAAATCTGGATTCCTGTTGTCAGAACTGTCTGTGTCCACTCCTTTAATCATACAGATGCTAGGTAGTTATCAAGATCCGATTACACACAGGTATGGCAATTGCTAGGATTACTGATATAAATTTGATATAAGTTCCTTTTGTTTGAATGCTCCTGATAATTGACAGCTTTAGTCCTCACTTCGATTCTATAATCCGTTAACATTTAGATCTCTGTGTTTACTAACACATACACACATCATACACAATAAATACAGTTCTCCATAAAAACAATCTGCATCAGTAAAGCTTTGCTGATAAATGCTTACCTTTGTCATAGCGTTTTCCCCCCACTCGCTTGGATTATAGTCGACTGTGATCTCCTCGCCTTTGGTGATGTCACGAATGGCGACGACGACCAGCCGTACCTGATTGCCACAGTGCACTTCCCGAATTCGGCAGTTGGGCGGCGGGTAGAGAACGCCTCCCCTCCCACTGCTGGAGCTCTGTTCCCCTGTCTCAGTAGCACTGAGGGAGGTAGGAAGAGGGGGAGCGAGAGAGAGAGAGAGAGAGAGAGAGAGAGAGAGAGAGAAACAAAGGCGAGAGACATGACAGACAGTGTGTGAGTGAGCAAGCAGGCAAGTGAGAGAGACACACACACAAAGCAAGGAGACATGGCAAACAGATAGTGAGGGAATGAGTGAGTGAGGGAATGAGTGAGTGAGTGAGTGAGTGAGTGAGTGAGTGAGAGAAGGGGGGGAGTCGCACAAAGGCAGGAGACATGACAAACAGTGAAGGAGGGAGGGATTGAGTGAGTGAACGAGAGTGAGAAGGAGACAGAGAGGCAGAATAAATGACGAGGGTAAAACAGAATAATACGGAGAGTGAGAGAGACAGTGAGATAAGTAGGGGTAAAAAGAGACAGACATAGATAGATGATGGTAATCAGAGAGAGAAAGAGAGAGAGAAAAAGAGAGAGAGAGAGATTAATCAATGCCATGTACACAATCCCAAAGCTGTGTGTTCTTGAATCACACTGATCAAAGTGAACAGAGAAGAACTCGTGGTTCTCCTGAGCACCCAGAGATAAAAACTTATAGGGACAATCAGCAGGCTGCTCTACAATTTCCTACGTTACCCACAATGCCGTGCGACTACCTGCTTACAGTAGGGCAGTGATATTTCACCCTAAAATCATCTCTAGCTACAGAGATGCAGTAGCGCTTTAGTCTGTATGGCTCTCTCTCCTGCTCATCAGTACACTCTGTTCAAAACAGATCGGGTTTCGAAAGCTTCAGCTTTCACACTAACAACGCTAAAACCATTATCAGCTTGACATCTCTTGAGTCTCTGCTGTAACTCCACTGCAGTGCATTTTGGGACTTAGAGGCCAGAGTGTGCACCGATGTCTTCACTACTCCTGAGTTGGAGTTAATACGATGCTGAAACACATCGCTGCTAAATGTTCTGACTGAGATATATTTTCATTCAGGGAAATAGAGATGGGGGAAATAATAGATTTAGTTATAAATTTGTGATTCTTTTGAGTGGCGATTCATGTTTGTATGGCAGTTCATGAATCTCAGAACTGCCTGGTTTTCAGTTTGATTGTCCATGATTGGCGGATTAGACTCAGATATAAACAATTCTGTGCCGAGCACAGTAACGTCCGTGTGGTCCAACAGAAACAAATTTTTATGGCATTACATTATCAAAAATCATGCAGGTTAAAAACCTCCTATCTGCCTTTACCTCCAAACTCGGTGAGCGAATTTGTAGCATCAAACCCACTCATTACACATGCTTACACTGGTTTCAAAACACTGCTAGAGCTGTCTGCGTGATAATATTGATAATATTGTATCAGGAGGTGACTGGTGAATCCCATCGCTAACAGTGTATAAAGTGTAACTTTTTATATTATTTTCAAATATTAAAATTATTATTATTATTATTATTTAATACATGAATTACTTAATAAATTTTACTTTTCTCTAAATAAAATACTCTAAGGTTCTAAAGTATTATATAGAAACTTGTTGGTGGTTAAAATTATTTTTAAAGTTACTTCTTGCACTTTCTTTAAATCTAAAATAAATCTTGGTGTTTTCTAACCCTGTTCTTTTATTTCACTGTTCACATTTTTACTATAATTTAATGTTTTTCAGCTCTGTTCATGAGACTTTTTAATTTAACGCTCATTTTTCTTTATGAACCCTCGGTAATGTGAATTCAATAATACTCCATGGAACATTCCAAACACTCATACACATACACACGAACACATACAGTATCATCTTCACTGTGGCTATACACTAGCATACAGACACGCATACACACGTACTACACACTGTAATAAACACTCACACACACACACACATTCCATCATTGGCCCAAAGATAATAAACACATTGCAATAAACACACACAGCCAACATTCCAGTAATCCCCCACATCTACACACACACACACACACACACACACACAAATACACATGCACATATCTTCCCAAAACCACACCAACAATTACCCGCTATCTTCCCTCAACTGCACACACACGCACACACACTCACCAGGTTTGAGCAGATTCAGCCGTGCCGCACAGACCAGATCTTTGTTTGTGCTCTGTTCTTTCCTGACCATTACCTGAAACAGAGACACACACACAAACAGACACACCTGGTTCATTTACATGCTTCAGACATTCTCTCTTTCTCTCTCTCTCACACACATACAAACATGTACACACACTTGCAGAATAGAGCCACATTCGCTCTCCCTAAAGAAGGCTGGTGTTCTGGTTCCTGCATCAGGTGTTTTTAACGGTAAGCAGGAACATCTCACAGAATTGACGCTGTGTTTACATCACGTTGGAATTGCAGTAATTACACGTTTTCCTGCTCCCGCATGTAACTAACAGCTGGAACGCCTGGACACTGACATGCCGCAAACAACAACAACAACAACAACACCTTTTTATGTTTTTAAAAAAACTAAAGAAGAAATGTCAGAATTTAACTCTGAGCTATCCTATTATGCATTTTTACATGGGTGCTATTAACACTATGACTTAGCTCGCTGCACAACTGTGTGTCTGTGTGTGTTTGTGTATTTTATGGAAATCGATGGGTTTACTAACACAAACATTATCACCCTTTAAACTTGCATATTAATAAAAAGAAATATAGCAACACCATTCGAACAAAAATTCTCAACTGCAGTAAATCACCAGCAGGGGGTGCTCAGGTGTTGCTTAAGAAGCAGAGAAATCATTTTAAAAAACCTCAAGCTGTAATGATTCTTTATAACCATGCAGCCCTTCTCAATTAACACACAGACTTAGGTACACACACTCCTCACCTGGTGCGTAGCTGTGCTCTGTGTTCTCCTCGTCATCTTCTGTTGCAAAGACTCTATCGCACACTTTTACTGGTGTGCCCTTTCTCTTCCTACTGCAACCACGTCTGTAACAAACACACAAACACACATTTCTTTAATAATTAGCCAGCATTGTGAACCATGAGAGATGAATCACATCATACACACCACACTCAATAAAATTCTAATCACTTTGAGTGATCAAAGGAAATCAATCGTTTAGCCCCGCCCTCCTTAAAGCCATTTGACTGGGAAACACGTTGCCAAGTCCGGCAGTGTAAACCATCATTTGGGAATATTTGCAACGAGTAAAACAGGAGTCATTATAAATCTGATGGAAGCAATTAAAATGAGTTTCCTCTACTGGCAGAAATTAAACACATATACACACACACCTATTCTGTGTAATACATTAACACTTCACTGTTCAGCACATTCATCACACGGGCTTATGGAGAGTGAAATACGGCCAATACCACGACTGTGGTCCGTCACTGAGGAGATTGCAGGAGGGTACTTGGTAGGTTGTGTGTACCTCAGTATTTATTAGCGTTTTCTGTTCCTCGACCGGGGTATTGTACGTCATCAGATTCTATTACAGGACTTCTCCAAAACAATAACAACTCTCCCAAGAGAGACTAATGGCACAGTGTGAGTGTAACAACAAACATCTGGCTGATTCAGTGCCTTGAACCTTTAATCTGTTAATCTCTTCAGCGCTGCATATTTAATCTATAAATCACTTTGGCAAGACATCTTTCATATGTTCATCTTCAGCACTACACCTTTGATCTGTAAATCTATTCAGTACGGTTTATTTAATCTGTAAATCTCTTCAGCACTGCATCTTTAATCTGTAAAACACTTCATAATTTCGTCTTTAATTTGTAAATCTCTTCAGCACTGCAAATTTTATCTGTAAATCCCTTAAGCACTGCTAATTTAATCTGTGAATATTTTCAGAACTACATGTTTAATCCATAATTCTCTT
Source organism: Clarias batrachus (assembly GCA_003987875.1). Taxonomy (NCBI): domain Eukaryota; kingdom Metazoa; phylum Chordata; class Actinopteri; order Siluriformes; family Clariidae; genus Clarias; species Clarias batrachus. The sequence goes on from QMIH01000510.1 coordinate 59,645, forward strand.
CAGCACTGCATTTTTAATCTGTAAAACTCTTCAGCACTGTCAATTTAATCTGTACAGCACTGCACCTTTTATCTGTACATCTTCAGCACTGCATCTTTAATCTGTTAATCTTCAGCACTGAATCTTAAATCTGTTAATCTTCAACACTGCACCTTTAATCAGTTAGTCTTCAGCACTGCACCTTTAACTTGTTAATCTTCAGAATTGCATCTTTAATATGTTCAGCTTTAATATGTTAATATGTATTCAGCACTGCATCTAAATCCCTGCACCTGTAATTGTGTGCGTCTGTTTACTATAGCACATTGAATACACAATGTTGCACTGTTATACTGTATATTACAATATCACTATAT
>QMIH01000510.1:70223-85090 GCA_003987875.1 Clarias batrachus
CGCACACACACACACACACACACACACACACACAGAGCATGAGACACTAAATTCAGCCGGTTGTGAGTGACAGTTGAGACGGCTGTTTTTATTTCAGCGTAGAACTCCCAACATTAATGATGCATTAATAAAGCTGTCGTGTCTCACAGTGTTTCTGTACAAACACGATGCGAACAGGTGACATTCTTCTCATCCACACACAGCACACACACAAACACACACACACCCACACACAGTGTCCATTATCTCACACCCAAAGTAGATAACACAGACTTTAACAGAACAACCGATCTTCTGAGATAAACACCCCGGCTGATAAGATGCTAAAACTTTCAATGTCTGTGTGTGTGTGTGTGTGTGTGTTTGTGCGTGCAAGGGAGAGAGAGACAGAGAGAGAGAGAGAGATTAGGTGACCTCCAGCATAGCCAGAAGGTCTCTCTTCCAACCAGCAGGGGACAGACACGAGCTGAAAAGGCGTACTGGTTCCCGTCCAGTCCACATGTCTACCCTGTATCACCTAAAAACACACACGAGCTGGTAATAACAGTCACCGGAGGTGACATGTGTTGTACCACAAAACAAAAATGGAGTGTGTACCACACCTGGATGTTCATCGCCCAAGCTGGGGGTCAGATATGAAGCAGGAGGAGCAGAGAGAGAAACATTTCCAATAACATTCAATCTTTAAGTCCAGTTATAACTTTCATGTTATCTATGTATTCTATGATCATGTGACACAGTGCTGCTATGCTAACTATGATTGACTACAGAAGGCCACAAAGAACGCCTGAAAGATTTACGGGAACGACTTGTTTGAACATGCAAACGTACGTACGTACGTAGCAAAATAACTTATGAAAAAATATAGCAAAAAACGTGAAAATGGAATTTTGCTCATGGTTGGGTAGTGGAAAGCGAAAGTTTGTAGTAGAAATTGCATAACTTTTTACCTAATAGAGTTGTAGAGTCAGTGTTATAGATTTACAGTGCCTTGCAAAAGTATTCACACCCCTTGAACTTTTCCACATTTGTCACTCTACAACCACAAATGTAAATGTATTTTATTGGGATTTTACAACACGGAGCGGCACATCATTTTGAAGTGGAAGGAAAATGAGAAATGGTTTTAAAATGTAAAAAAATAAATAAGAATTTGAATTCAGCCCCTTTAATCCTATTGCCCCTAACTAAAAACCAGTCAAACCAATTGCCTTAAGAAGTCACCTAATTAGTAAACAGAGCCACCTGAGTGTGATTTAAATTCAGTATAAATACAGCTGTTCTGCGAAGCTTCCAGAGGTTTTTTAGAGAACATTAGTGAACAACCAGCATCATGAAGCCCAAGGAACACACCAGACAGGTCAGGGATAAAGTTGGGGTGAAGTTTAAAGCAGGGTTAGATTATAAAAAATATCTCGCGCTTTGAACATCTGACAGAGCACTGTTCAGTCCATCATCTGAAAATGGAAGAAGTGTGGCTCAACTGCAAACCTACCAAGACATAGCCATCCACCTAAACTGACAGGTCGGGCAAGAAGAGCATTAATCAGAGAAGCAGCAAAATGGCTCTTGCTAACTCTGGAGGAGCTGCAGAGATGAACAGCTCAGGTGGGAGAACTTGTCCACGGGACCACTATTAGTCGTGCATTTCACAAATCCGGCCTATACGCAAGAGTGGCAAGAAGAAAGCCATTGTTGAAAGAAAGCATTTGCAGTTTGTGACAAGCCATGTGAGGGATTGTAAAACATGTGGAAGAAGGTGCGCGGGTCAGATAAGACCAAAATGTAACTTTTTGGCCTAAATGCAAAATGCTATATGTGGCGTTTCAGAAATTTATTCGTAAAAGATTTTGAAAACCATTTATAATCTTTCTTTCACTTCACTATTATGTGCCACTTGTTGGTCTATTATATAAAATCCTAATGAATACTTTTGCATGGTACTGTCTGCCTAAATTTCGAGAAAACACTGTCCTTCACAGAGATTCTTTAGCAGCCACGTTTGTTTGTGTACAGAGTCAAACAGTAATTACGTCACTTCCTCTTTTGAGCACGAGTGCGTACACATGTCCAGCCTTCCGTGCTTTGGAACGCATGAATCGTTCCCGAGACCACCTCTGCAATCAGTTCAGGGATTGGTTCCCAAGCTCAGAACGATTTGCGTTTACACTGACCAAATCAACTGGTCCCGGGGCCAAGTGTTCTCGGAAATGTTTCCCGGACTCCAGTGTAAGACCGCCTGGACCTTGATTGAACTACATTATGTTTTATCCAAAGGAAAACCCACTTGTTTTAGTTTAGTTTTGTTTAGGTTCTCAATACCTGTTGTGTGAATTACTGTATTCTCAATGCATTACAAGCATTTTCTCAAGCGTAGTCATAGCAAAGTGTCAACACTCACAACCCACGTGCAAACATTACATTTTCTGATTATTTTCACAAGGGCAAGAAGTTGTGAAAATGTTCGTGTATAGATTCGAACATTATACATGTCCAAGTCAAAACGGGACTTTTGATTGTGCAGCATTGCAGAACACAATTATGAGAGGAAAAACATACTTTATTTCTCTATATAATCCTCTGCTACACTAATGCACTTTTCCCAGTGTTTCACTAGTGCTTGGGTACCATCAAGGTAGAAAGTTTTACACCGGATCCATGATCACTTGCTTCACTTCACTTCTGAATCACTGGCATCCCAGGATCTCCTTTAATAGCCCAAACAGGTGGAAATGGCTTGGAGTGAGGCTAGGACTATACGGGGGATGTGGCAAGAGCTACCAGCCGAGTTCCTGTAACGTGCAAGTGGTGTTGGTGAATGAGAGTGTGTATAGTTCCTACAGACAGATGCGTCTCTTCCGCAAGTTAGTATATAGCGTTAGTATTCTACACGTTATCTTTCAGTTATTAAGGATCAAGCGTTTCACTTGCTGAATGTTCACAACTGTAGTGCGCTCTGAGCCCCCTCGGCTGGGATCATCATTCACGGACATACAACCTCTTCAAATGTTTTATTGTCTCATGACTTAACTGTGCATGAAGTCTTCTCTAAATGTCAATCGCTTTTCCTCCTTACATTCAGGCATTTGGCAGACAGCCTTATCCAGAGCGACTTAAATTTTTATCTCAATATACATTTGAGCAGTCCTTGCTCAAGGGCCCAACAGGGACAACTTGGTGGTAGTGGGATTTGAACATGGGACCTTGTGAATTGTAGTCCAATGCCTTAACTTTAGACTGTGGGAAGAAACTGAAGTACCCAAAGGAAACCAACCAAGCACAAGGAGAACATGCAAACTCCATGTCCCAAACCTGAGGCGAGGGGAATCGAACCCGGACCTTGGAGGTGCAAGGTGACAGTGCTAACCACTAAGCCACAGTGGCGCTTTCTTTTAATGTCTTCAGTAGAAAAAAAACAATTGCAATATCAAGTGTTTGACTTGTACTGTATATTAAAGTGACTATATTACACTTATTTTTCATTTGTCCAACTTGAATGGATTATCCTAACAATTATTTCTAAACCATACATTTTAAACAAACCATCTTATCAAATTAAAAAATAGTCATTGACATTTCATATTTTTACATTAATGTAAATTTTTATTTAACATTTTGACTCCAGTGTCAGCACTTAACAAACAGATTCACTTTAAGGGAGTGATAATAGCGTGATAATTACACCTGTACCACTCATTCACCAAAAAGAAATGGTATGATCATGGTGAGCTGGTGTCACAAAAGTGAAATCAAGCACTCCAGCTGTGCAGCTAATCAGCTGATATCAAGTCACGCTAGCTAGTGAGAGTGCAAAAAGATTTTAAAAGATTTTAATAAACTACTGTATAACATGTAGATATATATTACCTGACAATTTTTCTTAATTATCAACAAAAAATCTACATACTGTAACTTTTTTTTTTTTTTAAAGTAGACTCTAAAGGAAGTACAAATCTGTAATGAAGTTTTAAACACTGTCATACAGTAGCTATATATGTATAAATTTAAATGTATATTAAGGAACAAAAATAGACAATAACACAACACAAAAACATTTTGACACAATGAGAAGTAGGCTACATTTTGTATCATTGTACAGATATTCTGATAAAGGCTTATGCTTGAATGTAGTTTATAAGGAAGCTATAAAAATGTAATGCCTATGTATGCATTTGATCTATAAGGTTAATGCAAACAACCTAACCTGATTAGCTAAGAGTGTGAAACAACTAAAATAAGAAAATAGTAAATATAACAGAGGTCATTAAATCAGTAGTTGTAGGTGTAACGGTTTTTCCAACATTATGTGATGGTCATATTTTTATTCTACAGATATATTTATTCTCTTAATTCACCTTTTTAGCCAAGTCGTTCAGATTTCTGATCAGAGTATTCAGATAAAACAGTAGCAAAGGTGTGACATATGAAACCAGGATCAGTGTAAAGTTTTTTTTTTCCTTTTCTTTTTAAACAGGAGACAATATTCACATTCACTTTCAAAGCAAGGAAGAGCGAGAACGTTATTGCTTATCTGAAATATTCTCAACATTTCCAGGTTGGCTAGCAAAAAGAAGCATAAAACAAGCATTAGCGTAAAGAGACAGACAACTGCTACTTTTTCCAGTTCAGATAAAAAATAATAAAAAAAACAGCCTAATAGCTAGACAAAGTGCCTAAAGTTTTCTACTTAATCACAAATAAAACAATCATGGTGAAAATTGGTTGTTTCTTTTACATGTAATGAACTTGCCTTTGTGCTGCTAGCCATGTTCTCTGATTCAATTAGCAAATTGAGCTAACTGCACTAGCTATATAAACTCACCAGTAACACCAACAATCGTAGCTACATTCTTTAAAACTTTTTTTCCCTCCTAATTTCTCTATTAATATGAGATCGTAGTAGTAGAAGTGAAACTACAGAAAGTCACACTACACATGCACTAGGTCTGGTATGAGAAATCATTTATGACAATAGTTTGGATTTGGTCTTTTAACGTTAATTTACACAGAATTGAGAAAAACAGATGTGTTGCTTATTTTCATATAAAATCTACATACAAAGACTGCTTATCTGTTGTTAGCCTTTAGTCTGGGTTGAGTTTCATTAGCTCGGTGTAATTCACTCGATTAGTGTGTAGTATTAACATGTTACTTTGACATATTTCAAAAGCTTGGAAGCACCACTAACTTTGTGAAAATAACATCAAGTACGTATTGTTCTCAGGACACAGGGGAAAGGAATGCTAGAGTGTTAAAAGTGTTAGACTAAATGTCTACAGCAGGAATACACCAAATCATTACATAATTAGTAAACAATGTTTACATGCAAACTAAAAAAGATAATATAATATCTGAATAAATTATACTTGAAATAAAAAAGGAAAGGAGTGTATTTTTTTTTCAGTGTCAGCCATTGTATAACATATTTTTCCCCCCTGGTTTATGAAACTTGACTAGATTGTCTAGATTCCTTCCATGGGCCGACTTTGGTCTGTAGCATACATGCAGCTTCAGTCCTCAAGTTTCTTTATTTCCTCCTGTTAGTTTGTAAAAGTCTCGGAGGGTCCACTAGGGGGCATTGCTACACTAAAAGTTGGATAAAACTCTATATAACATGCAACTTGAAATGTCAGACCTCAGACTGAAAAAAATAGATCATCTTTACTCTCTACTCTAAAATAGATCATCTCTACTCACGCTACCTACTCATAAAGACAAGACAAGCATCTCAATCACGAGTTCACCTAGTGACGTCAAATCAACATGGGTGCTCACAGTCTCAGCACTAAACTAAAAATAATACTTTCTACCCTAAAAGGAGTCATACTGTATATAGAAGTACTAACTTTTTCGTTCATATTCGCTTGTTAAATCTGTAAAACTGACTGCACGGTTCACTGTTTTGAGGAGGTAAATACACCTCACTCATCACAGTAGGCTAACTAGATTGTTGCTAAAAATAAACAAACATCCTTGACATGCATCCATGTTATTTCATTGTAGCACAAACTTAACAACATGACATCATTCTGACTTTCCACTTCCAAAACCAATGCTGCATTAAGTTATACACTGTCTGGCCAAAAAACGAAACAAAACGTAGCACACTCTACGATTGCATTTAATAACTTTTATCTTTGATTACTGCACACACTGTAGTGTACATTTCATGTGTGAAAATGATTCCTCATGCTTCCAGAACCATTATTTCACAATCTGGAATTCATCTGGAATAGTGTTCTGGTATATGGAAATCAGAGAAGAAAACAACCACATACTATATGTGATAACCTGGTCATTCAGTACATTCAGGTCATTAGCTCACTTTAGCTGACTTTAGCTAACGTTGCTGAGCCTAGACTTGACCAACTGAAGCAACACCAGATTATAACGCTGCCTCCAGAGACTTGTGCAGTAGCCACTATGCATGATGGGAGCATCGCTTAATGTGCTTCCCTTCTTACCCCGACGCACCCATTACTCTGGTACAGGGTCAATCTGAACTCATCAGACCCCACAACCTTTTCCCATTGCTCCAAAGTTCATTCTACGTCCCCTAGCAAATTCAAGTCTTTTTTCTGATGAGAATCACTAACAAGTAATTTTCCTGTAAGATCCCATTACATTGTATGTATGAAAATGCTGTTATAAACAAAGCTCTGGTTTTTTACCAAGCAATTTCTTCTACAAAGTTGAAGAACGGTTCAGCAATATCCTGAAAATTTGGCCTTCTGAAATGGTGACCTTTTTTTTTTTTGGCCAGGCAGTGTATTTGACCTTGTGTGTTTTGATATTACTAGTTGAAAACAATAAGTATAATGAACTAGTAAAAACAACTCTTATTAAAAGAAATAATAATAAAAAATGTTATACGGGGGAAAAATAATTCCCAATAATGCTATTTGGGTAAAAGGTGTTACAATTTCAAGAACAGTGTAGGAACAATGTTCAAGATTTCACACATTGCAGGCTTTCAAGTACAAAATGTAAATAAAAATCACAGAGATGTAAAAGTGTTCCTATTTAGTAAAGCTAATTCTTTCAGTTTTCTAGGCACTTTAGATGACTTTTTTTTTCATATACCAGCAGCATTATAGGCTAATAACATTATTATAAATACTAGTTTTGATTATTTCAAAGCCCTATTTTGATTATTTTATAAACAAACAAACAAATTAATTAATTAATAATTTGTCCAACATGTAAATATTGAAATTATAAATGGGTAATTAAGGTATTAATATTATTATTTTTTATTTAAGTGTCAGGAATGAAAAATAATGTTTATTATCATTAATAATAATAATAATAATAATAATAATAATAATAACAATAATTTACTTATCTATTTGTTTGTTTATCATTCATTGCCTTTTCATAATATATGTTTTTAAAATTTTTTAAATAGTATGTAGGAATTTAAAAATCATTCTAGAGAATTATAATTTGTTTGAAAATGAACACAACTCCTGACTGCAGAGTTCTACACTCCCTAATTTCCAAATCAAGATCCTTTTTCACATGGTAATTCTAGTTGTAGGGATTATTTTATAAGTAATTTATTAACACATCTGATTTTAATGTTTCTGATAATTCTGTCTGGTTTCTACAATCACTGCACCTTTAAAATATCTGTAAAATATAAAATATTTTTACAGTGAGAAATCTACTGTACCTAGCCACGGTTATTAGCTAGATCCATGTCGCCCAGTTGCCTAGCACCAGTGTTCTTGCGTATATTAAGTACATTTTTGCATTCACAAATTAAAAACTTGGATAGATTTTCCATCATACATAAACATGGAAAATGTAACATCCTAAACTGGGCTGATTCTTAAAAGACTGTTTAGATGCTTTTAGCTAATACAGTTTACAATATTTTATTGATTTATTCCAGCAAATTATTCTAAATCGAATGTAATAATGTATTTTATCCTGTAGATGGCGAAACTAGTGAAATTAAAGCTCATTGTGGCTCACTGAAGTAAAATAAATCTCTCCTATCATTGTTACTAGTTTTATGGGTTTGCACTTGTGGTCTGTTTATTTTGTATTACTTTACTATTTATAGTTCAATAAAATCCCCCTCCTCTCTCTCATATTCACACACTTGGTAGATTTGGGTAGACTTCAAGCCTTCTTCTTCTTCTTTCTTGTTGTTGTTTTTGTTGTTTTTGTTGTTCTCATTGGTTTCTTGACCTTGGCAGCAGGTGAGGGATGGAGAGTTTCAGCTGTCTAGTGATTATTTTATTCAAAAAACAAAAAACAACAAAAACATGAAAATATGTAAATACTAAACCTGATATTTGGAAAAAAGTGAAAATATGTGAACAACATTTACAGCATAAATGTTTACAGCAAGTGTGCATAAAAGTCAAATCTCTCTTTTTGTCTGTCTTTCTCTTTCTGTGTCCCTCTCTCAGTCATTCTGCATCTCTCTCTCTCTCTCTCTCTCTTGCATGCACACACTTGGTTTATTCAGTAGACATGTTCACATGTTTATTTCAGTAGACTCCATGCCTTCTTATTTCTTGTTGTCGTTCTTATTTTCGTTGGTTTCTTGACCTTGGCAGCAGGTGAGGGCTGGCAGGTTTTAGCTGTCTGGTGGTTTTAATAAAAGAAACAAAAACAAACAAAAAACATCAAAAAGAGTATTGTAAATATGTAAATAGTATATATGATATATGGAAAAAAGTGAAAATATGTAAATACACTTTACAGCATGAAGTGCACATAAAAGTCAAAAGTCTTTCTCTCTCTCTTTCCCTCTCTCTCGTTCTGCCTTTCTGCATCTCTCTCTCTCTCTCTCACACACACACGCACACATACGCGCACACGCACGCACGCACGCACACGCACACACACGCACGCACACACTCACACACGCACACTATCTCTCTCGTACACACTTCATAGATGTTTATTTCAGTAGAATGCATGCCTTGTTCATCATTCCTGTTGCACTTCTTGTTCTCGGTTGTTTCTGGGCTTTGGGGGCTGGCAGGGTCTGGAGAGTTTCAGCTGTCTCGTTTGACCAGTGAACAAGATCTTGCAAGACCTGCAGGATCCAGTGCTTCAGAGCAAACGTCCCACTGTCCACAAAGTCCTTCATCTAACACGCACACACACACACACACACACACACACACGCACACACACACACACACACACACACACACACACACCCACACATCAGACGTGTCAAATTAAATCAAACTTACTCTTTTTTCAGTACATTTATGATGTAATTTCCCCTTAGAATTACAAAATTATCTTGAAATTATCTAAAGCAGATTTTGTATATAAAGAATATAAGAATACACCAGGATTTGAACAAGGTTGCTGTGATACTCTGGACTCATGAAAAGGTAATAATAATTAAAATAAATAAATAAATAAATAATTAAAATAATAATAATAATTTTAGTAATTTCTTTTTGCAAATGATTCTTATTTTTCAAATAATTGCATACATGCATTACTAATCATTTTATGTCCAACTGAATACCTCATAAAGGAAGTAAATTATGGAAAAATTCTATAGCAATAATACACCCCTGATAAAATGGTATAAAAAGCGAATTATAACACTAAATATAACTATAAATATGTAAAAGTCTTTTAGAAGTACCTGAGCATCAACTCTCTTTTCCCCCTGTGTGCTCAACACCAGGTAGTTCAGTCGCTCTCTGACAGTTGTTCTTTGTTTTCTGTACTCATCCTCAGGTGTGTTGGGGAACATGGCATCCTCGCGGGTTATGGCCTGGTCCAGCTGACAGAGACATGCTCGCAGAGCCGCGTTCAGGAAGGAGAGTTTATCAGGGGGGGAGAGTTGTGTTAACGGAGGGATGCACACCAGCTGCGGGCGGGATACTGGGTTAGACTGCAGAGATTCTCGCGTAGTCTAGAATAGAGGCAACAGTAAAGCAGAGCGGATGAGAACAATGTTCGATAGATAGTCCAGTAGATCCAGAAATTCTTATTTGGGAATAAAATTTACATCACAATTCCTTGGTCTGTATCAGCCAACCCATGAGTTCCATTTCTTAGTTTATTTAAATTTTCTGTGTATTCAGTGGTTTATAATCCCAGTGTTTGAAGTTCTGTATTTCATACTTATATATTATGTAAAAATCTGTAATTCCAGTGATTTATAATCCCACTAATGCCACTGTCCTAATCCTATTGTTTTTAGTACCAGTAATTTATAATCTATAATCAGTGTTTTATGATCCCACTGTTTATAACTGTTATTGTATAATAATAACTTGTTATTATAACAGTGTTTAAAGTCATTGTATATTACACTTTTATATAAAATATCAAAATCTATATTTCCAGGGTTTTATAATTAATGTCACTTTCTTATCAAACTTTCAGATTGTTTATAGTAAAAGATAATTTATAATCCCATTTTAATAATAACATGTGTAATTCAAGTGTTTCATAATCGGTGTACCCTAATGCCACTTCCCTAAAATCAGTGTAATCCCAATTTCATAATCAATGTTTTATACTGCCAATGTTTTACATTAAATTACAATACAACATACAGTATGTAATCCCAACATTTATAATCCCAGTGTTTATAGTTACAATAATTTAAAAAACATTGTATAATACCAACATCTGTAGCCCCAGTGTTTCATGATCTCAGTGATATAGTCCCAGTCATTTATAATACCAGTGTTTTATATCAACATCTGTAATCATAGTGTTTTAAACTCTCAGTGCCGTAATGCCACTTTCCTAAATCAAGTTCAGTCTTAGTGTTACATAATCCATATTTTATAATACCAATGCTTTACAATATCAAGAATACTGTATGTAATCAGAGTGTTTATAAACTCTGTGTTTATAGTACCAGGAATTTCTAAATAAAATGTTTTATAATACTAACATATGTAATCCGAGTGTTTTACAATCCCAGCGTTAATAGTCCCAGTAATTTGTAAAGCAAATATTTTATAATACCAATCTCTATAATCTCAAACAGTTCCAGTAATTTATAATCCCGTTTTTTTTTATAATGCCAGTGCGTTAACTCCACCGTTAATCACCGTTAATTGAACTCCTAATCATAGTTCAATTTTAGTGTTTCTTAATCCCTATTTGATAATCCCAAAGTTTACAATCTGAGGGTTTTATAATCCCATTAGCTTTCATTTCAGCATTTTATAATCCCAGCGTTTTACAGAGGGTCAAATACGACTAAATGAGTTATGAAATAAAATGAAAAAATGTGTATATTCCCAGTATATTAATGCCAGGGTTTAAAATTCCACTGTATTGACCCCAGTGATTATAATCCTAGTACCTTTTAATTGTAGCATTTCAGAATCCACATGCCTTATTCAAGTGTTGTATAATCATGTTTTATGTCTCTAGGTTTGTATTTTTCCTGGCCGCTATATTGTGAGGACTATGCTTGCAATATGCTCCCAGGGACCTTGATTTTATAAACTTGGTATATAAAATATTATGATTTTTTATACCACATCACCTACATTTTTCAAGGTCTGTGTTTTAAGATCCCTTCCTCTTTACCAGATTCCCTATGTACATATGATGCTTGATGTAATCCTTAATTCAGTGTTCTCTGCAAAGGTCCCAAAGTTGCCAACGAACAGTGTAATTAGAACTTTATTCACCCATCATCATATCTTGAGATATTATATTAATATAAGGGCTAATGTTTTTTTTATTGGAATTTTCATTGGAGCAGCCCTATGTACTGTACATGAGGACTTACATTCCCAAGGCCCAATCTTTCTCGTGCCGTCTGTCCCAAGGGTCCCATCACCAAAAGGTAATATAGTCCAGGGTCCCTAATGTTCAGGTTCTGCATTCCCAGCACCATATGTTCCCTGCATTTGTCAGTATATTTTTTCGAGGCCCTCATTAGTGAGTTTGGAGCAGTTTGTCATATTGTGCAACAAGTTTGTGTTCATGATTTAACACCAGAGGTGGGTAGAGTATCCAAACAATTTACTCAAGTAAGAGTAGCTGTGAAAAGTAGTCATCCAAAATATTTAGAGTAAAAAGGTATTCAGTGAAAAGACTACTCAAGTACTGACTAACTGTTTCATCATAATGTCTGATTTTTTTTTAGAAATTATTTAAGCAGTCAGACAAAATTATAAAATAATGTACAAATTGTGACATTTCCAAATAATAAAATTAATTAAATAAATTGAATTTAAAAAATAAATAAAACTAAATATCTTTACAAAATAGCAAATGAAGGAATAAGAAGCACAAATTTCCTAACCTCCCTTTTTTCATAATATAAAGCTTTTGAAATAAATCCCTACTGTAGGTGACATATGTATGTTTGAACAGTGTAACTATTTCCTGTGTAAAATATACTGTATATTCAGTTGCCCTGCAAATGACTCAGCAGATATTAAATAACATTAGAACATGTGTACAACAGTCTCACTTCACCATAAACTGTGTCCAGCAGAACAAATGTAAGAACATTATATATATTTTTAGCCTCTAATTCATTTGCTAATTATATATGTTAAGATTGCAGCATTAAATAAAACAGATAAACTAAGCAAGACCTGATCGCTTCACTGTCTACCACTGTTGAAGACAAAACTCCCCCCTTCTATGTGGTCATGTGACTCCATGTAATCATTGTTATTGCGGCTGATTGGTCAAACGGAGTCATGTGATTATTGTTCCTACATCTGATTGGTGAAACACAGTCACATGGCAGATCCACCGGCTGCATTTATCTGGCAAACACAAAGAATATCTAAAGTGTCGAATAAATGGTTAGAAAAGTAACGAGTCGAGTGGAGCTGAATGTAGCGGAGTAAGAGTAGCGTTTTTTCTCCACAAATCTACTCAAGCAATGTAAAAAGTATGGTGCGGTAAAACTACTCATAGAAGTAGATATTTTTTTAAATTACTTACGTAAATGTAACAGAGTAAATGTAACTCGTTACTACCCACCTCTGATTATCACCACTAAAAGCAAGCGCATTTTATCAGTATGAGCAGTGATTAAGGAGCTATTACTGACCATCATAAATCCATCCAGACTTTTATAGGGCTGCCACTGTTTATCACCCATATACCCATATACCACTCCAAATCAAATAACCTGTGGACAGTCCCCACACAAAAACTCTGTTCTTCTCTAAACAGTGATAGCAAGCATGATGCTGAGTCACGTGCTCAGTGACATGCTGCTCACTCTGTGTGCTTATGATTCTATTTCGGTTCTGCTGTTTATGACAAGCCTGAGAGCAGTTATACTGGAATATAGACAAGTCTGATTGTTTGGTCCGATTTAAATGTTATGTTACATCTATAACCTTTCATAACCTCGATCATACCATGTCGCCAGCTACCTCTTTAAAGGAAACCGCCATCCTACATCATTTTACCATTTAGGCTGACTTTCCACTTAATTAGGAACGCCTGTACATTTATGCAATTATCTAATCAGCTGATCATGTGGCAGCAGCACAATGCAAAATAAATGCGTCAATAAATAAATAATGTGAAGATATACTGTAGATCAAGAGCTTTAGTTAATGTTCACATCAGAATAGGGACAAAGTCTAGTCTGTGGCATGGTTGTTAGTAAAAGATGGGCTGGTTTAAGTATTTCAGAACCTGTTTTACACAAAACCGTCTTTACACATAATGGTGAAAGAAACAAACATCACTGAGTGAGAGACAGTTCGTTCTATGGGCTGAAACGCCTTGTTGATAAGAGCAGTCAGAGGAGAATGACTGCTATGATCTGAGCAGAGAGGAAGTAAATAACTATAGTGACTGTTAAGAATAATCATTCTTTACAGCTGCAGTGAGCAGAAAAGCATCTCAGCAAGCAGAACGTTTTTGGATTTTGAGGTGGCGTGTGGCAGCACGGTGGTTTAGTGGTTAGCACTGTTGCCTTGCACCTTCAGGATCCGGGTTCGATTCCCGACTTGGGGACATGACGTGTACATTAAATTTGCATGTTCTACCCGTGCTTGGTGGGTTTTCTCTATGTACTCTGGTTTCCTTCCACTAGTCAAAAGAAATACAGATTAGGCTAAATTGCACATAACGAGTGAGTGTGTGTATGTGTGTGAGCCCTGCGATGGATTGGCACCCTGTCTCAAACCCTAAGTCTCCTGGAATAGGCTAGAGGCTACACATGACCCTGTATGCAGGATAAAGCGTTATAGATGAAGAATGAGTGTGTGTGAGTGAGGTGGATGGGCTACAACAGCAGAAGATCAGGGATCCGAGGCTGTCATGGACACATGACTTTTAACATCAGCATAATATTAATGAGAATTTAGTGGATGTGTGGAGCAAAGGTTGTACTCACAATCCCAGGATGCAATGGATTTTTATTTTAAGGAGCTCCGCCTAGCATGCTGAGCACGCGCCACACATATAAGTTTCCAGGATTTTTTTATTAATATAAAAAAAATTCTGCTTATTTAAACTTTAAGGGCCATGAGTAGGCAGTTTTTAAGCCTTACACGCACACACAGCTTGGTGCGGTGTGATTATGGAAAACCAGGAAGTGTGGGATGAGATAAGTCACTGATTAAGAATTTAGAACTTCTTGATCAAGAGCCTGGTCTCTCTCTCTCTCTCTCTCTCTCACTCCCATACACACACACACGCACACACGCACTCACACACACACACACACACACACACAGTCACAAACTCACACACAGTCACAAACTCACACACAGTCACAAACTCACACACACTCACAAACTCACACACACACACACACACTCACACACACACACACACACACACACTAGTTTTAAGCAGAACACCCTGCAGAATGTGAAAAATGTCGTAATTGTTTAATTAAGCATGAGAAAGACGACACT
>QMIH01000510.1:85103-103421 GCA_003987875.1 Clarias batrachus
ACACACACACACACACACACACACACACACACACAAACTCACAAACTCACACACTCACACACACACTCACACACACACATACGTAAAAGCATTAGTTTTAAGCAGAACACCCTGCAGAATGTGAAAAATGTCGTAATTGTTTAATTAAGCATGAGAAAGACGACACTGGAATTATTCTTCATGTCCTGACTGGAACAGATCTTACGTGTGTGGTGTGTGTACCTTTTTTCCACAGTCACACTGTTGTAATTCCAACCTGCTCCTACGCTGCAGGCTTCAATCCTGTGTAACCCTGACACTTTGCCAATTATGTAACGAGAACAGAGGAGAGGTTTGATCGAAGATTTGGAAAGAAGCGGTAAACAGATCTGATTACCGGAACCCTGGACTTCTACAGCAGAACCGGGCTCAAGCCAGAGAGCGAGTGGGCCGTGGAGGGACGATGTGCAGAATGGAGCTCCTTATTTTCCTTGTGTTTACCCCACACACACACATACGCATACGCTCAACACACATCATTTATTCATTCATTCCTCCTGCGCAACAACATTCCCCACCAGACGCACTGCTACACACTGCAGTGACTCAGGATACACTCAGGGGCCGTGATCAGGGGCGACGTTTCAATGGCGTCCGCATTACAGAAACTCATGGGTTGATGATATCTGACAACGCTGACAGTGTATTCTACACCATAAAATCTTTTTTTATTTAATTCTTCGGTAAACTTCGGTAAAAGTCAGAATCCAATTACAACAAGCGTAATGAGGTCCAGTTAAATGAAAATCCGTATATACAAGTGTCTAAAACCAACGTGACTAAAAGTAAAGCTCTTTATGGTTAACCACTAAAGATCATGTTCATAAATACTACACTTCATGTGTCGGTTCACGTTACCCCTTTTTGACTAGCGCCATACGCAGATCTATTCAGAATTTGTATAATAGTCACATACTTCTTTAAACATTGTTTTCATTATTTTAGTTTTTCTTTTTAACTGAATGCATGTTTGTTGGTTTGGATAAATAAAAATAAAAATAAAATAAAAGCACAGCACAAGCACACATAATCAGACACTTCTGCCAATTCGGAAACGCCAATTAGGTTAAACTGCAAGTTTTTCGACGGTGATTACCTGGAGGAAACCCATGAAGCATTGGGAGAAAGTACAAACTCAAGGCACACATACACACAGACGCTGACCTGATCCCGGATCCTGGAGGTGCATGCTAAGCACTAATCAATCATGATTATAAATACACACTACCACTCGAAAGTTTGGGATCACTTAAAAATCCCTTTTTTTTCCTTCTTTTTTTTGTTTATTGATTATATATATTATGTTTATTGATAAATTAGATAATTCTGTAGCAACAACAACAGGCAGATTAAGACACAGCAACAGGCAGATTAAGACACAGCAACAGGCAGATTAAGACACAGCAACAGGCAGATTAAGACACAGACGTCACACAGTTCTTGCTAGAACATTATTGTCAATCAACTGTTCAACCCATTACACATATCTGGGATTATGCTTTCTGCTAAACTAGAAAGTGGCACGTTATTCACACCCACTGCCTTACTTCAGTATATAGAAAATTTTGGCATGCTGTGATTTGTTCTGGAAAGACATAAGATCAGCACCGGATGTCATTCCAGAACAACTCACAGCATGCCAGAAGGTTTCATATAGTAAGGCAGTGGTTTCCTTCCTTGGTCCTGGAGAACACTCTGCCTTAGACGTTTCAGTATTTTTCCTTGCTCTACCACCCCCACGTGTGTTCAGGTTGTTAATTTTCTGATTAGTTGACTCAGGTGTTCTGGGAGAAGGGACAACACTTAAATGTGCCAGGAAGCAGTGTAGTAAGCAATGTTCTGACAGTTCATCCTACACAAACTAGAAAGGTCTGGATTCATGCTTTGATGAGCTTCCAGCAACATCTGTAGCAAACAGTATTTCTCATGAACTTTGGGTGCCACTGGATTGTAACCAGAAGGTTTTTTTTAAAATTATTATTATTTCTTACTTTCAATATATGAACCCTATGCCAACCTACTGGATTCCAATCACCATTAAACAGCTCCATCAGTGACAGACGATTACATCCTAAGTGTCTAAAGAAGCGATATTGAAGGTCTCTTCTGCCTGCTGTTAATAGACAGTACAATCAGAGCAGCTCCCAGTGAAACAGGCATCATATCGCATGCACTATTATTACTGTTATATACTGGTGTTACAACATCTTAAATTTTACAATATAGTTACGATATCTTAAATAAAGCTACGATATCTCACAATATAGTAACAATATCGTACATTTTTGTGCAATAGCAACTGTGCACCTTTTTAAACTGTACAATATTATATTACCTAGTGCAATTTGACTGAAGGTGTAACTATTGTATTGTTTTTTCTTTTTCTTTTGTATTTATACTGTACACTGTACTGACCCTACTTCATGTTTGCCCATTTTTCTTTAATGCTGTAACATAGGACTTTCCCCACTGTGGGTCGAATAAAGGCATATCTTAACTTATCTTATCTTAAATGGAACTCCTGATCAGGCAGTCACTAAGGATAAATGCTGTATGAATGAATTCATGTTAACAAACTTCATTTTTGTTTGTCCTGACACATTTATATCTTACTGTTTTTGCCACAATATCACAATATTACTCTCACTCATTCATCATCTATACCGCTTTATGCCGTGTACAGGGTTGCATAGGGCCTGGAGCCTATCCCAAAAGGGGACCAAGCGGAGCACACCTTGGATGGGATGCAAATCCATTTCGGGGCACACACATATGCACGCTCACACACTATGGGTAATTTGCATGTCTTCGGACTGTGGAAGGAAACCAAAGTACCTGGAGGAAACCCACCAAGTACGGGACCGAACATGTAAACTCCATCCTCACAGACCTGAGGCGGGAATCGAACCCAATGCAGTTAACAGTTCTAACCACTAAGCCACCGTACAGCCTAAAACACACTATCTGTTCATTATAAGTAAAATATTCATGTCCAGTTACATACCTACTATATGATTAAACTGGTATGTTTTTAATGATTTATTTTTCCATTTCATTAATTTAACACTGTAAAAATTAAGACTCACATTACATACTACTACTACTACTAATAATAATAAAAATACATACCGTACTGTAGTTTAATCCAGTTTTACACTCTATGAGATCAGTATATAACTAATATACTGTACCATGCAGCCATAAACAGGGCTGATTTAAGTCTTACTGTGTGTACACGAGAACTGCATGCATGTTAAATTATTTTATCTAGATATTATTATCCTTTTGACTGACGCAGCCATTCACAGTGTTACTTCTGTGTAATTCAGGAATTAAAAGTGTGTATAAAGGTGGACTTACGTATAACGTCAGTAACTCTGTGCATTCCTTATGCAGCAGCCTGGCTAGCTCAAGGGTTTTTGCTGGTACAGCCATTCACATTCACTCTCTGGAACTCTCTGAGGTTTAAAAGAAGTTCAGGTTTAGGTTTTAACCAAGGTCATGCGATTTTAAACCATATTTAAACAAGATTTCTTACTGTTTGTGAAGACAGCTTGTCTGTCGTGCGCAGCCGAGCTCCTCTCACACACTCCCAGGTCCATTCATTAAATTACAGTGCGCTTTAAACTGTGCATGCTGCTCCACCCCGTCTCGCTCTCTCCCCCTTTCCCTCCCTTCCTCTCCCTCTCCCTCTCAGGGTTTTTAAAGGGCACACAGGGAGGACTGGAGGTGGAAACTAAACTGCACTGGGATAAAGGAATTCACGCTTTTGCACACCTCAACTCCGGTTGCTTGGCAACACAGTAACTTAATCAATCTGAACTTTTGATATGAATATTCTTAAATATACCAGAAATAAGAAGACTTTGGGCATGTATTGTTCTCAAGCAGGAACTATGTACAGATGGTGGCACAGCTCCAAGAACTATGGAAAAGTAGAAAGAAATGTTAGGAGTCTTTTAGAACGGGCAGTCACTGTTCCGGAACGGAAGCATTTAAAGTTGTTTTAGAGAAAGACTGGACTGGAAAGTCGGCTTTAAAGGACCGTCAAGCTGAGGAGAGAGAGAGAGATCTATAGGAAGCGGTGATGCAACCTACAGAACTTCAACTAGATGCTGAGTGGTACTGAGAGGAAATGTGTCAAGAAGAAAGAGTGTGTGTGGAAGTGACAGATAACGAAGACCAAGAGTTTAAAACACCGAACAAGTTGAGACAAGATCAGGGAAGGAAGCCTTAGACGTTTTTAAGGAAGGCTGGTCTTGAAAATCGGCTTTACGAGGCTGGGAAGATGACGTAGAATGAGACCTAGAGTTGGCGGTAATGTAACCTATTGGATTCCAACCATTGTTAAACAACAAAAAAGAAAAAGAATAAAAAAGCAAACTGAAAAAAGTCTGACCTTCAGAGTTCCTTTCTTCATCAATAAAACATTTTCATTTGATCTGTTTGTTTATCACTGAAAGCAGACACAAAGCCGAACACTAGAAGCAGAATTATCCATTAGCATCTCTGATACGTTACTCTGTCCACCATTCCGAGTGGGCCTGGACAGAGAATAGGTGACCCATTCCAGTCCTAGAGAACTCACTGTAGGTCACATATTAGTGCTAACGCACAAGCTTGAGCTCATAAAAAGGCTTTATGATCTAACCTAGGGAGCAACGAAATGACTAAACATGCTGGACCAGGGTCAGAAACCTGAACACTAGAGATAAGCTATGTGGACAAAAATATATGCATGACCGTCACACCCATATGCAGTTCTACCCATGAAGCTCAATGAAGACATGTGTGAAAGTTGGAGAAGAAGAACTGCAGTGTCCTGCACAAAGCCCTGAACCCCACCCCACTGAACCATCACCTTTGGGATGAACTGGAACTGGAGCTTCATCAACATCCCAACATCAGCACCTGAGCTCACTAGTGCTTTTAAATTTAGTTCAAGAAATACAAGATTCAGGATAAATCAAATAAATAAATAAATATGAGATGATCTTTAAGGAAAGTGAAGCTCAGATCTTATTTAAAGTTCTTATAACAAGTGGAAAATGTCATGTAATGTCTGCTTTTAAAGTCTGGTAGTGCAAGAGCAGGATATCTGTATCCTGCAGAAGCTTCCCTTGCATAATATTTTAGCTGGGAAAAGATCCAAAACACACATTTTTCCACAAGCCAGGTTAAACAACTTGTTCTTTAGTTTCCGCTGCTTCAGACACTGAAATTTGCGTGCTAGAGGATCAATGACTTCAACAATCAACTACACAAACAAGCATTAAACAGGTATAACATATAATAATAATAATAAAATAATAAAAATAAAATATAAAAATTTGCATTTTACAACTGTGGTAAGACTGCTGGTCAACATTCACATAGATGCACGCGCGCACACACACACACACTACAGGCAATTTAGGAATGCCAATTAGCCTAATCTGCATGTCTTTGGACTGTGGGAGGAAACCAGAGCAACCGTAGAAATCCCACCAAACATGGGGAGAACATGCAAACTCTATGTTCACAGACCCAGAGGTTGTAATCGAAACCCAGCCCCTGGACAGTGCTAACCACTAAGCCTCAGTGCTGCCATGTGTGTTTGTAAGAAAGCAAATTCTTCTCACACGTTTCTAAATTATTGCCATATTCCATCCTGTATTTTAAACTCAAACTCTGTATGATAATTACTGACATGAAGAAGTATAAAAGAAAGTCGTAAAATAAAGTATAAAGGAATAAAATAAAGACAGGATTAAGGAAATACCATTCGCTTATACGTCTACTCGGTGTGATTCCACTCGTAGCCTCACGATGGCAGTATTGTACACGCGGCAACATTTCAGAGTAGGACAGAAGAAAAAAGGACTTCCGCATAAACAGGAAGTTAACGGACAAAAAACAGACAGACGCGATACAAATGTATATCTAAATATTAAAAATAAATACAAATGATGAACTCGCTGGTGGGATACGGAGTGTCCTCTGAGTCAGAGGAGGATGAGGAAACTCAGAGAAATATCCGAGAAATAACAGCAGTGTGAGTACAGGATCACATCACATATACAGGCTAATAATTAAATCAAATTCAAATTCAAATTTTATTTGTCACACACACATTCATACACAGTACGATATGTAGTGAAATGCTTAGGCGACTGCCCGTGACCTTAGAATATTAGTGAATTAGTTCATTAATCAAAGCTATAATTTTAGCGTGATGCACGGTGCATGCCTAAAATGATTTATAAATCAAAGTGATTTATAATATTAGAACACAAACACGACCTAAATGTGAAATATTTTGTAAAAAGAATTACGTTTAACGTGCACTTCCGCCTTCAGACATTAGACCACGCCCCCTACATGGATCTATCCAACTGCACCAGTGAGACACTCAGCTTTCACGATACTAAACCTCAGTCATGAAATATAATGATTTAAATGTCTCTCTGTGCAGGAAAGAGGAGAATGACTCCAAACAGAAGAAATCACACAATTTCCTGTTGGAATCTGGATCAGCGTCCAGTGAGTCGAGTTCAGAGTCTGAAGATGAGCGAGATGAAGAGCAGGAACCCTCTCCAGCGAGTGTCCCGTTACCCTCAGAGCTCCCGGTTCTTCCCACAGTCACTTCTCCTTCTAATAAACTGCCTTCCCCTGCTCTGGGAGGGTTCGGTGCTCTAGCTGGGAGCAGTGTGTTTGCAAATCGCTTTAAGGAACAAACAGATCAGAAACTCAATGCACTCCAGAAACACGTCCCACTCACAGCCCAAGCCAGGCCCACGCACATCGGCGGGAAGAGGGTTTGTGTTGCCTACAGGAAGGATGGACGCTGCCGATTTGGGATCCGTTGCAAGTTTGCTCACGACAGCGACCTGCAGCTGAACATAGCAGAACCCTCTGTCTCTGACTCGGATGTGAATAATGCTGCTGCTGCGCAAACTGTAGACTGCAATGAGCAGGCTGTAGAGAGGGACAGAGAAGACGACGAGGGGAATCAGAAAAGGAGGAAGAAGCACAGAGTGGGTGTGAGCGATAGTCTTATTCCACCCAAAAGGGCGCTGAAGCAGTATGCCAAACAGAGGGACAACGCCTCACGCACGCATACATGAAGACAGGGTGTGAGACATAAGATCAGAAACTAGCGTACAGTCTGTGTGGTCAAATTAGTTGCCTCAGGTGTAGTAGCTGCCTCAGGTGTGCTCTGATGTGAGGTGCTGTGTGAAGGATTGCTGTTTCATCCAGGGTATGTTTTTAGTAGAAATTTCTAGATACGAGTTGACTTCTTCACTGGGACTGTCACATAGAGGCCACGCCTCCTTCACTAAGACTGATGTGGAAGACCACACCTCCTTAACTGAGAATGGCACAGAGGCGACACCTCTTACACTGGGACTGACATATAGATTCCATGCATCGTTGACTGAGGCTACACCTCTTTGATGAGACTGACACACAGATGCCATGCCTCCTTCACTGGGCTTGATGCCAATCACAGACTCCTTTACAGACACCACGCCTCCTTCACTAGGACTGACACACTCGGGCCATGCTGCCTTTACCAAGACCAACATTTAGGCCATGTGACACTGACACACAAAGGTCACGCCTGATTCACTGAGACTGACACTAAATAGGCTCATGCCTCCTTTATTGAGACTGACAGAGGCTGTGTCTCTGTCACTGAGGCCACACCTCCTTTACTGAGACTGACATGAAGATACCACGCCCCTTAACATAGACTGACACACAGAGGCCACACCTTCTTCAATGAAACTGATGGGAAGATTCAGTTTTTTCAGGAGGAATCTTTTCGGTGAGTCAGATCATTTGACTCGTCTCAGCAATAAAGACTCAACTCTTTCAGCTCCTAAATGACTCTTTGGGCATTTTTTTAAAAACCAGTTGAAGTTTCTGATGTCTAACTGTGACTGAAACTGGTTCATGAACTCTATCCTGCGAAGCTTATTCAATAATTTACACTGCAAACTTTACACCTTCACTCGCCCTACAATAAGAACAGTCACAGCTCACATACGTGAGCCATCGTGCTTTCCGTTCTTTTTTTTTCCCTGTTGCATTGTGTGTGTAGATTTATGTATTTATTTTTATGTAAAGTGCTATTAAAGTTTAGCAGTTCAGACAAAGCAATGGCCTGATGAGAACTTCAGCTGGTGTCCCGGATCAACTGTCGCATCACCTTAAAACAGGACATAGCTTGTGAGAAAGGTCACGGCTTTGTAGGATGCGAGGTCATGTGATTAAACACCGTGGTACACACTCATCTAAAGAAAAAGATCATTACACATCACCACACTGCTTCTGTTTAAGTGAACATTACACTTGTCATTTAGTTAAAGATGTATTCAATTTAATAAGGCTCTGAGGTTAAAGCAGAGACAGAGCACTTTCTGGGACTGGAAAAGCAGATAATTACACAAATTTTAATGACACCAAGAGAAATAATAACTGTAAGACCCCCTCTTTTTCTTCAGTGTTTATTAGCAGGATGTACAGAAGCATGATATTTACTTCCTGTTTACACACACACACACACAGTTAGGAGTGTAGACATGTTTGGTATCTGATTAGTGAGTATGAGAGATTTATAAAACGTGGATTTTTTTTTGCTACATCGCATTAAAACGATTTGAAATTTAAAGTCTCAGCGCCGCGTGACCTTCGTTATTGGGTCGCTGTTCAGTTCTGCAAGGATGAAAATATTAGTATTGTAGACAAAAAAACTTTTAAACTACAGCACAAGTTCAAAAGGTCAAGCCTGTTCTATCTTCTTCTAGGATTCCGCGCTTTGCTCCGTCTATGAGGAACTAAAGGCTAATGCTGATTACAACTAAGGAAAGCTTCTAGCTAGCAGTTTAGCCAACCCGGCTAAAGAGAAACCTGTGGATTTAATAAATACCCCCCACCCCCACGGTGTACAATTGAACAGAAAAACATTTAATGTCGATTAGTGGCCCGTTATAAGGTTATTATAAGCAGTGTTCAGAGTCACTTAAAAACAGACAGGAAGGAAGAATAAAAAAAAAAATCATGAAAATATTCTAAAATATAATGCATGAAACTCGCTGTGAGACACATGGAAAATAAACAAAACAACAAAAACAGTCTGAAGACTTAAAGTGTGCATGTACAAAAAAACAAACAAACATCAAGACATCATTGTGAGACACACACACATCTACAAACCTGGCACACTTTAGTATGAACACACACATGATAGATTTAAAGTCCTGTAGAGGAGAATGAGGAGCAACAGCGTTTGTCTCAAAAACTCAGCATTTCGTGTCGCAACAGTCAGAGTGAGACTCGGTTTCCCAGCATTCCCTGCACTGGATGGTTATTAACAGTTTGGTGTAGTTTACATTAATAGCCCACATCTTTTAGCTATTTCTTAGCCATCATACTTTCAGCATATCCGCATGTCCGTTGTTGGGTTGCCATAGAAACAGCTGGGACTCTCCGTCGTGTAATTCCGAAACTAGCATCCACATCCTACCTCTGTGAGTCCGACTCCCTTCCCTACATCATCCTGTGTTGGATCGTCCCGTCCGAACTGTCTGTGACAACCTGCACTTCTCCAGCCCCGCCCGCTTCCCAAACCCCACCCACGTTCTCAGTTCCACCCTCCCACAATGCCCCACCCTCTTTCCTGTCAGCCTGAGGTAGAGGAGGCGGAGGAGGAGATGATGGAGGGAGAGGAGGAGGTGCAGGATCTGTGGTGAAAGCTACTGAAGTGATCTGCGGGAGGAGTGAGACGGAAGGGGCGGAGCTCGTGCTCGGGGGCAGCTGATGTGTGACGGAGAGTAGGGGGAGCTGCTGAGTAGGATGCGAGAGCGTGGTGAAGGTCATGTGAACGATTTGCGGAGAAGCCTGAACCGAGAGCTGTTGCTGGGACATGGGGGCGGAGACAAAATGCAGCGTCTGATTGGAAGGAGCCGGGTTTGGTGCAGAGGCTCCGCCCCCTTCTGCCTCACGCTTCACCTCGTCCGTAGAGGGCATCGCGAGAGAGACGGGCACCTGCATGGTGTGCAGCGACTGCTCCTGGTCCAGCAGCATGATGGGGCTGACGCCCACTGGCGTCACCTGAGTGGCGGTCGGAGTCGGCGCGTTGACTAGGGCGCCGGCGTTCGCGGCGAGAGCCTCGGCGATCAGGACCTCCGGGTGACTCTTGGCCTTGTGAGCCACCACGCTGTCCTTCTTCTCAAACTTCTTGCCGCAGATGGCGCAGGAGAACTGGTAGGAGGCGTCAGCGTCGTGCTTCTTCATGTGCCAGTTCAGAGACGCTTTCTGACGGCAGGTGAAGCCGCATATCTCACACCTGCAGCACGGAGAGAGCAGCACGAGACGCACAGTTAAAACGACATCGCTGCCAATATCAGCGAGATGTTCTCCTGTAGCCTCCATCACGGTTAAGCTGTTACTACTTCAGTTTTAGTTTCCCTGCCGATATTAGCAGCTGTAGTTTCAGCAGGCTTTTGATATGTACACCAAGTCAAGACGCAGGGCCTGTGATTTAATTTGACACGTGACATCTCAATGCATTTACTCATCATTGGTCTCTCTCTCTCTCTCTGTATGACGCACATAATCAGATTTATAAACAGTTAACTTTTGATTCATCTTTAACTCGTTTGTGATCAATTTTTTTGGTTGATGCACAGATTCCATTAAATTTCATTCAACATTTAAAATGTCGCTCATACACAATCTCTTATTCATACAAGATTCATTTGCGGCGCAAAAACTCACTTATGATTCAATCACAGTGTCAGGCAGAACTCACCTGACCTGCACTGGTGAATCGTTTACGAGTCGTACAGGAAACACATCGTATTTGTGATTCACTAATATTCATTTGAATATTAAATCTGTGTAGTTGTGTTTTTCAGTATGATTCTAAATACAACATGTACTACTGCTACATACGTACTGAGTGTGTGTGTTTGTGTGTGTGTTCGACTCACTGCAGTGGTTTCTCTCCAGTGTGTATCATGCGGTGAACAGCGAGGTTGTGAGAACTCTTGAATGCACGTGCGCAGAACTCGCAGATGTAGTCCCTCTGATCTACACACACAGAAAATGCTCACAAGCTTCAGAAACCGATTTTAATCCATATGCTCTCTCATTCACTTCCTGTTCACTTACCTCAGTGAATCTATTGAAATCTCAAACGTCCACTTTCCACATGCTGTGGACTTTTTTATATGAACTTCATGTCTGATCAAAGCTGTGATATTGATTTATGATGATTTATTCTCCAGATTTTCACTAAGAATAGTGATTTAACACACTGTGGACAATAAACGCTCACTGGGTAAATTTGCCCTGCGCCTCAGCTAGCAAGCAAACACTGCTATACTGATCGTAGTCATGGAAACAGCAGGAAGGGTTTTCCCCGTTTGTTATTGGTTGGTGGTTTTGTACCTGTGTGGTGTTTGGCGTGACGGAGTAACTGCTTCTGAAGGCGGAACAGGCGACCGCAGGACGGATGAGGACATACATACTTCTTCTTCATTAAGTGCTGATATTTAATGTGATGCTGAAAGAGAGAGAGAGAGAGAGAGAGAGAGGTACTGCATAAGACACAATGGGTAAGAGAAAACAAGAAGAAAGAGAGACAGAAAGCGGGTGAGAGAGTATGGGAGAGAGACCGAGTGCAGAGGAGAGAGAGAGAGAGAGAGAGAGAGAGAGAGCGAGAAGGAGTGTGTGTGCGTGATGGTGTGGGGGGGGCGAGAACAAGCGAGCGCATGAGAGCGTGAGACTATGGGACAGAGACAGAGTGCAAGAGAGGACAAGAAAGAGTGTGCGTGTGAGAGAACAATAGCGAAAGAGAGAAAAAGACAAAGACAAACTGAAGAGAGGGTGAGAGTGTGGGAGATAAGAGAAAGGACAAGAAAGTGTGTGTGTGTGTGTGTGTGTGTGTGTGTGTGTGTGTGTGAGTGTGTGTGTGTGTAAGAGAATGGTGTGTGTAATTCTGTGTTTTGTCCGAGTTGGATTCCAAAATCTACGGCCACGACAGTTTACAGATACGAGATTTTGTGTGTTTGTTACAGTACAACTCCGAAATATACGACTTACACAGTGATATACAGACAAAAGACTCGTTTTTACAACTACTCTGTTACACGGACAAATTGTGAAATTACATCCACGAATGTAGTGTGTTACACCACTGTCAACAATACATCATCAATGCCACATGTACAGGCGTTATTACCATCTGAAGGAAGAGGAGTCAATTTGGCGCATGCGCCCCGGCACCAAAATGGCAGTTTAGCAGACGAGAGCTCCCTCAGTTTTTTCTTCTTCTTTTTTTCTCACAGATTCGGACATGAAGTAAACTTGGGGAATTTTTTAACTATAGGCAGGTAAGATTTTAGGAGCTTAAAACGGTGGCGGGGCGCATGCGCCGAATCGACTCCTCTTCCCTCGGATAGTAATGCCTGTACATGTGGCCTTGATGACAGTGGTATAATGGTGTACATTCGTTGGCATAATTTTGCAATTAGCCCGTATAACAGAGGAGTGGTAAAGATGAGTTGTGTCTGTAAACAGTCAGAGTCGTATATTTCAGAGTTGTACTGTAACAAACACACAAAATCTCATATCTGTAAACTGGAAGAATCATAGATTAAGGAATCCAACTCGGACAAAACACAGAATTACACACAAATATTTTTTTTTCCCCACAGTGATTTTATTCCATAGATGAGAAACAGGACAAGAGTGTATGTGCACGAGAGAAAGAGGCGGTGAGAAAAAAAGCAAGAAGAGAGTGACAGAGAGAGGACGAGGGTAAATGCTTTGTAAGAAACTGTCTAAAAGCCTCTCAGTTCTCTAACACACACCTGCAGGTAGCGTGGATGAGCGAGAACTGTTCCACATCCCTCCATCTCACAGCGCACATACTGCACCGGGGGCTTCTTCCTACACACACAGGTTTGAATTCATCATGTTAGTCACTCAGTCAGTGGTTAAACTCTTCTCGTCCCTTCGACGTCTGATATTTTTACCTTCTCTTGGGAAGACGAGGGCTTTTGTCGTCTTTTCTTCGGCGACCTCTCCTACAGGATCAGAGCATTAAACACATGTTATAATAAAAGCACACTGACAAGTAGGTAAAGACTGACTCATCATCATGTTACCCGACCACATTACATCGCTATAGCTATCCCATCAATCCGTTTGCTCGGTTTCACATGTCTACAGAATCACAGCACTATTTTGGTTCTTTCTTGCAAGCTAAAGGATTCTGCCAGTATGTAACGTCGCCCTCTCTGGTAGAAACATGCTACTGCAAGTGAGCTGCTCGTAGAGGATCAGAGAGCGGAACAGATGCATCCAGGAGACATTAACTGTCACCATGACGACTAGAGATTGTGGATTTGATTGACAGGATCTCTTAACCTTGTTTATTTACACATACAGTCTGACACACTAGCCAGAGCAACGCATGGCGTCTGTAAATCTTAATCAAACTAAAATGTGTCTCACTTCCTGGGCGGCTCCGCCCCCTCTGCAGCCTCCTGCTTCACGTCCGCCGTCTCCACTCCTTCAGTCTTTACCTCCGTCTCTTTATCTTTATCTCCTGCTTTCTCCTTCTTGTCCCTCGCCCGTGAAGGAGCTCTGCGTCTTGGCTTCTGAGTCTCCCTACACGAGCGTCAGTGATGTGGATTAATATTATTTACAGTACAGTACACACCTTTCTGATCATGACACACACACACACACACACACACACACGCACACACCTCCCGGATTTGGGGTCATAGCTCTGGTCATTCAGGTCATCCTTAAAGGGGACGTCTTCTTCACTGCTGACACCCTCATCGTCCTCGCTGAAAAACAGGAATGCTGAGTATACACTGTGTGTGTGTGTGTGTGTGTATGTGCACCTGTTTGTGAGATGAGTACGATGTTTTTTGTAGCGGCGTACCTCTGCGCACGAGGTTCATATGTCTGGTCTTTCGGGTCGTCTGTGAAGAGAGGATCTTCCTCTCCCCGGGGCACCTCAATCTTCTTTACCTCGCTCTTCTTCTCAGTGCTGAGGAAAAACAGAAGAAACAACATCAAACTCGATCACAGCACGATGACGTCATGTCTAACAAAAGGGGTGTATTGTTTCTTTTTAATATTTCTCCACACAGAACAGTTTGAACAGCAGCTGTTCTTCGAAGTGAAAGAAACGGAAAATAAGACTGGAAACTGAGAGGGAGACAAGAAGGCAGAGAGAAATGGAGAGAAATGTGAGAGCAAGCTAGAAAGAAGGAGAGAGACTGAGAAAAGAAGAGCAATAGCAAGTGCAGGGAAGAGAGGTATGGAGAAGGAGAGACAAATGAGAGACAGGCCAAATTATAGTGAGCGAGAGGGTGCAAGAGAAGGAAACGGAGAATGAGCGCAACACAAGCAGACAGAGACAGTGAGGGCGGGACAGAGAGAAAGTTCACGACTAACGAGTGTAAAGATGTACCTTGTCTTCTTCTCAGCCGTTTTATTTTCTTCTGCTGCAGCAATGAGACAATCACAAATCAGAAATTGTGCAGAATTACATTTAATAACACATTTATGCTCATGTTGCACAAAGTATTGGCACCCCTCCGAGTCCACCCTCTGATTGATGCCACAGAGGTGAGCCAATTACACAATCACGTGACGCTGCTCGTACCACAAGTTGTCTCCGTCTCAGGTTCACTCTTACACACGACCCGCGCTGACGCCCGAGCCCCCCGAGACGACGCCGTTCTGCTGCGGCTCTGCGCTCGCCTGCTCCCAGCTGCTCCCAAGGAAAAGGGAAAAGGAGTCTCAGCATGCTTACAATTTAATAAAGTATAAACCAAAATGAGTTCACACCGGTTTCCCTTCAAAGTTACCTCGAGTCCCTGATGCGTCCTTACTGTCTGCACACCTGACAGATGAGAGAGAAAACAATGATTAACACCAGAGCAGGCTAAAATCATTTTCACAGATGGTCTTTGTCATGCTCAGGCACACCTGAATGACCTTGTAAGTGTCTCCTGCTGTAATACAGTGGACGAAGACAATTCACACACACTCTTAAAGGGTCCTTGAGTGTAATCAAAGTTACTGAGCATCATCAGCTTTGTATGCCTAGTCACGATTGCTAAATAAACCATTACTGTGATTCATACTTGTACTTAACCCACATTTATATCTCCACTGAATGAGAAAACACTAAATAAGGGCATGCATGTTCATTTCCTCATCTTAAAACAATAAAAACGCACTTAAGTCTCGCCTCTTATCAGAAGACCAAAGCACACTGCGTCCTATTATAACCTAAAACGCTACAGCCGTATAATAAACATTTTATAATAAAAAATAAAAATCACAGCAGTTTGTGTGGAGGATATGAGCTGTACATGTTAGACATTTATTTTCTTCACTGGAACCATCTTTTATTAAAACTTTGTTTATTTAAGCTTTATTTTCCAAGGCCAAACCTACAGGAAATGCTCGTCCGACTCATGTGTGTATCTTAATAATTGACATCTACCCACACCCACAAAACTCAACAGTTACAAAGAGAGCCGAAAGTGACTCGAGGATGAGAGAGAGCGTCTCCTAAACAAGCCACGGGTTAATTAAAACTTCCAATAAGGCAGCTCGTCCACGGCAGTGCATCACACTTCCCAAGCCCTCCTCCTTTTACAGGGTGCCATTACTTTTGTCCTCATTGACCACCTAGTCAGAATTCTAGATAATTGTTGTTAATATGTGAAGTTTAACAAAATGTCTTGTAATAAAAGTAAATGAATCATTTTAAGACAACTACACGACACACAAGTCATGAATATTGTGCTAGTAAGGAAAAAAAAAAATCATCTCCAGTTTAAAGAATTGACATTCTGTAACTATTGTTTCCCTTTGTCCAATTTTAATGCATTTATTTTGAGGAGATGTGATGTTCGATAAATAGTTTTTAAGTAAATAAATAGTTTAAGATTAATTTTGTTATTCAGTCATTTAAAAAAAATTATACATTCATTGTTGATAAAAATTGATCAGATAAGCCAAACACATCTTAAACACACACACGAGCGAGCGCGCGCGCGATCTGGGAAACTCATCCCTTCTGAACAGCCCTCTGCGCACTGATTTGCTCCCGGCTGAGGGGCAGAGCAGCTGTAATAAGGGGCAGGGGCAGGTTCCTGCCTCCCTAAACTTCTAAACGCACCAGGAGCATCGCTCACTCTCTCTGATGCAGTGCCCTGAGTGGGAGTGACAACAAACTTTCCATCCTGTTTCTCTGGTGTGTGTGTGTGTGTGTGTGTGTGTGTGTGTCGCCTGCACTGCCGTACTGAGCTTTGCTGTCTCTGGACGCCTCTGCGTTCCTCCTGCGCCGCGGACACGCTGCTCTCCTCCGTCGCCGAGTTTCCGCTTCCTCCTCTCCCCCCTCTTCATCCTCCTCCTCCTCCTCTTCCTCCTCCTGCTCGGCTCCCAGGTCTCTCCTCCTCCACACGGGCACGGATCGCGTGGAGCGGTCGCGCAGCACCCGGCCGGATCCCGATGCGCTCTGGGTTCCGTTCGCGTCCGGGGATGAAGCAGCAGGCGGAGCGGCGGAGTTCGCTCGAGTCGCACCCCGGCCTCGGAGCGCCCTGCGCGGCGTGCGGGTCACACTCGAGTCCGGGGATGTGCGCGCGGCCTCCTCCTCTTCATCTTCTTTCTCGCGCTTCTCGTTTTTCTCCACACGCTGCACTTCCATCATCTCCCGAAAAAAAACGAACTACACTCAGGTTAATAGTTGTAATTAATCCGACCGGACATGAAATCATAAATATGGTATAAAAAACAGAAAGCACTTTGCTCGATTAAGGCCTTGCTCGTGCACACAAACATATTGCACTGCGTCTTCCTCGCGCCTTGATTCCTCTCGCGCTTTCTGTTCTATATTTCCAGAAACTTTAGTTAGAACTCTGCAAAAAGCATCTTTTAAAGAAGCAGACACGGTATTAGTACGTTCTTAAAGCGATAGTAAACCGGGCTGTAGGAGAGAGCCGGGAGCCGCGGACCTCATCTTGGCTTTGTTGCGTCTCCTTTAAGCGCGCGCGGAGCGGCGGATGCTCACGAGCGACATCCCAAGGCACGGATCCGCGTTTACATTAAAGCCGCGGTGCGTGAAATCGTGCGTGCACAGACGGACAGACACATATGCAGCACAGTGGAACCTCGGCATACGAATTTATTTTGCTCTGGGGCGAAAATTCGTATTGTGATATGGATCGGAAAGAATGTGAATGCAGAGAAAATCTTTTTTTAAGCCCAAGTACATGTTGTTCTATATGGTAAAACTCTCTGTGTAACCTATTAATACAAAGACATTTTTTTTGAAAGGTTGAGTATTTTATGCCTTGTTAACAGTAAGTTGTATTTCTTTCATCGTTGGCCAAATACACTCCCTGTTCGGTAATCTGAGAGTGAATCACAGATGAGAAACTGAAAGAGTAGATCGGATAAAGATTAAGTTTTGTCTTCAAATGACTCCAGCGTGTGAAAATTCACTTATGCCACTTCAGTGGTGAAAATGATGCCTAATCCTAAAACATGTGATTTATGATCTGGTAAATAAATGCTCATAACTTCACGTCCACTCAACATTTTTCATTTATGGAGCAGGTTTAACTTCAGGCAAATACAAAAGGACTGGTAAAGTTGAATTAAATTCCGTCCAGACAGTTTTGCGTGATGCTGTGACAAATCTGGCTGGACAGACATACAGTACAGACAGACATACAGACAGAAAATTTTCTGAGACTAGTTTTGGGTCCTCCAATGTATGAAATGTAAAGATTTAACTGAAAGGACGAGTTCTGATCAATGTACAGAAACGTTTCTTTCATTTATATAGCTTTTGCAAAAAACTGCATGGGAAAAAAATGTAGCTATAGAACGTGTGCCAAAGGCATTGTTGGTATCGTGGGTTGACTTTTTCTAAACAGGTTTCACTGATTGAAAACAAAAAAATCATAAAATTTCTTTGCTTGGCTTTCCACTGATGCGAACAAGTTTTTTCAACTTCAACTTAGCCAGCGTTCAGTTCGTTTGTTAGTTACATGTATGAGTAGGGTGTAGCTATTGATATATTTTTAACACTTTAATGACTTTATTTTAGTAACTTTAAGGACAACACGTCACCTACATATAGAATGAGAGGTGTGTTCTTCTCAACAGATCCCAACAGGCCCAGGGGTTGTGACTCCGCTGATGTTTAAATACTCTTTTCTGTAAACTGAAATACTGTGTAAT
>QMIH01000510.1:103511-124602 GCA_003987875.1 Clarias batrachus
CACTGATTCAACAAGGTGCTGAAAGCATTCTTTAGAAACGTTGGCCCATATTGATAGGAGAGCATCTTGCAGTTGATGGAGATTTGTGGGATGCACATCGAAGGCACGTAGCTCCCGTTCCACCACATCCCAAAGATGCTCTATTGGGTTGAGATCTGGTGACTGTGGGGGCCATTTTAGTACAGTGAACTCATTGTCATCTTCAAGAAACCAATTTGAAATGTTTCGAGCTTTGTGACATGGTGTTTTATTCTGCCATCAGAGGATGGGGACATGGTGGTCATAAAGGGATGGACATGGTCAGAAACAATGCTCAGGTAGGCCGTGGCATTTAAACGATGCCCAATTGGCACTAAGGGGAATAGAAGTGTGCCAAGAAAAGATCCCCCACACCATTACACCACCACCACCAGCCTGCACAGTGGTAACAAGGCATGATGGATCCACGTTCTCATTCTGTTCACGCCAAATTCTGACTCTACCATTTGAATGTTTTGAAATTTTGGTGAGCTCGTGCAAATTGTAGCCTCTTTTTCCTAATTTGAATATTAAAGCCAAGCAGAAGATTTAGTAAAGACATAGCACTATGGGTCCCAAGAATGTTAGCAAAAAAGGGAAAGGAAACCACTTTCAGTTTCATTTTTAAAGCAGCAGGGGGCCAAGAGGAAATAGTTAAGGTTAAGTGAGGGTTAATGTTTATTTCATTTACATGTCTTTCCTAAATGTTTTGAGTATTATGTGCAGTGATATGATTATAATGGTGAAAATTGGTAATATTTTTAAGTGGCTGAAACAGATTGTCTGCATTGAAATTTCCAATATATACTGTATATATATATAAATCATAATTATCAGATTGTCCCTGATGAGCAAGCCGAGGGTGACAATGGCAAGGAAAAACCACCTGAGATGGCAATAGGAAGAAACCTTGAGAGGAACCAGACTCATGTGGGTCTTAACAGATAGTAGGGATTGATCTGCAGTCATAGGAGGCTGCATGTTCACTATAACAGGAGATGTGTTTGAATTAATATATAGTCCACTTGCGTTATTGGAAGATCAGGTACAAAACTCAACTAATTCAAGTCCTGAATTATTGCTATTGGAATATTCATCCATCTTTTAAGATGTTTGTGTGAATGACATTGTATATGTACTGTATGTTCAAGTGGTTTTGTTAAGAATAAAAATGGATTGTGTAAGAACATTTTTGCATTATGCATTTTTTGTCATTATACATCTAAACAACTACTATGCAAAATGAGCATTTAAACCTTAATGTCTGTTGTAGATATCACCTTCATATAGGAGACCGTCGTGACAGCATTTATTCATTGAGTCATTTATTAAGTGACAGAGCAGGAGAATTTGTCACTTTTTGACAGTTGCTATCTGATTACAAGGTCAATCTCTCAGGATTGCTTCACTATCCAGATTGTGCGACTCTCCAGAAAGCTCATCAAATCGTTAAAATGTTTCCATTTTGGTAACATGTTTTCTTATATACAGCAACTGGCAGAAGAAATGGTCAAAACTGTATTTAATTTATAATTATAAAACAAAGTTCTGATTAATTTGTTTGATATAATTTACTAGACCATTAGGCCTTCTGTTGCTTATTTGATGAAATAATAATAGGATTGCTTTGTAGAATGTTGACAAGGCTTAATAAAGTTTTTTATTCAGTTTTGATTAATTGGTGATAATCAGGTTTCATTCGGGTTCTCCTCCCAAAAAACATGCAGGTAGAAAGATTGGCCATAATACATTGCCCCTAGGCGTGCCTGCCTCTGAGGGGGTATAGCCTCAGAAACATTATGTGGCAATTAAATGAAGTCAGCTGATGACCTGAAAGTACTGAATGACCAGGGTATCACATCTATGGAGTTTTTCTTCCCTGATGGTAGCAGACAGTTCGATCATGGGTCCGGCGTAATGGGAAATAAATGGAGTTTTTATTTTGTATTCGGTTATTCTGCGCAACCAAAAGTCCCGGTTTGACTTGAACACCCCTTGTTTTTTAGCCCGTCCCTGTAAGTACATCTTTGTAATTGTTGGTAAATTACTGGTGGAATAGTAAAAAGGCATTTATAGAAAAATAATCAATGTCAGGATGAAAACATTTAATTTTACTTAACATTGGATATTCACCACTATTGTATAGTATATATATATTGTATAGTATATATTTCTAAATGTTTGTATTATCTGTTGAAAGCACAAAAGGTACACACAAACACACTTTATCCATTTTTTTTTTATTCAAATCCCAGCCACAAATAGATTTAAGAAAAACAGATTTCTAACATTGATCAGATATAAAAAAATTGTTTGGTCTTCCATATGTAGTGTCTCACTCATCATAACAGCATGACAGTCTTCATACTACAGTACACACATTTTATCTTTAACAGAACAGTCCATAAATATTATTTGTTAAAAAAACTGAATGTGCCTGAAGGTCGCTTGAGAGGATTGTTTTTTTTTTTATTTTATCTTAAGCTGAATTGTGTCTTTAAGTAATCAAATGCATGTATGGATTGATCTTCTGTGTCATGGTTTTCCGAAATCTGCAGGTTTCATGTCATATACATTTAGTGTCTTAAACAATAAAACGGTCACTTTAAAATCAAGTAAAAGTTATGACATTAGTGGTAGTGTTTTCTATAAAAAAATTTATGTAGTATTTTATTCAACTGCATATACAGTACATTTATCAGTCATTCACCAAATATAAACAAAAACACGGATTACCTTATCATAGATACAGTGTAAACAAAGAGCTTGGTGGACAAAATGTATGAACAATGTTAAACATGAGCTAAAGAAACAACACAAATGTGTGTGGACAGACATTAGGGATCCTCCCCCCAAAAAATCATACATCCTTAAAACTCACTTAGAGATTAGCATACATGATATTCTATACCTTTCGCCAACAAGACACTAATGTCACACTAAAGGTCAACTGTAAGTATGAGTTTAAATAGCTGTTTCCCAGGAACCAGTAACTGGACAACTAATGAGGTCTAAGTTACTTAAACCTGCTGGACATTTATTAGCCAATTACCTTTCACCAGGCAGCTCACAGGGTTAGCACTGATGCAGGACCATGATAAACCTGATGTTCGTTATAGACCCTTTAATGTTCAGTGTAACTTGGGAAGAACTGGTTAGTGGATATTTATTATTTACTAGTTCCTGGACTCCCATGTTTTTTGCATGTGTTTGTTGGTTTGGTTACATTTAGGGAGGAATGACGATTGATGAGAACAAGAACATTAAGTCAGAGGCGTGGGCGGGACATGCCTTTGCTGGGCCAAGGTGAAATATGGCCTCTTGTGGAAAATTAACAGGGAAGATGAAGCGAACCATCTAAACAAGCATCATGACCATGTAATGTTACTTCAGTGCTGCAAGCTGGAAGCAGCTCAGGCATCCACACCCTCTCAGTCCCTAACCCCAGTGAGAGTGGATAGGGATACATTTTCAATATACCCACTTCTCCATGCACCAGTACACCGCTATTTATTAGCTTCAATTATATTTTGCTCAAATTGAAATTAGAGCTGTTTTTGAATATATTGAATTCTGCTTCACTTCTCAGATCTACATTACAAGCATCTACACAATAAATAGCTGTAACTATAAATTACAGGACTCAATCTCTATTCTGTAAAATCATTTCCTATTTCCATGGCAGAGAAATCCCCAGCTCATTTCTGTGCTCTCTAATTGGCCGTTTTTTTCCTCTCAGAAACTGGTTAAACAGGTAGTTCCTGCATTTCTTTGTAAGTGTTCATGGTTTACTATCAACACAAATGCCATGGAAATTCACCATGTGTGCAAGAGAAGTGAAACAGATAAAATCTTCACTATTCAACCTGTTTAATATAAATGGTTACAGAAACCGGACAAGAAGGGCTCTGCTGCTAGCAATAGGGGAAATTCTGATACAGACCTCTGGAAAGTATGACCAGATGTGACACCTGTGCAGAAAGCTATTTCTCTAGATTCTCTTCACTGATTGCAAGGGAAGTTTGTTTTAAACCATAAACCTTGCGGATGTGTTGTTGCTGGCTGTTCCAACATAGCAAGCAGTAAAAGTAACATCCATAATCATTGCTTTCCCCAAGGGATGATAACGAAATATTTAGTAGAATCAAGTACAAAAAACATAATATAAGTGGGCTGTTACAAACCATAGAACTACAAATACCCTTTCGTATAGACTGCTTTAAAGAGAAACCCTCTCTTCTTGTTCAAGAAATGTAATTCAAGAGTCTTGAAATTAATTGAAAGTGTTTTTGAGACCAACACCAGCACCAGTTATGTTCCCCAAACGTCTAGAAAGATTAAACACAACTATTATGCAAACTTCAGTACAACCTCTACTTCTATACCCACATTTTAGCAATGTGACATAATTTTAAATCCAAATGAGATAGATCCATTAGTTGTTTCTTTCTTGTTGTTCCGTACTTCATTAGGTTTCAAAATTGTCTTAGACAAAACATAACATATTTTGGTTTCATCTGATTAACCGGTTGCCATTTTGTTCATAAAAACATGTGGTTTCCAGTTCCAACAAATCCGGTGGCACCTAACATGGTGGCTGGATTACTAGATCTATCAGCAGTGATTGTAAATTTGTTTTGTTTTTTTATATCCTATTCCTTGATGTTATATTTACGTAACATTACCTTAAATTTTATTCGTTCCTTTATACACTACAGGTTTTTACGCATTCTTCGTTTGGTCCCTGACATTAAGGAGATCAAGTAGGTCTTAAATAAAAAAATGAGGTGCATATAAGTACATTAACATAGATTTTGGTGATTGTAAATTTTCATGCTCTGCACACCGACTGTAAGGTTTGTCAACTGGAAATAAGTAATTCCACAATCTTCATTCTGTGCAAAAATGCTTTCCAAAGTTCAGCTGAGACTCATGAAACTTCTGCAGTCCTACTAAGCTCAGGTCATGATGTCTTTAGTACATATTTAACTCATTTCTTTTCCCAGAACGATCCCTTTAAAAATGCAATTTAATGCAATTAGTTACTTTATATTACTTTGGATTTTCATTAAGCCTTTAAGATAAACGGTCCATATTCATTGGTCCTATTTAAATAACCCTCCATTTTCATTAGTCCCTTTAGATAACCATCCTCTTTAAAGGACCCCTTTAAAAACATTACACTTTCATTGGTCCCGCCTTTTTAATTTGCCCCTTTTAGATAGCCCTTTAATTTCCCATGGCCCCCAACATAAAGTTTTATAGAGTGATCCATTTTCACACAAATGCACTAATAGGTTTTTCAGACAATCAAACATACATTTTCAATGAAAACCTAAGTTAATGCACCCCCCCTCCCCAAACCCCTGAATTGTATTTGATTCTGCTTTTTTTTTTAGATGATGGGCATGGCCACTGACTTTGTGACCTTCTTTGTTCCAGTGAGATAACCAATTTTAATTGAACCTTGTTTTCATTAATTCCCTGAGAAAAGCGTTTACTTTCATTGGTCCCCTTATATAGGCCAGAGATTTAAGAAATCAAATTTTCCATTATTCTATGCATATCATTTTTGGACACCTTGAAAACGTTTGTAAACCTTGTGGCTATTCATCTGTACCTCTATCTGCTGCTGTTTCTAAATCAGAATTCCTAACTACGTGTGTGTGTGTGTGTGTGTGTGTGTGTTGTGTGTGTGTGTGTGTGTGTAGGTGTGTCTAAATGTAGTCTCATTGCTTGGACCTGAAGTAGAGCTTCTTGGTGAGCATAGAGGCGAAGCAGGGCACCTGTTTCTTGCCGATAGATGAGAGGTCTCTGCTGACATGCACGCTGCGCAGAGACACTTTGCGGTTGACGAGAGTGAGCAGCTCGGTGAACTCCAGAGAGGAGCCATACTCCTGCAATAGGTCACACAGGTCCTGAACGAACCAGGAACCATTCACTGTGTCCCTGTGCGAGTAGAAACCTGCATGGGAGGAAGCCCATATTTGCATCAAGCACATAACCATAATGTTCTATTACATATTTACTACAACCTGCTTTTCCCTGTATTGCACATATTACTATAGAGTTTCAACTCCTTAATTGGAGGAATCCACTATACTCAAACCCAATCTAATTAGGGCAGCACAACTGAAATAAAAATCTACTT
Organism: Clarias batrachus; assembly: GCA_003987875.1. Taxonomy (NCBI): domain Eukaryota; kingdom Metazoa; phylum Chordata; class Actinopteri; order Siluriformes; family Clariidae; genus Clarias; species Clarias batrachus. Next base: position 109,681 of record QMIH01000510.1, read on the forward strand.
TGCAATTATTATATTATATTATCATATTGTAAGTGTGATGAAAAACACAATATTTAACTATTAAATGCATCATTTAGTATTCACCCTTAATTATATAGATTAAACGCAAAAAAAGGGTCCTAGAAGTAGTTGCATGAACGCAAAATTATATTTCCAGTCTCAGGTGTTTATTAGTTTCTAAAATCCCTCTTTTACAACATGACTTTTGCTAAGTAACATGTAGCAGCATCTGTGATTTCTTGGACATTTTCTTATTCAGCATGATGCAAATGCTTCATATTAAAATTGTTTATAATAATATTCAAAAAGCAGAAAAATAATCTTTTGTGGTAAGCAAAACCACATACACACACTACTAGTTTAAAACAATGTTTTGATAAACAAGGATTTTTATTGGACAGTTTTAGCAATAGTCTGAGTATATTACTTGAAATAAACCGTGATTTAGACTTCTATGTAATTAACTGTGTAGTTAAAGCACCTAAATGCATTCCATCCAAAGTCATTCCACTCAAACACACCTCATTCAAATCCTCACCACTCATGTGCATTCCAATCAGATCCACTCAAAACCAATCTACACATATTCGCTCTAATCCACTCCACTCAAATTTATACCAAACAAATCAACTCCATTCAAACCAATCCAATCAAATCTACCCAAACCAATTAATTCAAATCCAATCCATTTAAATTGAACTCAATGAAATCTAATCTACTCACACCCACTAAACTTAAATCTACACAAATTCACACCACACAAACACAATCTATTCAAATCCAACCTACACAAATTTACTCAGAATGTTTACATTGCACTTCACTCAAACCCCATGAAATCCATTCCACTCAAATACAGTCTAATCAGACTCTCTGAAATCCAATCCACTTAAATACACTCCACTCAAACCCAATCCACTCGTATCCATGCCACGTAAATCGAAATCAGTCCACTCAAATCCAATCCACTTAAACCAATCAATATCAAAACCAATACCCACATCCACTCAAGTCTATTCCACTCAAATCTACACAAATCGAATCCATTCAAACATACTCCAATCCATTTAAATTCATCTACTTAAACCCATACAACTCCAACGCAAATCCAACCTGCACAAATTATTTCAATTTACGGTACAGTACAAACACTGTTCCACAGAATTGTGACTATTCAGGATGTACTGTATATGTTCTGTTGCCCCAGGGGACTCTCTATAAAGCCTGTACTGGTTTTACCAGACAGACTGGTCTGCGTGTGGTTTACATGTTCAGCATACCATAGTAAATACTGTACTAAGAACTTGTGTCGGTGTTAACATGGTTTAAAAAATGTCATTAGTGTTCCAAGAAAGGTATGTGTTGCCTGCCGGCTGAACATGCTGCTTCTAATAATGAAATAGCTAGTGTACATCTGTGCTTCCTAGTATAGGTTCTGTGAAGGTTTGGTCAAATTCCCATGAACACTTTAGTAGATCTATAATTCAGACCTACTACTTTCTTTAGGAAGAGCTACAGATAGAGGAAAAGTCTAATGATGACAGATCATGGATGACAATGACGCAGAATCAAGACAACGGTTAGTGATCCCTATGTGTTGCCTATGCTGAAAGGCAGACAATACAATAAAATATATCCAGTGCAGATGAGTACAGGTAATCATTAACCTGGAGGAAAATATGGTCATAAAGTACAAATCACACCTGACTGACTTTTGCCCTTATTCATAGTATTTACCGTCATGGCCATACATACTGGAACAAAGTTATGTTTCTGGCATTTGGCCTCCTTACTCAAAATCAACACTTCATATACACTCCCATTTGAGGGCTTCATAAATAAGAGTAAAAAAATTAAAAGAGTAAAACAAACATAAGAACTTCTGTTTATACTTACAGTACAGACCAAAAGTTTGGACATACCTTCTCATTCAAAGAGTTTGAATTTGTATTATGGCAAGAAAAAAGCAGCCAAGTAAAGAAAAACGAGCGGCCATCATTACTTTAAGAAATGAAGGTCAGTCAGTCCGAAAAATTGGGAAAACTTTGAAGGTGTCCCCAAATGCAGTCACAAAAATCATCAAGCGCTACAAAGAAACTGGCTGACATGCGGACCGCCCCAGGAAAGGAAGACCAAGAGTCACCTCTGCTGCAGAGGATAAGTTCATCCGAGTCACCAGCCTCAGAAATCGGCGGTTAACAGCAGCTCAGATCAGAGAGCAGGTCAATGCCACACAGAGTTCTAGCAGCAGACACATCTCTAGAACAACTGTTAAGAGGAGACTGTGTGAATCAGGCCTTCATGCTAGAATATCTGCTGGGAAACCACTGCTAAGGACAGACAACAAGCAGAAGAGACGCGTTTGGGCTAAAGAACACAATAAAGAACACAATAAAGAAAACTCTTTGAATGAGAAGGTGTGTCCAAACTTTTGGTCTGTACTGTATATGATGAAAATAATTTGTAGTCAGTCAATGTCTGAGTGGAACCCATGGACACTATGAAATGCTGAGTTTCCTCCTTCAAGATGCTTTACCAGGCCTTTACTGCAGCTGCCTTCAGCTTCTGCTCGTTTGTGGGTCTTTTTGCCTTCAGGAGTGTCTTCAGTAAGTGACCAGCATGCTCTATTCAGTTGCAATCAGGTGACTGATTTGGTCAAAACCGAATATAATTTTGAAACTCTCAGGTAGCTTTGACTGTATGCTTTGAGTCATCATCCATCGACAATATAAATCTGAGCAGAGAGTATAGACACTCCAGAATTCACCCAGCTACTTTTATCAAAGGTAAGTCATCAATAAACTCTGGTGACCTGGCAGTGGAAGCTATACATGCTCATGACATAACTCTACCGTTACCATGTTTGAGAGATGATGTGGAATGCTTTGGATCGTGAGCTGTTCCTTTCTTTCTCCATACTTTTCTCTTCCCATCCTCCTGGTACAAGTATTTTGATTTCATCAGTCCAAAAAATCTGGCACACTTTTCTGGCAAAATCTAATCTGGCCTTTCTGTTCTTGGGTGTTATGAATGGTTTGCACCATTCATAACACCCAAGCATCTGTATTTACTTTATAAAGCCGTCTCTTGACTGTAGACGTTGACAATGACACGCCTACCTCCTCAAGAGTGTTTTTCAAATTGGGCAGATGGAAGTCGTGAAAAGGTTCTTCTTTACCATGGTCATTAAAGCCTTTTGCTGTTCCTGAGAAAGTTTTTCAACCGTGGTCCATTTATTTACCCAAATTGTCATGACTTTGACCCAAACCTTTTTTACCTTAAGTAACTTTAAATTTAGAGACCTACTACTTTCAAATTTCATTACATTACTGTTAAACCTTTTAAAATCACATCACGATCAGCATATTTAATTTAATGAGATTGTTTGCACCCATAAATTAGAAGGAGTATAATAAAGGTTTAAGTGATTACTGTAATAGAAAGAGTAAGTTGAATGTTTCAGCACTCACCCTGGGCTACTGAGTAGCACATGATGAAGTCGGCCCCTGCGGGGAGTGTTTGAAGCACGCCGGCGTCCACCACAACCTCATTTTCAATTCTGATTCCAGAGTCCATCACGTCCATGGGAGTCACCGGATCATCGTGTTTGTCTCCACGGCATGCCTGTTATTTTCCAAATATGCATTTTAACACAATGAATGATACAGTTATCACTAAAAAGTCATGATAAGAGGATACTGCTAATGTTCACGCACTGTTATAATTAACAGTAGCATAAAAAGCTGCAATTCTGTATTTAGAACGCCAAATTTATATTTATTTAAACCTCTTTTAGTGCTGTACTAATGGGTGTGGCTTACTATTCTAATGAGTGTGCATGACTGACAGCCATCTGTCTGTAACCACTAGTTTACTTTTTTGTTTTCTTTAACTTGCTAGGCTAAGTATGTGCTTTTGTACTTTTTTCTATGAACAGAAAGTTAGTAATGTCCAGCTCTTGTCCTCAATGGCTATCCATACATGCTTTAAGTTATTTGTCCAATAATTTTTGAGAAGAGGCTTAAGATTTCCTGGCACGGTTGAGAGTGGAAAACCAGCCAGAAGGTTGTGTGATGATAGTGATGGACACAGGAACAGACCATAAATTATGGGGAAGAAATGAAATATTTTAATTCTGGATAAAGGTAAAGGTAGTTTATTTAGTCTTTCTAAATTAACTTTAACTTCCTCTGCTACAGGTTTATAGTTGAGATAGTACAAATAGTTTATGTTTGTGGAAATGCAAGTAGTAGATAGTTATAGTAGAAGATAATATAATAGATAATGTAACTTTTATTACTATTGTACTACTGAGTTTTAGTTATTGAACTGTAAGAATGTTGAATGTTTTAATCAAATTGCGACATATTATAATGGTATCAAATAAAATCTTTTTGCATGGTTTGGCATTCCTGTTAATTTACTCCAATACAGAAGCTGGTGTATGAGCTGGTGTCGTCCTAGTAGGACTTATGCATAGATACACCGTGTCTTTAAGGTACTTCTGTGTAATTTAAATCGTTTTGATCTACATAAGTCAGTTGAAGATTAGCCCCACCCTGCTTACAAAAAAGGAGAGTCAGAATAAAGTCCATGGGGAAATCGAGTAATTATTCAGACTTTGAACTGCAGATTGCAATAACAGGACAAAAGAGAACCTCATAAGGTCCATGGGATGTTAACAATCACATGACCATTAGTTTAATTTCGTCTACATGATAATCAAAACTAGAATAGTCATAGTTACTCATCATTTTTCACCAAAAAAGCCCTTAGATGACTGCATGACTGAAATCATTCTGCGCTGCTGAACGTCATGAGTTTTTAAAAAAAAAAAATTTTTTTTAATACCTGCAGGATGAAGATCTTCGGTTTTCCCACCAGACTACGACATTTGTCTCCTCTAAACAGAGACGTCATTTCCAGGATGTCAATCTGGCCGTCATTGGCATAAACATGTCCGATTTCACCATGGCTCAGGAACATGCACACAAAGCAGTCAGCATCTACGTGATTATCGTTTGCAGCTGGGGGCAAAGATCGTTGTTAATGTGAAAGTAAAACCACGGGGAAGTGAGTGTAGATAAAGACACAGGTTGCTGGGAAAAGAGTCTGTCTTTGTGTGCATACCTTCAGTGATTTTGTTAAGAACTTCTTCCCGTTTTAGATCATCATACGCCCTCACCTCAAAGCCCAGCTGCTTAAACCTGAAAGTGTGGTTCAGATTGTATGTTTTAATCACAGTCACATGTCCATCAAAGTGAACCACTTACTGTAAATCAAACACATGACGTGTGTTACGTTGTGTATTATGCTGTATTATGATGCACATTCTGGTGTCTGTAATACTGTGTTTATTACACTGTTGGATGCGCTGTTTTGGTGTGTGTTATAGAATGCCCATGACGTGATGAGGTGCATCATAGTGTCTGTTACACAGGTATGGTGTGCATTTTAATATGTGCTACACTGTGTCTATTATGTGTTACTGTGTTTGTATCACCTTGTTGTGAGGTTCTCTTTGTCTGCCCTGGTTCCAATTCGGGGGTTCAACCTGAGCTGCCAAAAAAAGTTCTCCTGGTTGAAAATGAGAGCCAGACCCCTGCGTTTGTGCTTCATGTTGTACTCCTCATTTGGATCGAGCCTGAGAGCTCTGCAAAAAGAAGCAAGAAAAAACAATCATACTTGATCAACACAACTGAAAGGATTCTATTTTAGAAGGTAAAAAAAAATAAAAAATCCCATGATCTTACCTTCCACATCCAGAGTCTGTCTCAGTCATGCCTCCTTCCGGTCCTGAACATATAACATGCTTGTTTAACAAATAGAACTCATGCACTTCCAGGGCTTTATGTAAACTATAAAACATGGTGAGGTGATGAAGCAGAGCTATTGTTACCACCCTGAGCTCACTAATTTACTTTGACAGCATGCCCCCAAGTGTTTTATTTTATTTCTCTTATTAAAACTATTTTCAGCGGCATGCCCCAAGTTTGCTATTTTATTCCATGTAATTATAATTAATTATTGTAATGATATTAAAATAATAATAATAAAATAGATAATGACATCATAATTTTTATCCGTATAGAATTACATTAACATTTGTGGAACATCCATGAAAAAACAATGTCTTGTTCCTTCTTATGATAGCCATTATAAACAGTTGTTTCCTAACCCACCATTTGTTTTTTCCTCTCCCTTTTATAGTTAAAGAAATGTACAGTCAAGCCTAAACTATTCATACTTTTTTGTTACTTTTATTCAACCAGCAAGTTTTTTCTTGATTAGAAATGACACAGGCATCTCCCAGAGGGTAAAAACACAATGTACAAGTGAGATCATTGTGTTGTGCTCCTTGGTCTGCGTTCGTGCAATTCAGCGGTGTGCAGTGTCTGGTGGACTGTCTGTCTGGTCAGCTATCCAGATTCATCATTATGGCCTAGGTGGTGATCCTTGGATTCTTTTTTACCTCTTTTACTATCCGCCTGGCCAGCACAGATGTCACTTTTACCTCCCGACCACATCCTCTGAGATTTTTTCACAGTGCGGAATGTCTTGTATTTTTTAATAATACTTTGCACTGGAACTTCAAAACATTTAGATAAAGGACTTATAGTCCTTTTCTGACTTGTAAGCAGCCACAATACGCAGTCACAGGTCCTCATTGAGCTCCTTTGTCTTAACAGAAGCTTTGCCTGTCCACAAACCAACAGCAGAAAGCTTCTGTTTTTCACCTGTTGAGTTGATTAAAACAGCTGTTGCCAATGAATGAGAGTAATTAGGTGCTTTAGAACAGCTTGGACTATTTGGAAATGTATAGAACTTTGGATTTTCCCATAGACTGTGAATGTTTGCAAAAGGTATGAATAATTTTGGACATGTCACTTTTTGTTCAAATGTAAATAAAAACTGAGAAATATTTTTTCTACAATGATGCCTCTTGTACATTGTCTTATTATCTTTTGGGGGAAGCCTGCATCATTTCCTGTCAAAATTTTTTTAAAAAAGTAACCAAGTCAGAATTTGCCAGAGGTATGAATAATTTTGGGCTCGACTGTAGCTTGTCATGTTACAAAACTACAAAGTATAAACTGCTTTGTCTAGGAATAAGCATAGTTAAACAAACATCTCCCTGCAGGAAATTTCACCATAATTAAATCTTGTTTTTAATTAGTTGCACGTCCTTGTGAATGAGCTATTACTAACTACTGTATATGTATTAGAAAGGGTGACAAACTATGGAGATTGGCATTACTTTTCAAGTGTTGTTTCGAGTTCTTCCAACAGAAATGCACTTTGTTCAAAACTGAATCTAAGTTGGCATCACACTGAGGTAAAGATGTAAACCAAAAAAAAAAAACATCCACATTTCACATTTACAAAAACGTCCTCAAATACAGTCAATTTGGAAGAACGCGTTTGTTTTGTTCTAGTAGATTTTAACAAGATTTAAGTTTAAAGATGCTATCAATTTCTTGTCTTCCTTTCTTTTTAAGCCAGTTCTTTACCGACTTTACAGATGATGCCTGACTGAATGTTTGTACTGGGTCATACACATTCATACATGTTTGTGTGTCTTTGTATTTTTCTTTCTGCTGATCTGTTTTTTGTTTAAAGAACATTTTTGCATTGTGGATTAAAAAATCCACAATTCAAAAATGACTTAATTGAAATTGATACAAGATTATCAATCAGGAAAAACAAAAACAAACAAAAATATTTTTTGTTTTTCCTGATTGATAATCTTGTATCAATTTCAATTAAGTCATAGATTCAAAACAAATAAACCCCACCAATTTATAAAACATTATGCAAACACTTACACACTCATCATCATCTACAGTATACCTTTTTATCCTGTATACAGGGTCATAGGGGGCCTGGAGCCTATCGCAGAAAACTTTGGGCATGAGGCAGGGTACACCCTGGAGGGCTGCCAATCCATCGCATTGCATGGCTTCGGACAGTGAATGGAAACCAGAGCACACAGACCCAAAAGCGGGAATCGAACCCATGAGGTGCAAGGCGACAGTTCTAACCACTACGCCACTGACCCCACAATGCAGTTTAAATTATATTGACAACTAAAATAATGTTAAGTTTAGATATGATGGAAAATTGCATGCTTGCATGAAATGTCTGAATGTTCTCTCTGGTTTATTCACAGAAAGAAAGGTATACAAGCACTAATCCATTTCCTCAGTCTAATACATCAAAGCCATTTGCATGTGTTACCAAAAAAATCAAAAGAGTTCAGCAAGCCAAAGGAAATTTTACAGGAACAAGGAAGTGCAAGGAGGGGGTTGATTTATAGACATGGAGCAAAGAGAGAAATAAAAGATAGCAGCATGGAGAAACCCAGATAATTAACTGATTAGTTTGCTGGTTTGCCTTGGTAATTAAGCTTCTTGCCTTTCCCCCTTAGAATACTTTTTAAATAAAGTAATTTAAAACAATTCAAAATAAATTATTTTAAATTAAACTTCGGTTATAAATCGCAATTCTTTTGTGTGGTGATTTATATACTGTCATATTGAGTCAAAAATCAATTTTTAAAAAAAATATATTTTTTAACATTTATAATAGAGATGAACCAGTCAATGGGCAATGACCAGAATTGTCCGGTTTTCATTTTGACTGGCCGTGACTGGTGATCAGTCTCAGATATAACTGATTCAAGAGTAATCGCAACAGCTTCTGAGTGGTGCAACAGAAATACATTTTTACGTGATTACGTAATCAAATTGGTGCATTAAAAGCCTCTGATCTACCGCGAGCGATAATTAGTCCAAATTTGCAGCTACTTAACCCAAGCATTGACTGTCAAGTTGAGTTTTGAGGGTTTGAGGCATTTGTAGTGATAAAATAATAATCAGTGTTTCTTTACAATCCTATAAGTGGTAACTACTTACAGTACACATTTTCATCCTGTGTAGTAGGAGTGAATTATTTAAAATGATTGTATTTATGTGAGAAAACTAATGTCATAAGGAACGGGCTACATTTAATTATTCACTAAACTTTTTTTAAAGGTTTTAAATTTGTAGCAGAATCTGAGGAATTTGACCATGTTGTCTAAGATTAATTAGAGTAACTTTTCTTTTTATAAAAATGAAAATTTAAATGGATGGATAGCACAAGGTGTCATTCTTGAAAAAACAAAACTGTAATCACTAACATATTACTGTTGATTGAATAAGATAAGTATAAATATACTCAGGATGTGTTGTTTTTAGGAAAATAAGAACTCTTGGTCTGGTATCAGTAACTTTATCTGATTTATCTCACCTCCCTGTTGTTGATTGTTTTCCTGTAACAACTAATCGCACTACTGACATGCGGTTATGACACGTCTTAAAGCATGCTTTAAAATGAAAGCCAACCTGTAACAGCAACGCGCTGTGTTGAGTCATGATCCGTCTTGATCTGACCTGCAGGAACAAACACCAGCATGAACCTTAACAACAACAACAAACACGAAGAACTTGAACGCTGCATACGGCCAATAATTCAGCTCAAACTATAGACTTTTCTTAACATTTCACTACATTTAAGCAGGGCTATATTAATATTAGTCATTAATAAGCTGTAAGTGAATTCTATGTCATTATATGACTCAGGAGCTCATGAGAAGAGACTCAGAACTCTTACAAGGAAGTATATCAGTCTAAATTTACATATGTTTAGAATTAAATACAAGTACGAAACAAAAATAAACAAAAACGCGCGGTTGTTAAAGTTGAGTAACTTTTAAAAACGGGGGGGAAAGTGATAAATAGCGAAAGAACTGATTACCTGAAACTTTGCCTTTCCTCGGGCTCGACATCGTGAATTAACCTGCGGAGTTTGCGCGCGACATTATATGACAGTCATAATCTCCGCCCCTAACCTGCTTGGATTGGATAATGGTTGAAATACTCAGCCGTGATTGGACCAAACAGATATCGATCAAAGGAAGGCACTTCCGTGTTACTGTTGAACTTACGAAGAAGTGTTTCTTCGGTGGAATTTCTCAACAACATGCAGGAGCGTGTTCTGTTTAATGCAAGAGCATTAACTAACAAACAAAGTTAAAGATCATATTCATACAAACATAATGCACAAATATAATTAAACAGTTTATACTATTGTTGTCCTCTTTAGTCAAAGTAAAATTTATTTTTAAAGCACATTTAACACAAGACAGCTGACCAAAGTGCTGTAGGCTAATCTTAAAACAGCTGCAGACAGAGAAACTGCCTATAAAAACAAGCATTAATGAGAAAATAGAATCCAAATCCAAATAAAACAACAATAAAAAACATCCCCATTGAATAAAATAAGCAAATAAACCAACAAATATCCTGATATTCCAACAGTAGTGTTTATATCCCTCTGTTTCAAATGAAACTAATTAAGTAGAAAAAAAATAAAATAAATAATAATAATAATATTAATATTAATTAAAAAAAAACATAGCTGATAAATGTATTTTTGCGACATTTATTTTGGTTATGTCTCACAAAATCCTTTCTAGACTGAGTTGTAAATATTATTTACATTTATCGCATTTGTCAGATGCCCTTATGCATAACGACTTTTAAAAAAAATATCTCGTTATACAGCTGAGCAGTTGAGTCTTAGACCTTGATCAAGAGCCCAAAAGTAGAGCTGGGGGTTGAAGCTGGGAACGTCAGATCAGTAGCCCTATGCCTTAACCACTGAGTTCTATGCCCCAGCCCTATGATACAGCTTCTATTGACCGATCCCCTGCTACATTAATGCATTTATTCCAGAGTTTTCCTAGTGCATGGATACCATCAAAGTAGAAAGTTTTCTCAGTATGCTGGAGCCATAATCGAACTGCTTGCTTCCCTTTACATTTGAAACGCTGGCCTCCCAGGAACTCCTTTAATGTCCCAAATGGCTTGGAATGAGGTCACTATTGTATGGAGGATGTGGCAAAGACTCGCAGCTGAGTTCCTGTAATTTGCAGTAGTGTTTATGAATGATTGTGTGTACAGCTCCAATAGACAGATGTGTCTCTTTTCAAGTTGGTGGGTGACAAGTAATTTGTTACTTTACAAGGATCAGGAGTTCCACTCGCTGAATGGAACGAGTGGCTCTGAGCCACCTCGACCAGTATTGACATTCATGGGTACGACCTTCTTTAAAACTTTTGTAACATTCAAATGTTTTACTGTGGCTAAGAGCACGGCTGTTTACAGACATTTTGGGTTCATGAGCTCAAGACAAAAAAGTCATTATAGCTAAGTCAGCTATAATGCTGTCTTAGCTATAATCCTAAACCTGTTCAGCTATAATCCTGTGACTTAGAATCACTAAACCACTTTGTGTGGTTAAATAAATTGTATGCTTATCATAATATATGAGATAATATACTATATTAATGTATAGATAAATGGTTATACTTTTTGCATCAAAATTCCTCAGGTCTAAGTTAATCACAGTTTCAGCATTTATGAGAAAACCAGGGAATGTGAGCAACTGTATGAATAAGTGTGATTCTTCTGCTAAATAAGCAGGGGGAAGCAGGGGCCATTCAAATGTTTTACTGCAGACACCAATAACATTTCATTTCAAAAGCTTCAATATAAATCGTTACAAAAAATGTTCTGCATAAATGGCACTTATCAAGTCAAAGGGTAGGTGCTTGAGCACCACCTGGAGTATATCTGTGCACATGCCCAGAAAAGAACCTCATTACTGTACTTTGCTTGAAGTCTTCTGTAAATATGATTCACTTTTACACCCTCATTCACCAGACATTTCCTCACAAGTCCTGGTTTAACTTGAAAGCTGTATGAGAATACAGTACTATTAGTACTATACAAATATAACCAAATCACACTCTATTTACAGCATACATTTTAAAAATAATAATTATTAATAATTTTTTATGCAGTATAAATAAAATATTATTTTTAGGAAACTGGGAATCCTATCGTTATGTACAAACAATTTCCAAATGTGTATGTGTGTTGAAAATATATATTTTGTGCATTTTGTTTCACAGCTTTATCTTTACAGAATGGAAACAGTCAAATAGTGCATGTTTATAAGCCTTTCCTTCATTTAACAACTTCACACACCACCTTCTCTTTCTGATTGCATTAACAAAACAAGACACATACATTTTAACCTATTTATATCCCATCCAGAAATCCACTTCTACCTACTATTTTTCTATACACACTAAACCAAACCAGAAAACAGGTGCATAAAGAACTTTTTTAATTTCCAAGGCAGATCAAGGATTAAACGAATCTAACCTTCAAAAATACATACTTTTCCTGATTACAAAGAAAAACACATAAAATGTGTTCACGCTAGTTAGAAGAAAATGTAGAGTTTGAAAGTCACATGGTGTACTCATAAAAATAGAGCTTCAAGAAAAAAATATATACTGTGCAGTAAAGTAACTTTACATTATATTTCATAATGCATTGACACTCAGGGGTTTTAAACGTAACACAGACCTGCTGTGAGTTACAGCTAGCATAAACCATGTGAATAGTAAGAATCACAAAGGGAAGTGTTTTCAGAACACATTATAGGCATCAAGTATCTGTATACCTTCTAATATACTAGTATTTGACTTAATCTCAGGCCAGTTTCAGTCCCCCACAGTGTTTCAATGCATCGGATTCATCCTATGGAGTGCTTGATGATGATGATGATGATGATGATGATGATGAGTGTTAGACTTCCAGAACAGACTTGACATGTCAGATGATTCTCAAAACATCAGGAATTTCTGAGCTCCAAACACGACCGATCACAGCTCATCTTTATCCTTGCAGACACACGCAGCTTTCTGGCTATCCTGGTAGACTTTACAGCCCAGGTGCATGACGCCATCGAAGGCCTGACTCACCAGTGAATCACATGCTGATTTAGAGAGAAACCAAAAGGATAAAACAGCCACAGTGATACATACAATAACAATAATGGTGCAAGTCTGTCTTCAGAGCAGAATCAAACATGGCAAAAAAAAAAAAAAAAAGCGTAAATACTCCTAATAATGACTGAATACTTATTTAGTATTTACTTAGTTAATGATTAAAAATCAGGATATGTTTGTACATGGATCATTGGGTGGAACAGAAACTTGAACACATAACTCTAGAATCAACTCTTCAAAAGTGACTCAGTGTGACAATTTGTCATCTGTCAAGACTAAAGGTGATCCATGGAAGGAGAACCAATGAACCGGTAACAGGCTCATGGATGACCACGGCTCACTGATGCACATGGGGAACAAAGGCATGGGGCATAGAAGAGCGACTGTAGCTCAAACTACTGAAAAGGTTAAGGCTGGTTCCAGTAGAAAGGTGTCAGAACGCACAGTGCACCCTGTTTTGATGGCAGAAGGGGCGATCTGCACAATATTAGGCAGGTGGTCATAATGTTATAGCTGACCAGAGCTTAAAACAAGAGCAGACATTCAGAGCTGTTACAGTATGTGTTTAAACAATCAGTCTAACCTGAAAACTTTCCAACTTCCGTTAAACTGAAGAAGCTACTTGGATGATTAGTAAAAGTTTGAGTCCATGACTCAACTATCAGAGAATGAGTCAGGATATACTCGGGGAACCAGAAGAACCTGTCAGTCATGTGTTTCAATATTTCTGATCACTTAAAAAAAAGGTAGGGTCGAACAAAACGTGCCATGTTCTAAGTTGTTTAACACATATAGATGTTAATATCAGGAACGTAAATCTGAAGTTTAATCTACTGTATCATCACAAAAACGAAGAAATTGGCCTTACTGTTAAGACTTACAAAGGAGAGTTTATTTAATACGTTGTTGAAGTTGAATGTTTTTTTTTACTGCTTCTATATGATATTCTGGGTTTAACTAGAGGAGCATGTCTACAGTTTGTGTTTAAAGTTACAGAATTATACAGTACATCAGTATGTATTATTTCTTAAGTGATTGTTTAAACACTCACTTTGTCCTTTACACTGATTTTGCTAGGTTAAGAAGTGTTTACCCTCTTTCTGGTCCAGCCCCAGTGCTTTCAGAAGGTTCCCACAAATGTTCTTCAAGCATACCTGGAACTGCTCATCACACTCAAGCTTTTTCCGTCCACATGTGTCGTAGCAATGGTCGTGTTGGTTACAGCACCTGGTTATCGCTGGGATTCCGATATCAAACTACAGACAAAAGAGGAGTGTGATAAACAAATAAATTAGAGGTCCTACCATGGTCATACAACATGGGAATTAATACAATGCCTGTCCATTGGCCTCCACAGTCCCTAGTCGGACTACAAAAGTTCCTAGATGGATGAATGGATGGATAAACAATTGAATGAACAAATAACTAAACTAAGATGTTTATCTTATGATACAATCTACCACACAATTACCCATCACTAAGGTGCATCTAGTACAGTGATACCCAAAGTTACCAAGGTTATGGCCAAATCTGAAATGTGAAAATCTTCTGCATCCCAGACAAAACTTTCACATTTATAATGAATATACAAGACTAAGATAAATGAAGTATATCACGTTGATTAAATCACATTATTATTTTTATTAGGTCTGGTTACTTTGACATTTAAATATTTAATCAGAAATATTTATGAGAATTTTATACCTTAATACAAAATGAAAAACCTTTTATCTATTTGTTATAAATGACAAAGATTGGAAAACACTGGCCTAGTGTACTAGATCAAGTAGTATATTGGATTTGTTTGTGACTATCAACCACAAAGAAGGTTGAGTATCTTTGAAACTTACATGAAATCCAAACAGTGGGGTACCACATCCATTGGATGACGGGATGTGGCCAGGCCGAGGAAAAAATATTTGTCCTTTAAAGAAAAAGACTCTAATATGATATTAAGCACTTTCCCGATTAACACAAACAATATCCTGAATTTTATATATATATATATATATCGG